>JASCZW010003729.1:0-360001 GCA_034211315.2 Aedes japonicus | reverse complement strand
TGGCGGATTGTGAGGGCGCACAATCGCGTCGGTTTTGTGCAAGCCGCCATCTTACCTCTTCGTGGCGATTGTTTCGCCGCGACTTCGAAAACGCTGCTGTTTGGGGGAAAGCGTCCTTGGGGGCGAGCAGCAGTAAGCAGTAGGTGGAAATAATCTGTCTTTTTGAGGACAATAAATTCAAATAAAAGAGTTGTTTATTCAAGAATGAACTAATCTTAAATTAAGTTCGGTGCCGTCGGTAAAAATTTCACCCAGCTGATTGGCGCTATCCATTAATTGATAATCTGTCCTTTTGAGGACAACCAATTGAATCAAAAGAGTTGTTTATGAAAGAATTAAACTTTTATTTCGTTTGGTTTGTGCGCCTAATATGGTGCCAATTCGTTCGCCGCAACTGCAAAAACGCCTGCATGGAGGGCGAGCTGTCGGGAAAATTTTGGCTGGTTGGCGCAACCCGCGATGAATCAATAAATCAATAAATGCTACCAGATACAAATCCATCTTTGCTACTGTCAATTTAATATTCTCAGCTTGAGAGTTTGTTTGATTGGGATTTACGTTTCAAAATGTCGATTGGCAGCCAGTGGTATTAGCAAAACATGTTTTCCCTTCGTCGCATACCTTAAACCACATAAATTCCTTATCATGGACACAATTTTCGATGTTGAACATGATATTCCGAACCAAAATTCTCTGTAAATTCCAATTAGTAGTGTGTTATAAACAGTTGTTCTGTTGTGTTAACGATTCGCGTTGGACAGAGTCCTACCTCTAGGAAGAAAAACGTTTTGAGAAACATAGTGAAAGTGAGAATGCCTAACCGATTTGATCCAGAACGCTTGCGCAGATTCAGGAAGCGCTTAAAGAGCGAACATACGGGAAATCCTCCGAAACGACCATGAACCGATGCCGAGCGAGCTCGTAGTTATCGGGCGAAATTGAAAGCAGCAAGAGGTAATGCGTTGCCAACAACTAGTTGGAATGCTGGAGAAGGTCCTTCAACTCGAGGTAGGAAATTGATATTTATTAAATTCAAATCAATTCGACAAAGTGCATGTCATCATAGCAATTGAATATCTTTCTATGTTATCGCTCCCTGTCTTAATAAATTTCAACATAGTATTAATTGTATTCTGGTGAAGACATGCGCAGCATGCTTTTACTGCATATGAACCTACACATGATATCGATACTTTTTCTTCTTAAATCATGTTTTATTTCGTTTCTTTCAACAATCACTGTTTAGTTTACATTTTAATTGATTTGCTTCCGCCTACATCGTTGGTTCTCTTGGGGTTCAGGTTTGTTTTCTTCTTTGTTTCTTCGATTTGATATTAATTTTCAATGTCATACATTGGTGGTAATTTTTGTAAGTTTAATGATATCGATACAATTAATGCGCTGAACATGTTTTAATGCGTGATTATTTTCTCGGGTGTTTATTTTATATTTATAAAAATTTATCATATATTAACCAACCTTTTCTCCCATACCCATTGCAAAGAATAATGATATTTTATAAAACTCACTCTCTTTCTTCTGCGAGATCTAATTTATTTATTTATTTCGATTACCTTAAAGTTTTAGCCGTAATGGATTCACTAATTTACCTGACATTCACATAGAAACATGAATAATAATTTCACAAAATAACCATAAACCATATTTTAGGTACGAATTTAACCTTATATTCCCAACTTTGGCCTAATGTATTCATCAAATAGTAAAATGTAGAATATAAAAGTTTTCAATGGAAAAGTAAGAGTGAGCGGTTGTGTATTTTTCGAAGGGCTTATTCATACCAACACCTATATAACTAAATGAATATAGTGGGAATTTTAATGTTTTGAAATGGAATGGCCGATTGATCAGATGAGAAAGTCATTAAGATGTTATCAAGAAGTTTTTTATTCCGTATAGTATACCGAATATAGCCGAATGCCCGGAGCGATGAAATAAACAAACTTTACTGAAATTCGTCCGAATAAGTATCCTTAATGATATCCATATCCATCGAAAGTTTTCGACTCAATAATGTTTGTTGGTGACTTTTCATGGTCCAGTACAGCAAACGCCTTGTTAAGCATGTCTTAGCAAAGGTATAACTAGTTGAATATCGTTTCTAGCTAAATTATTGTGTGAGTTATAGTTAAAACTGTAATCGTGCGCTACATAATCGACTGAGTCAAAGGACATGTACTCTATATACTTGTATATAACCTTATAACAACTGCAAGATAATTTTTGTTATTTTCTGTTTGATAAAACTTCCTGAACTTTGAACATTTTTTGAGACGCTTACACATCTGAAAATGTTGCAATTGATTATTGTGTTTTCATAACAATCACTAAACCTGTCGGATATTTTCTGATAACGAACTTTATCGTAATTTGAATTCTAGAGTATTTCAATGTTTATTATTACCCTTGAAATCCAGAATTGCTAAAATTGCATCAATTGCAAATTTTTGATTCTTTGAAGTTGAATTATGCAAAGGCATACTACAACTCAGATTGTATACAAATGATCTGAATGGTATGGCATTTAAATGGTGAATGTTGAAAAGGGGACAAGGCATCAGTCAAAATATATGTTTGTATGTACGTATTATAGAATTTCCTCCGCAGCCTGTCGTTACTGAAATCCCCCAAACGATGCAAAACATTGTTGATGGTTCCGGCGATGGTGAGAATTCCTAGATGCTGGCCATTCAGGCACAGTATGACATACGAATGAACATTAAGTAATGTCAAGCGGTTATGATTATAAGAATGACTAAGACTATCATTGATTTAATAATTTTATTTTCCCTTAAAGATCCTCAGCTATCTTCTAGTCCTTAAATATAGTCCATCGTAAAACGTGCAACCGTGACCGTGTCATCATTTAAACCAAAAGGCCCTTTTCAGGGCCACCAAATAATATCTCAAGAGCGTACAATAGAATTTTCTTACATACTGGCTTCAAAACGCTGGTCTAAGGTCCCATAAGAGCCACATACTTCATATTATGACAAACTGCTTCTATCGGTAAGGGTAAGCGACCGGCGCGAATAATTGAAACCTTTTTAACGCTAATAATAGCCACACAGAATTTCCCTGACATTATAATGCATCACTTGGTTTAACGTAGTCTACGTCGACCGGTCGTGTCTTGTACACAACCCCACCGATTTTTTAATGTTTTTCTTTATTTTATGACAAATAGTCATTATGCCAAATGACCAATGATTATCAGACATGCCAAATGACATTATGCTGAACGACTTTACGCCAAACGACCCTATGCTATCTGGGGCAGCCCCGTATGCCATTTATCTGAAAATAATTAAAACTTGATGTAAGTATTTTCATATTTTTAAAATTGAAATAAAAATGAATATGTAAAGTCTGTTTGACTGGAAGTTTCTTATATTCGTCTTAAACGTTTTTAGCGCCTTTGTAACGAGTAAAATACAACCTTCTGAAATGCTATCCACACTCAATGGAACTTAATTTGTTGCTTGAATATTCTCGTGTTAACAAACCCACATTCAAGCATACCAACCTATCACTACCGGCAATTGTTTCTCCAACTGTCACCATATCTCAGAACATTTCGTTTGTGTCGGTTCCCTGTTCTACAAACAGGATAGTGAATCGCTCTTACGGTCATGGCGCATTCGTTTAGCTGCTCCTTCCTTATTCTGCCTAATACCTTACCATAGATTCATTTCGCCTGTGGTCTCCGAGAGTAAATTTCGCCAGGAAGTGTTTCCACCCATTCAGCAAGCAATTTGCATTATAATACTTTAAATTACAGCAGCAATGACACTTGCTACACTGGAATACCTGTGAGGGGTAATTCGTAAGCCAGTGTCCAGTTTTCCGATCCATAAATCAATCACTTACGTACGAAGGCCGAGGACGAGGTCGAGAAAAGGTCTCAATCTGCGAAAACACATCTGACGCCGTAGCTGATGACGATCACAGCAAAACCACACCACTACAGTAGATAGATTGCAAACATAATGGGAGCACCTTGTGATTCTGTGCGAATCAATCCACAAGCTAATATGCGAAACCTTAGCATTAACTTAATTTTAGGGAATTATGCAAATTATTCACTTACTGCAAACGGGTTGAGCTGCTGCTTTGGCTTGGCGCGCAGTTTCTTACCACCCCTCGTCTTCTCGCAACCACTGATCGGAAGCCGGCAGGGTCGGAAACTATTAATGTGCTCTGCATTTCGCATCGTCGGCTTCGGATATATTATCATAGCATTTACGCTTTAATGCAGGGTTCGATTCGATATTGTTGTTGATGCAGCTGGTCCAGAGGGTGAGTGTGATCTGTTTTGCCAACCATGCGCTCTCTGCAGGCGATTAATCGATGATTGGAGATTGATTACGTATGCTAATTCAATTACCAGCGAGTATTAATTTGCCAAAGAAGCCGTGGATAATATAACATTTGTGGGCAGTTGACCCCTTGAACTTGGCAGAACGCGGAGGTTCTATATGGAGGATTCAACCTTCATGCTAATTCGATCCATGATTTTTTTTCCGGTATGGCACTGGGTCGGGGAGCTCATTTACCTACAGCGGGAAGTTTGTTACAGTAACCTTCCGTGAGCTATTGAACTCTATCAGCGTAGGATGATCGATCAAAAGTTCAAGATTTACTTAAGGTTGGCGTCTTTTATCCAAATAAAAGAATATTGGTTTGATTCATCCATCATCTTGGAAATGGGAAGAAAATAAGTTGTTGCATCGTTCGAACAATGAGATTCATTCTGATTTCACTGAAAATTATCTTTTTCCCATATATACATATGTTCGATTTCATTTGGTCTGCAATCAGAAAGATTTTGTTATTAAAACTGATTAAATAATTGAACACTGGGAGGAAAATAAAAACTTCAACTGCTTGATTGCGGCCACCAAACACAAATCGAAACACCAAAAACCACACGACAATTAATGATTCATATTCCATGTAACGACCATAATCCAATCAAAGGCCGAGCATCCATCGACCGTGCTTTCACGGCTCGAACGATAATGAGAATATTTAAAATCATTCAACGGGATAAAATTCAATATTTCCCTTCCGCTAATGGTAAAGACCGGCTCGGGCGAAGCTTTGCACGAGCTGTAAATGAAAATGGTGTCAAATTTGGTTAGCAGAAACCATTGAAGGTATACACAATTCCACCTCGGTGCATTAATTTTCTTTGGGATGCACATGTCAAACAAACTCTTAAATCAGACCAAACGAAGAATAAACTACAAAATGTTTTATATGAAAAAATAAAACCGAACATCCCTAGTGAGACATTGTCTCTATTGCTGAATATCCCTGAAACTCAATTTCATGTTAAAAATTGGTAAAATAAATATATTTATGGTTGCAATTAGTGGAAACATTGTTCTGACCTCCCTCTTCCAGAGATATCCTGGTTGGGAACCAATCTGACAATGTGTGGTCCTCTGTTCAAACAAGGTGTGGTGTTAAAACTCGTAGCTATTTGGCCATAGTCATCCGAGGACGAGGACAGCACCGGAATGGACTCATATCGGCGAAAACCGTACTTTGCTTAGGAAGGCTCGTGTAATCGGTTCATAACTGGGCAATTATGCCACACCGGCATGCTTGGCAGAGGGGCACAGGAAGCAGCTCTTTAAGCATGTCCTCGGAGAGAATATAATGGCTTACTCCGCGTCACTTAGGTCTCTGATAGTAGAGGCACTATCCCCCATTTGTGAACACGACGAAATTTTCACCTTGTCGGGAGGCAGCAACAACAACCGGCGGAGTTGACTCTGCTGGAAGAGCAGTGGTCGTTCGCAAATTTCTGCTGCCAACCACCGGAACAAGGTGTTTTGGAGTTTATGTTTGCATGCTGTTAAACAACCCTTTTGACGGTTTTCAAAGGGTGAGAAGTGGTGTTAATAATAACAATTTGTTAGGCACACGGCTCCATTTGGGATTGCTGTCAATTTGTGTAGAAAAAATGAGTTACATAATGAATTGGGAAGAATACAGTTTGTATTCAAAATTATCACCAATGATGATCAACTTTTCAATGTAGAAAAGACTGAAACGTAGATTACGAAAGAGTTGGGATTCCACATGAATTTTCATTGTTTCTTTATATCCCCGTAGATACTAGGTTAGTCAAAAAAAATATTTGAAAGCGAAAATGAATATATTTTATTTTTATTTTTTGGAGAAATCACTTTTATTGCTCAGTATATTAAGTATACCATTAGATCAATACACTTGGTCTAACTATCTTCCAACTTTGTTGTCTCACCACGGAAGTCACTTTCTGGAAGGCTTGCAAAATACTTCTCTACGACGACTAAAACCTCTTCGTTTGATGAAAAATCCTTTCCCGAAGACATTTTTTGAGGTGTGAGAACAGCCAGAAGTCAGAGGGAGCTGAAAGCTGGCGAAAAGGGTGGATACTCCAACAATTTGTTCACTAATCCACTGATTTTCACGATGGTTTTTTAAGCTGTGTTAGCAGGTGCATTGTCTTGGTGAAACAATTTTGTTCTTCTGCAAACCGGGTCTTTTTCACAAATTTTATCATTCAAATGGTACAAAAGGTCACAATAACAATCAGAGTTGATTGTCATACCAGTTTGGAGATAATCTTATCTATCTCCATCTAATAAAACTCCTTTTGTATCCCAAAAATACTAACTCAAACGTCATCTTTTGTCTGTTGAGGTGGCGGACTTGTCCGTGCCTCGACCTACAGATGCCTACAGTGGGATGTTAGGCAAAGGATGACGTCCTTGGTTCGAGTACTACTGTACCCATGCCCTTTCACTAAATTTTCTAACATCTGTTCTATTTCCAACCTACCGTACACTGACGGAACTTTTAACAATTTCTCTTCATATCTTTCATTCTAGAAATAAACATCACTGTCCACTCTTGGTGCCTCATGGTGATGAGCGAACATCTCCTTCTACATCATAATCGTTACTCCACGCACGGAGAATACAAATATAACAAAAAGAGTAGAAATTAAGGTTTTTCTACTGCTCCATAGATGTCGCTTTCAAAACTTTTTACCTAACCTAACTTGAAAGGTGTTTCGATCAAAATTTGATCGACTTAAACTTGATTCATTTCCTTTCATCGTGCATTAAAAAATTTAGCACACCCCTCATTAATAGGATGTGTGCGTGTAGCATCATGCCTTTATTTTGATTTTGAGATTAGCACTTCAGTTATCAAAATTCTTCGAAGGAAATCAAACTTTTGCACGTGCATGGCGAAAATCCAAACTACTCTAACTCTAAATTGTTGAATGTGGCTAACTGTTACCAACTTATTAAAAGTGTTCGGTGAACGTTTGTCGACAGCCAGGAAAGCTGTATCGGGGTTAAATCGAAAGCCGGAGGCCACAGCGACGACAAAAAGAGTTTCCCGCTGTTTCGAGTGGAACCCCAACCTCTCTGTCTGAGATGTCGCAAAGAAGCTGGGAGTGGCGTCTTCAACCGTGGATGGAGCTTAGAAACGAGCTGGACTGTCGACTTACAAGAACGTGGTGACTCCAAATCGCGACGATAAACAAAACACGTCGGCTAAAGCACGATCGCGAAAGTTGTGCAAGACGATGCTGACAAAGTTTGATTGCATGGTACAGAACGTTGAAACTTACGTCAAGGCAGACTTTAAACAGCTTCATGGGCAGAAATTTTGTACGGCAACCGGACGGGAAAAGGTGGCAGATATTTTCAAGCACATAATACTGTCAAAGTTCGCGATGAAATATCTGGTGTGGCAGGCCATCTGTACCTGTGGCTTGAAGAGCAACGTTTATATTGCAACCGGAACCGTCAACCAGGAAATTTATCTGAGCGCGTGCCTACAAAAACGTCAACTACCTTTCCTAAAGCGACACAATTGTTACGTTCTATTTTGGCTGGATTAAGCATCTTACACATTACGGAAAAAGGCCATGAAGTGATGTGCTGCCAACAACGTTCAGGTGAACTCTCCCAACACGCCAGAGCTCCACCCAATGGAACAATATTGGGCCATCGTCAAGCGGAACTTTAAGAAGACTCAAAAAGCTGTTGTGAGCGAGAAACAGCTCAAAGTTAACTGGCGTTCTGCGACGAATAAAGTGTACAAGGAGACTGTACAAAATCTTCTGGTAGGTGTTAAACGAAAGACCCGGCAATTCGCATTCGGTAAAAAGGAATCTTAGCTGAATATATCTCCTGTATTATGTTTTAACTGAACTTAAAAAGAAAAAAAAAAACTTATTAATAAAAACTTTGATGGACTCACACACGTTACTGTTTGACCAAATATTGAACGGAGCACTCTTTACCGAGTCTCGGCTTTCTGAATCCGAGATTCGCACACTCGACTTTGGAATCTCGGATGAATCAGTTAAAATTTGAAACAAACAGAAATGAGGTTAACTGAGCATTCGATTTAAATTGTGTGTAGATGTTCGAAATTTTGAATTCATTTTTCATTGAAATTTTGAGTATTTCATGCTTATAAGCAATACCTTGCAAATATAAAGTTTGCGTTGAATCTGGCAGGTACAAGAAGGCGTGGCATACAGTGAGCTAGATTGACGGATCAGGTTAACCAAGACTTGAAGAGCGTGGGACGCAACCGAGGATGGAGAGAAGCAGCAATGATCTGGGTGAATTGGCGTAGAAATGTTGACGAGGTTTTATCAAAATAATTGACGTAGTGCCAATAAATGTATGTAATGTACCGAATGTATTTCACGGCGAAAGGGGCAGGGAAGGGACTTACATCCTCCTGTTACATTTCTAGGGTATTTGCTTTATTAGGGCGAATCTAACATTCAGAGACTCTCTTTGATTATATTTTCTTTCATCCATATTCCAATCACCTTTAGGTTTTTCATTTTCTATTTGTAGAGTATGCTAGCCAGCACTGTTGTGTTTCGATCTGTACTAAAGGATCCTTCGAAAGTTTTATAACGGCGCTCTCATAAATGGAAGAGAGCGAGACCGGAGTGAATGTTAGATTCGCTCTAATAAAAAAAACCGAGATTTTATTGAGAAGCTGCTCTATTTCACCGTTTTTTTACCGTTCCACAAACAACATACGACCTACTCCACTAGCGAATGAAAACAATATGGCGCATGGCGGTTGACAGATGACAAGCCGAGCCTCAGCGTAAAACACTACTAAGCCAGCATATTTATATTTCGGCATCATTGGCAGCTGAGGTCGGTTGAAGTTTGGTTAACGTTTGGGCTCGGTTCCTAGTGTTGCCGAAAAATCGGTTTAATAATGAAGCTATCCGATATTCAGTTTCAAGTGATGCTGAAGCTCGGCATCATTTAAGTTTTTGCCGAGTAATCAGTTTAATCTGAAAATGCCGAGAAAATTCAGTAAAATGTTTTACCAAGCCCCGTGAATAATTTTTAAGTTTGTAGTACGTATAAGTGATGTTGCCTATCGATTCATCCAACCCGTTTTAGGCTCTTCAAGCAATCAGTGCTTATGAAAGCTAGATCAAGTAAAACATAGAGAAGAACCTGTTGCTGTTGGATTATGATTTCCTTTCTACAGTGGGTGGTAGTTCATATCAACATATCATCAACATTTGTTTCTAATGCAACGATCATTAATGTAAACTTTAGCTATTAAGATATTCGTTCCTGCGTGGGATAATTCATAACAATCTTAACTACTACACCATACTGCATACTGCTATATAAACTGACTGGGAAACTGCTTCATCATGTGTTTGGAATGTTTTTTGAGGACTCGAATAAAGGTTTTACTCGAAAAAAATGTAACAGAAAAAAAATGATCACCAAACATTCATTTTAGGTCGGATATTTTGAAAACTCTCAGGGAAAACATAAACTCACACAGCAAAAAAAAGAGTTTTCATTGCGATGTAAGTAGCTATCAGAACATGCAAAATGTTATTTCATTCCACACGAAGCAGAAACTTGCATAAAATAGTTCTACCGACGAAGAGCTTTTGCGAAAAATATTATCCGCAAAATATGCAATGACCCAGAACAGTTACATGATATAAATCATTGTGGTTGTAGACTTAATTTCTAAACTTTAAAACACTAAACGATTAAACTAACTAAAAAAATGCACCAGACAAAAGTGTTAGCCAAAAATTTAATAAAGTCTGATTTTCTTGAAATTTTCAGGGAATCAACTTTAACATGTGGAATATGTTGCGGCATAATTACTTCATTCAATTTCCTTTCTATCGCTGAAAGCCCGCACCTTTCTCTTAAGACCTCTCATTACATTTTGTGCAATGGTGGAGCTGACCTTTTTGGTCACTTTCATCCATTCTTTCTTCAACTCCAGCTCGTTCTTAAACACATTGGACGAACTTTTCGAACTTTGGCCTTCATTATGGCCCAAAATCCGATGCGGTGGAAAGAATCTCTGTGGGATTGACGGGTTTTGGAACAAAAATAACGTAATTATTTCTGTACCAATCCAACGTCGATCGCGCGTAATGGCATGATGCCAAAATAATGTCTCGCCTCCGTGGGACCGCAGGAAGGGCAACAGACACTTCTGGAGGCACTCGTTGCGGTAAATTTCACTGTAAATGGTACCCGTTGTGGTGTACGGTTTACTCAGTTTACCGCATCGGCATATGGCCTGCCAGAGAAAGTATTTTTTTGGCGAATTGGTCCACTTTCTTCTTCCTTATGTCTTCCGGAACATCAAACCGTGATTTGGCAACGTAGAACTCCAGCCTCGGTATCTGTTTTGCGTCTGCCTTGATGTAGGTTTCGTCATACATAATCACACACATCGGTTTCGTTAACCACTCTCGATACAGCTTCCTTGCGCGGGATTTAGCGGCCGTGTTTTGTTGATCACGCCAGTTCGGTGCCTTGCGGACCTTGAATTTACGAAGCCTGACTCGTTTCATGGATTGCTAAACGAACCAGGTGGAACACTTTGCCTTCAGAGCCGCGTCGCGAATCGAAAGGTTCGGATTACATTTGAAATAATTCAAAACTTTCCGGGCCTTCACCGCGTCAGCTGTCTTCAATTTTCTTCCTCTTCCAGCCCGCCACTCGGTCGTCTGGGACTCTTTAAACGATTTTATCACCCGAAACACAGTTGTATTGGTGATTCCCAGATGTCTTCCGATCCATCTCATTGTCGCAGTCGGATTTTCCATGAGGGCGCGCAGAATTCTCCGGCGATTTTCTTCTTGTTTCGATGACATCTCAATAACTACTAAACCACTGGCCTTAGTATAGCCCCGGCCTTTCCCAACCGCCTCTTGATGAATAGGGAGCTTCGCAACGACTGAATAGCTTATTTCTAAGAGCGGTAGTGGTATGTGCGATGACTTGTCACGCAGACCACAGAGCCCGACTAGCCTATCTAGGGATGCTCGAATCTACCACAACTAATATACCGTCTTTTCGGGCCTTATAAATACAAATTCTAGTTCACATAGTAATTTATGTTTTATGACGCTCCATTTATGTGCACGATATTGAACAGAAATTTAGACTACATACAGCTTAGTTCCATGCATATTAGCTACACAATTTGAAAGAAACATTAAATTTTCTGTTTTGTAAAACGCACATAAATAGAATGCTAGATTTGGCATAAATTCATGGTATTCATGGTTCATGATATTTCTTGTAATTTGACGCCAGATATCGCCTACTTCAGGTCTTTTGTATCAAAGATAGCAAACAATGCTGTATGATGTATGAAATTTCACTTTTCACGCTTGCTTTTGAACGGAGAGAAATTTTAGGCGTCTGTTAAATTTTATCTTTTTTTTTTCTGTTTATGTTTTTACAAAGTTAGTTTATTCAACGTCCTCTCCTAGGCTAAATGCCCGCACCTTGGACTTAAGGCTACTCATCAAATGCTGTGCAACACATGCGCCAACTTTCTTACACACTTTCATGCACTCTTTCATCAAATCCATCTCGTTTTTGAGGACCTTCTCTGTTTTCCGGAGCTTGCCCTTCACAATCGCCCAGAATTATTCTATTGGACGAAATTTTGGCGAGCTTGGCGGATTTGCCTCCTTCGGTACATAAGCAACATCGTTGGTTTCGTACCACTTCTTCACCGATTTCACGTAATGGCACGATGCCAGATCCCGCTAAAACAGATTGATCTTCGTGGGATCGGATGAAGGGCAGCAGGCGTTTTTGGAGGCATTCTTATTTATATACTAGGCGGTCGTTATGTCCGGCTTACCACATTACGAATTTCATGGTAAATTTATCGACCTTCTTCTTCCGGAACTTCATCGGAATAATCAGGCAAGATTTGCCGACGAAAAACTTAAGTTCCCGGGCTAGACGGTGTTTGAAAAGTCTGCTCAAGCCCTAATAAATGGAGGCAAGCATTAAGTTTAAACAATTTTTCGAGGTGTCCAAATTATTGTGGATACGGAGCTTATGCACAGACAAGTTAAGTCTGAAGATCACTTTTGAGTTTTGTTCCGAGAGGTTGGATTTGTATTGGATTTGGATTGGATTTGGATTGGATTTGGATTGGATTTGGATTGGATTTGGATTGGATTTGGATTGGATTTGGATTGGATTTCGATTGGATTTGGATTGGATTTGGATTGGATTTGGATTGGATTTGGATTGGATTTGGATTGGATTTGGATTAGATTTGGATTGGATTTGGATTGGATTTGGATTGGATTTGGATTGGATTTGGATTGGTTGGATTGGTTGGTTGATCTGGATCAGTTGGATTGGATTTGGATTGGTTGGTTGGTTGGATTGGTTGGATTGGTTGGATTGGATTTGGATTGGTTGGATTAGTTTGGATTGGTTGGATTGGATTTGGATTGGATTTGGATTGGATTTGGATTGGTTGGATTGGATTTGGATTGGTTGGATTGGATTTGGATTGGATTTGGATTGGTTGGATTGGATTTGGATTGGTTGGATTGGTTGGATTGGATTTGGATTGGATTTGGATTGGATTTGGATTGGATTTGGATTGGATTTGGATTGGTTTGGATTGGATTTGGATTGGATTTGGATTGGATTTGGATTGGTTGGATTGGATTTGGATTGGATTTGGATTGGATTTGGATTGGATTTGGATTGGATTTGGATTGGATTTGGATTGGATTTGGATTGGATTTGGATTGGATTTGGATTGGATTTGGATTGGTTTGGATTGGTTGGATTGGATTTGGATTGGATTTGGATTGGATTTGGATTGGATTTGGATTGGTTGGATTGGTTGGATTGGATTTGGATTGGTTGGATTGGATTGGATTGGTTGGATTGGATTTGGATTGGATTGAGTTGGATTGGATTTGGATTGGATTTGGATTGGATTTGGATTGGATTTGGATTGGATTTGGATTGGATTTGGATTGGATTTGGATTGGATTTGGATTGGATTTGGATTAGTTGGTTATTTGGATTGGATTTGGATTGGATTTGGATTGGATTTGGATTGGATTTGGATTGGATTTGGATTGGATTTGGATTGGATTTGGATTGGTTGGATTGGATTTGGATTGGATTTGGATTGGATTTGGATTGGATTTGGATTGGATTTGGATTGGATTTGGATTGGATTTGGATTGGATTTGGATTGGATTTGGATTGGATTTGGATTGGATTTGGATTGGATTTGGATTGGATTTGGATTGGATTTGGATTGGATTTGGATTGGATTTGGATTGGTTGGATTGGATTTGGATTGGTTATTGGATTGGATTTGGATTGGATTTGGATTGGATTTGGATTGGATTTGGATTGGATTTGGATTGGATTTGGATTGGTTTGGATTGGATTTGGATTGGATTTGGATTGGATTTGGATTGGATTTGGATTGGTTGGATTGGATTTGGATTGGATTTGGATTGGATTTGGATTGGATTTGGATTGGTTTGGATTGGATTTGGATTGGATTTGGATTGGATTTGGATTGGATTTGGATTGGATTTGGATTGGATTTGGATTGGATTTGGATTGGATTGGATTGGATTTGGATTGGATTTGGATTGGATTTGGATTGGATTTGGATTGGATTTGGATTGGATTTGGATTGGATTTGGATTGGTTGGATTAGATTGGATTGGATTTGGATTGGATTTGGATTGGATTGGATTGGATTTGGATTGGTTGGATTGGTTGGATTGGATTTGGATTGGATTTGGATTGGATTTGGATTGGATTTGGATTGGATTTGGATTGGATTTGGATTGGATTTGGATTGGATTTGGATTGGATTTGGATTGGATTTGGATTGGATTTGGATTGGATTTGGATTGGATTTGGATTGGTTGGATTGGATTTGGATTGGATTTGGATTGGTTTGGATTGGATTTGGATTGGTTGGATTGGATTTGGATTGGATTTGGATTGGATTTGGATTGGTTGGATTGGATTTGGATTGGATTTGGATTGGATTGATGGATTGGATTTGGATTGGATTTGGATTGGATTTGGATTAGTTTGGATTGGATTTGGATTGGATTTGGATTGGTTGGATTGGATTTGGATTGGATTTGGATTGGATTTGGATTGGATTTGGATTGGATTTGGATTGGATTTGGATTGGATTTGGATTGGATTTGGATTGGATTTGGATTGGATTTGGATTGGATTTGGATTGGATTTGGATTGGTTGGATTGGATTTGGATTGGATTGGATTGGATTTGGATTGGATTGGATTGGATTGGATTGGATTTGGATTGGATTTGGATTGGATTTGGATTGGATTTGGATTGGATTTGGATTGGATTTGGATTGGATTTGGATTGGATTTGGATTGGATTTGGATTGGATTGGATTGGATTTGGATTGGATTTGGATTGGATTTGGATTGGATTTGGATTGGTTGGATTGGTTGGATTGGATTTGGATTGGATTTGGATTGGATTTGGATTGGATTTGGATTGGATTTGGATTGGATTTGGATTGGATTTGGATTGGATTTGGATTGGATTTGGATTGGATTTGGATTGGATTTGGATTGGATTTGGATTGGATTTGGATTGGATTTGGATTGGTTGGATTGGATTTGGATTGGATTTGGATTGGATTTGGATTGGATTTGGATTGGATTTGGATTGGATTTGGATTGGATTTGGATTGGATTTGGATTGGATTTGGATTGGATTTGGATTGGATTTGGATTGGATTTGGATTGGTTGGATTGGATTTGGATTGGATTTGGATTGGATTTGGATTGGATTTGGATTGGATTTGGATTGGATTTGGATTGGATTTGGATTGGTTGGATTGGATTTGGATTGGATTTGGATTGGATTTGGATTGGATTTGGATTGGATTTGGATTGGATTTGGATTGGATTTGGATTGGATTTGGATTGGTTGGATTGGATTTGGATTGGATTTGGATTGGATTTGGATTGGATTTGGATTGGATTTGGATTGGATTTGGATTGGTTTGGATTGGATTTGGATTGGATTTGGATTGGATTTGGATTGGATTTGGATTGGATTTGGATTGGATTTGGATTGGATTTGGATTGGATTTGGATTGGATTTGGATTGGATTTGGATTGGATTTGGATTGGATTTGGATTGGATTTGGATTGGTTGGATTGGATTTGGATTGGATTTGGATTGGATTTGGATTGGATTTGGATTGGATTTGGATTGGTTTGGATTGGATTTGGATTGGTTGGATTGGATTATGGATTGGATTTGGATTGGATACCTTTATATGATACAATCTTAAGTTCTTATATAAAATATCTATTTAATTAATTCTTAAACATTAATAATAAGTAGGCTTAAATCAAACATTGTTTTTCTTGAATACTAATTTAATTCCTAAATTTAGTAAGATACATTGATCCGATAATCGTTCGGTCTGGAAAGTGTCTCTGGCTACCTAAAGAGAGTGAAGAAAAACTTCTTGTAAGTATTTAAACATCTACTTAACATCTAAACCTAATTATTAAATAAACATATTACAGTTTTAAGCTAAACGAGACTGCTCTGGCAAAGTTTTAATTTATCCGAACATATATAGTTTGATTCGATTCTGAGATAGTGTTGCCAAGCTCTATACGATTTTGACGTTACATTCGAAAAACGCATTATGAAGGAAAAGCCATGTAAGAGTGAATTGCTTCTATAACTTTGCGTCATTTGCTTCGATGTATGATGATATGTACTACCACCCATTGTAGCGCGGAAACTAAGTCCGACAGCAGTGAGCTCTCCTCGCTGTTAGACTTGATCAAGCTTTAATAACCACTGATTATCCTAGTCATGTCATTGTATGAAGGGCCAAAAAGGGGTTGGATGGATCGATAGGCAACATCACTTATACGTATCCACAGGGATATAAAGAATCTCCTTCCAATAACAAGATTGAACAATTGGTAAAAAAAAGCAAGTCACTAACAGGAGGATGCCCCAATGGGCGGGGAGAAGAGCCCGCCCTCTATTCACAAACTGTTAGCAATGGGGAGTTGGCATTTCCACTCTCCCCATCCAGAGTGCTTCAATCGGGTGCCCTGATGGTCCCTCCCATTCCCACGAATTATTTATATAATATTGTATATATTTATGTAAATGAAAAATACTACAACCATTCATATCTATTATATATGATCTTCATTCGTCGATTGATCCTGAAATGCAAGAAATGTTGTAAATTGTTGCACGTTTTCGTTCGTTTTCAGCGATAGCAGCTATTAACCAACATCTTGATTTGAAATATCATGAAAAAGTTTGTTAAGTCTATTGAAATGTCACAGAACTAACATTTATACATTTTAATTTACTCTTGCCATATTCACTATTTTCTTGTTCATGTTGATTTTATAACAGCAATCCATTTCTATTTTTGCAGACCTAATAGTTATTGTTCTTGAGTTAGGAGTTGCTCCTGAAACAGGGAATTGATTGAAAGTAAGTTAAAGACAAATGGACATACAAAAACAATAAGTAATGTTCAAATTATCTGGAGTAAAATCAATAAAACAATATCACCAAATATAATGATATTGTGAGTTATGACACAGTTGACAAAAATTGAACTGATAAATCGGAAACTATTCAAATGACACACAGCGCTGCACGAATCAGATCAGCTCAGATTTGAGTAAATGTCCATTCGCAAACCGAAAATGAAAAAATGTCAATAACGAAAACACAAGTAACGATAAAAATGGTGGTGATGATGATAAAGATGAATGGTAATGGTAATGAATATACAATGCCTTATAAGATAATAAATATAGTGAAGGGATATTATAATATGAACTGAAAATTACATGTGTGCCGACTGCTGCTTTTTTGCGATTGAAGACAAACTTGCGTATTCATTATGAACCAGAAAACTTAAGCAATATATGGCAGCCATGAGAAAAATGTGAATTAAAAATGTTTTTACAATGATGACCTGGAAGATATGAGAACGGAAAATAATGATATGATTTACAGGTCGCACCCCTCACTTCGCTATTGTCAAAATGACAACATTGCCGAGGCTACGCTAACCAGCGTCTCCATCTTTCAGTTGGCAGTCTTTTGTGATCATATGACTCGTGGAGGTGTGACGTAGGAACTTGTGAGGGCCAGAAGTCGGTCGCACCCTCCTTCGATGTTGTCAACTCACCATTTGAAGCACCGAACTTTGCGTCATTTGCTTTGCTGAAAAACATGGCATATTCGTCTTGGTGGTGACTTTTTTTTATTAAATAAACCATCATTGGACTCCAATACTCATTCTCACATTAGGGTGGGGCTTATTTGGAAAAAATAATCGGGCACAAGTTTTCCCATGTGGAAAATGATCTTTAGGGTCCATCAGATGACATACTAAAATTTCATTTTTTTTTCGTTAAGGTTTAGAGGAGCTGAAATGGGCCTAAGTGCAAAATGTCGAATGGGGGCAAATTTCGACCAAAACAGATGCATCTATAAGTAAACACGTAATTTTGTGACCCTAAAGGGCGAAAATTTTGTCGGTTTTGCGGTATCTCTCAACGCTTTTGAGATATAAGCCTCGACAATGAATGTGTGTTTGTACTTACGCCAACATATTTGAACTTTCGCAAGCAACATCTTTGCTGTACATTTATAAAGTCAAAATTATATACTGAAATAAAGCAGACAGAAAGAGAGCAAAGGAGGGAGATTTAGAGAGAGAGAGAGAGAGAAAGAAAGAAAGAAAAAAAGAAAGAAAGAGAGAATGATCTTATAATTGAGAGTACACATGGATTTTGAACTTATTTCAACGTATTTATGTATTGATTAATATTGGACTCAGAAAATTACGTGTCATGTCGAATACTGTTTAGCAATAGTACTCTTCATCAAATTAATGATGTTTATTGTAACTGCAGAAATTAGAAGAAGAATTAATATCTTCATTTAATTTCAACTACCTTGGTTATCTTCGACAGATACGCAGATTGTTCAGCACAATGTGCAGACTTCTTCAGTGTCTCGTACTAACAACTCGACTAGACACGAGACCACTGAAGAAGTCTGCATATGTAGACGAAATACGCGTATCTGTCAAGATAAGCAAAGGTAGTTGGAATTAAATGGAAGATACTTAATTCTTTTCTAATTTCTAGTTACAGTATTCCACTAAACAGCTCAGACCTCTAGGAATGTTTTGGTTATGAAAATTCACGTTTACAATGTCGAAGTGGTTTAATAATCGTTTTGAGTTACGTTGCCATTATAATCTTGAATCAGTTGATTCCAACAAGTTTCATCGCTCAGATACCACTATGCGTGAAGAAACATATTTTTAGCACTGTTTGCAGCAGCCAAATTAATAGTTTGGAATTCTTGAAGCCTTGAGATCAATAGAAGATCCATTATAGGTGCCAACGTGGGACAAGTTGCTGAAAACCAGTGCCTCAATGTACATTGATACCGAAAAGTACATATATATCCAGAAGTCACTGAAGCTTCTTTCCTTGAAAGTTTGAATTGCGCTCGAAACAGCCATGCTTTTATAGCTATAAATGGCATCCGCCATTCACCTCCATTCCAGGCTGACGAAATTGCACGATTATAACATTAGTGCTACCAAGAAAGATTATCGTTAATTCAAGCAATTCCAGGTAATCGTCGCGAGATTGGCCTGGTCTGTAAAAAGTTTGTAAGCGAAACAAGGTCAGCTTTTGATGGTTTAGCAGAAGATAACTTACACCAATGTGATTTTTAACGAATGATTTTTTTCTGCTCAGACGAGCTGCATTCAACGAAGAAGGATATGTTTTTGGAACACTGAAATTAGATTTATTTACGTTGGGCCATTGCTGCTGAAACTGCTTGAAAATTTTAATTTCAGGACCTGTTGATGGTCCCATTATACAGTGGTAAACCGATTGAAGAATGAATTCCAAAATCTGGTGTCGACACGGCAACCAAAGTAACTGCCTATTCGATTCGTTGCTGCTCCACCCTTACATTCTGTAAAGTATGACAATGCTTATGATCTATGTTTTCAATTAAAAACAACTATTGTTAATCAGTATTCGACATGACACGTAATTTTATGAGTTCAATATTAATCAATACATAAATACGTTTAAATACGTTCAAGATCCATGTGTACTCTCAATTATAAGATCATTCTCTCTTTCTTTCTTTTTTTCTTTCTTTCTTTCTCTCTCTCTCTCTCTCTCTTTCTCTCTCTGTTTCTCTCTCTAAATCTTCCTCCTTTTGCTCTCTTTCTGTCTGCTTTTTTTTCCGTTTATAATTTTGTCTTTATAAATGTACAGCAAAGATGTTGCTTGCGAAAGTTCAAATGTGTTGGCGTAAGTACAAACACACATCATTGTTGAGGCTTATACCTCAAAAGCGTTGAGAGATACCGCAAAACCGACAAAATTTTCGCCCTTTAAGGTCACAAAATTACGTGTTTACTTATAGATGCATCTGTTTTGGTCGATATTTGCCACCGTTCGACATTTTGCACTTAGGCCTATTTCGGCACCTCTAAACCTTAACGAAAAAATCTGAAATTTTAGTATGTTATCTGATGGACCCTAAAGATCATTTTCCACTTGGGAAAACTTGTGCCCGATTATTTTTTCCAAATAAGCCCCACCCTATTCTCACATTCATCAACTAACACAACTAGTAACTAGAGCAAGCCCACAGCTTGTTTTGAGTTTTTGAACCAGTTGCTATCCATAACGATAAATGAAACAAAATTATTCGATATCGCAATACAATCTTGCTTTTTTCTATTTGCGTGTAGTTGTTTCGGGATACTCCACTGTCGATGCATATAGAATCACAAGCGTAATTGAAACGTTTTCTTGTTTTTTTTTTCGTATGAGACGTCCTAACAGCAACCTGCCTGTTTGTTGGAATCAGTTTAAATCAGCTCTCAAGCAATCTCGAATTGATCTACGCGGGCAAGACAGGTGTCGTTATTAGCCCTATTTATGAGGTCATCAGGAGTTGCCCATTGAGAATGATAAACTACACTCAATTGGCACGAATAGGCAAATAAAAGGGGGGAAATATACTAATTTGTATGAAATCATTGCATGTTCATGATTTATCATCATACATTCGTTGCCATTATTAATTGTGGGTACTAACCTGCTTCTTAAACCCTCAAAAGTCATCATGCATGTCAATCCCAACGTCGCTTAACTTTAACTTAGGCCCGGTTCTGCCCAGAGTACGGTGCATCAAAATATCTGAATGCAAATTTTGAACAATTTACCATTCGCCAGAGTTGCCTTCGTTGCGATATCTAATAAATGTGGTAATGAATGAAAATCATCCCATACACACGGCAGCAACAATATAATTGAAAGTAACAACACAACTTTCCATACTCATCATGCTTGTAAACTGTAAACCTTCATCATGTGCGTTGATTCAATTCCTGACTTCATTTGCACACAAACAACTAGTGTACTTACACCACCCCCGAAACATGTTACATCAGCATTCACTTCATTCCGGGGAATGTATATTGCCCTCTCCTTCCAATCACACGAAGCCGGAAGTATACGGCACACACGCTACATTTCCTTCGACAGCAAACAGCTTCTTGAATTAAACTTCCCTCCGTACGCTTCTCAACCAATCCGTTTACAAGGTACGAAGAAGAAGAAGAAGTCATCCCATATGCTATGCGTATTACAAATCCTTTGCCAGCTTCATACTCTTCGTCTTCTTGTTGACGCCAGCGACGACGACGACGACGGCGATGTGATTTGTGTGGATCCGTTTCCGCATCCAATTCGCACCCCTGCTGCGAGTAGTTATAGTCGGAAATAAGACTCTGCCATCGAGGGTCCTGATGCCGATGGGGTGAAGAAAGGATAGTGTTTCTCCGGTACTACTTGCCGGCGCCTTGGAATTCGGCGTGTCGGGACATATGTAATGTTTCTGGATGGAATACTAGGGTAGAAGGTGTCGCTTTGGGAAGGAGTTAGTGCTCCTCAAAATTCCACAAGACCTGCATTTCTCGCATTTTGAAAGTTTTAATTCAAGCGTTCTTTCGTTCGTATCTATCAGTCATCGGTTGTTTTCGATATCAATTTGCTCCCCTATGCATTGATAATAACACTCCGCTGTTAGTATTTTCTGGATGTGCGGCATATATAGGGCATGAGCGCAGAAATTGTGTACAGCTTTTAATTGTAATTGACTTAACGAGCTGTTTGTTCCCGTGATGCAATTCCTCGCCTAGGGAACAGGATTTCCCTAGATCCGGCTGGGGTCGGTCGTATGGAAAACTGAGCACTTCGCCTGCCTGTTTGGTCCGTTGGTGATGACGGTCTGGGCGAGTGTGTTGGTGTGTGTGTGAGTGTGTGTGTTTGTGACACGGCAGCTAGTTATGGCTTCGGAGCCGAACCTACAGAACTGAAGCTGGGATGTTTTGGATCAGTGCCAAATGCGAAAATTGTTTACAGAGATGTTGTTTGTTATTTTTGGCACATCCACACATTGGCACACAAGCACTCACATCAACAGATAGAGCATGATGCCTTGATGGTACACTCGTTCCAATATGTAATGCACACGCACGGAATTGCAATGGGAGCTCATGGCATGCATCAGCTTTGAGAACTGGCAAAAGCCATAGGAAATTGTTGATTAAAGTTAATTTATGAAATTAGGAAACGGGAAGTTCGAAAGTTTTAATAACGAACGCATGGAGTCTGACTGGGGTTTTTGTAATGAAAAGCAAACAACCGGCGAAGAACGAGGCAACACGCTGTACGGTAGGAGTTCCGAAAATAGGTATCAAAAATTACTTGTCAGTTAGTTTGAAAAAAGTTCGGCAAAGTCTGGATTTGAGCGGTGGAAATATTCTGAGCTTGCTGCAAAATCACGGAAGGAAAACATCTCAGCTCTGCAGTCTTTTAAGCTAGTAAATGTTGTTGTTTTTCTCTCTCTCTCTCTCTCATTCTCTCCTTTATCCATTATCCAATGGGAGTGGAGGAGGCAATGGTTTTACTAGCTTATAATAAAAGTTGCTACACTCCCGTTTCATTTTGCTAAATTTTTTAGTAAAATTGCATACTATCTCATTTTGTCTCACGGAAATTTTACTGAGTTTTCGTAGAAAGTGGATCTACTAAATTTCATGAGAAGATCCATTTTTTAAGAATTTAGTAACATTCCCGAGAGAAAAAAAGAGATAGAATACATTTGTACTCAGAAGTTGAGTAAAATGAAGCGGGAGTGTATGATTTGCTAGATTCAACCAGGGATGCCAGATATACAGACATTTGATCATATCTCGAGTAATTCATGTTAAGGGCCTAAAAGCCTTTTGTAAACAATGACTAAAAATGTCGATATCTCTCGAATCTTAAATCACTCTGGTGAAATGAAAGCAGCATCTGGTAGAAGAATGTTAGTTCTACCAAATGGAGTAGCTGAATATAGTAGGATTCTCGTTATTCGTGAGAGATCAACGTTTAAATTCAATGTTTACAAATGGCTTTTAGGCCCTGAATTACTCGAGATATATACAGACTTCATACAGATAACAGATATTATACAGATATCCATCAATAAGATGAAATTGATTCTGAAACGAATGAATTTCCCATATAAAGTGGGCTTAATTTGTTTGTTGACCTAAAGCATTCTATATTTATAAAAAAAAGTATCTCAGAAAGCTGTTGAATTTCTCAGATGTTTCGGGGTCTTGTATTGAAGCTCCTTTAATAAATAAGCAGAACTTTAGTTAAGTAATCATTTTTAATATTCCGATATGAACAAATTATATTTTTCTACCGCTGCCATTTGTTCTATTAATTGCTGTCTGATGGCTTTGGATTTATTTAGTTATGCAGTTAACATCATTTGTAAAACTCTATTACAGTTCATTCGTTACAGAGATGCTAACGCATTTACTTATAGTATTGTCGGAACGAACGACTGACTCGCATTGCTTTCAACAGATATTCTGATAGCTATTGTTAAAAAAGAGCAAATGGCTTCTGTACTCTTGGATATAAAGGGGGCTTTTGATTCGATATCTAATGAAGTTCTTTCATGTGAACTCCACGCTTGTTCTTTTTCACCATTAATGAATCTTTTTTTGTACAATTTGCTGTCAGAGAAACATATGGGCATTTCTTGTAGGAAATCTACAACTTCTTGATTTAGCTTCATGGTCTCCCCCAGGGATCCTGTTCAAGCCCCCTTTTGTATATTTTTTATATCAAAGACATTAACGATTATCTAAGTGACAACTGTACGTCGAGACAACTTGCAGATGACGGCTTAGTGTCTGTCACGTAACCTAATGGGGTAGATCTGCAAGGACCCTATCAGGATACCTTAGACAATTTGTCTACGTGGGCTCTCGAGCTACGTATCGAATTCTCTACGGAGAAAACTGAGTTGGTATTTTTTTCTAGGAAGCATAATCCTGCACAACCAAAGCTTCAAATTTAGGATCGCATCCACAAGATCTTCTAAGGTTGTACCGGACAACGATTTTGTCGGTTATAAAGGGTGTTGTACCAATAAGTTAAATTCTTTTTGTTTTTTAAGTTCAGTTAATACAGAATACAGAAAAATATTCAGCTAAGCCTCCTTTTTACCGAATGCGAATTGCCAGGTGTTTCGTTTAACACCTGCCATAAAATTGTGTACAGTGTCTTTGTCCCCTTTATTCGCCGCAGAATGCCAGTTTGCCTTGAACTGTTTCTCGCTCACAACAACTTTCTGAGTGTTCTTAATGTTTCGCTTGACGATGGCCCAATATTGTTCGATTGGACGGAGCTCTGGCGTGTTAACGAAAGTTAAGGAAAACGAAAATTGGCAGCATAATTAATCATCAATTAAAAGAGAGATTTGAGCAATAAAAAATGAAAAAAGTGCCATTAAATTATTAAGGCCTGTGCCAACAAATAATGTGTGATCAGCATTAAAAAATTAGAAATGAGCAATAAACGCTGAGAAAAGATCTTCGGATAATCTAATTGTGACCGGTAAATCTGTCAACTAAAGCAACAGCTATTAGTCTATGTGCAATTAAATATGGCAGTATTTCGCCAAATTATGTAATTTGAGCACTAAACTATTCGCATATGTCTTTTAATTTTGTTAGATTTTCCCATAAAAACAGTAAAATGAGCAATGGATATTTATTTATCCATTGCTCATTTTACTGTTTTTATGGGAAAATCCAACAAAAATTAAAAGACATATGCAATAGTTTAGTGCTCAAATTACATAATTTGTGCGAAATACCGCCATATTTAATTGCACATATACTAATAACTGTTGCTTTTATTTGATCAGATTTTACCGGTCACAATTAGATTATCCGAAGATGCTTTCTCATCTTTTATTGCTCATTCCTAATTTTTTAATGCTGATCACACATTATTTGTTGGCACAGGCCTCTAATAATTTAGTGGCACTTTTTTCATTTTTGGTGCTTTTTCTGAATTACTAAGTGCAGGTAAATATTTTAGCCAACGAAAATTACGTGGAAGAGAACAACGTTGAATTGATAAATAATGTGTCAACTGCTTTGAAAGAAATTGACTATATTCATAGCAACATGATTTAGTTGATTATCGCCGAATTAATGACATACACGGTACATTGGCCGAAAGAAGGTGCTAGGCTAACATTAGATCCCGTTACCCTATTAAACTGTGTTGCACTTATCCGGGGGGCTCACTTTTTTATTGTAACAGCTCTTTGTGTGTTTTCAGCAACTCTAACTGTAAAATTACATTATTTAACAATTAATCGTAAACACAATAGTCCGTCACTTAAATGGATTGGTTGGTAAATGATTGAACAATGCGTACCACTGGTACATCACGTACCTGCAGGTTTAAAATAGACCCTATTTAGTGGGCCTTAGCCTCTTGTTCAGTAACACCTATCCCCACCTCCCCGCGGTGCCGGCTGGACTGCGAGCAACCTTATGGAAGATCGGGTAACCAACCCTGGTGGGAACGTTGGTCGTAGGCTCACAGGAAACGGGGGGGGTTTGCTTCTGCAAACCTGAGCGTCTGTTCTCCAGGAGGAGCGGCTCACAACAGCGTCTGTCCCCCATTTTAGGAGTGGCTGATCGACGTCCGAGTGCCAGGAAAGGACTCTAAGCTCAACTGTGCACTATGGTCCTCCAGAAAGTAGGGGGTTGGTGTCCGGCCCTACGAGCCAGCCGTAAAAAATAATTGCAACGGAAAAATCAGCAACAGAATAATACGAACCGAGAGGAACGGCAACGACCCCAGCGAACAAAAATGACTTACGATTGGAAACTCGGCACGTGGTACTGCCCATCTCTCAACTTTTTTGGGAGCACCCGCATACTTGCTGACCTACTGAAGGACCGCGGGCTCGGCATCGTAGCGCTGCAGGAGGTGTGTTGAACAGGATCCATGGTGCGAACGTTTAGAGGTAATCATACTATCTACCAGAGCTGCGGCAACACACACACGAGCTGGGAACAGCTTTTTTCGTGATGAGCGATTCGCGAGGCGTGTGATCGGTTGGTGGCCGATCGACGAAAGAATGTGCAGGTTGAGGATCAAGCGCCGATTTTTCAACTTCAGCATAATCAACGTGCAAAGCTCTCACTGCGGAAGCACTGATGATGACAAGGACGCATTCTACGCGCAGCTCGTCTAGTATGACCGCTGCCCGAAGCCATGACGTCAAGATCATCATAGGAGACCTTAACGCTCAGGTAGGCCAACATCGACTCCGACCACTACCTTATGATGGTCAAACTGCGCCCAAAACTTTCCGTGATCAACAATGTACGGCACCGGTGACCACCACGGTACAACCTAGAGCAACTGAAGCAGCCGGATGTCGCCTCAGCATACGCGCAGAATCCTGCAGTGCCAGACATGCTCGATGGCTTAAACCGGTCGTATAGTCTCCCAGACGTAACGGGTGACGCTCCCGCTAGTAGGCTCCCTTTAGTCAGGCCACCTGGCTTGGCATGCGACAGTACTACGCATGAGCTTTGAAAATAATGGACGAAAACGGCTTTCCTGGAGAGCTGACCAGACTCATCAAAGCATCGATGGACGGTGTGCAAAACTGCGTAAGGGTTGCGGGTGAACTATCCAGTTCATTTGAATCTCGTCGCGGACTGCGACAAGGTGATGAACTCTCATGCCTAGTATTCAACATCGCCCTGGAAGGTGTAATGCGACGAGCCGGGCTCAACAGCTGAGGTACGATTTTCACGAAATCTGGTCAATTTGTGTGCTTTGCGGACGACATGGACATTATCGCAAGAAGATTTGGAACGGTGGTAGAGCTGTACACCCGCCTGAAACACGAAGCAGCAAAGATCGGACTGGTGGTTAATGCGTCGAATACAAAGTACATGCTGGTAGGCGGAACCGAACACGTCCGGATCCGCCTAGGAAGTAATGCCACGATAGACGGGGATACCTTCGAGGTGGTGGAGGAATTTGTCTACCTCGGATCCTTACTGACGGCCGACAACAATACGAGTCGTGAAATTCGAAGGCGCATCATCAGTGGAAGTCGTGCCTACTACGGGCTCCAGAAGAAACTGCGGTCTAAAAAGATTCACCCCCGCACCAAATGCACCATGTACAAAACGCTAATAAGACCGGTGGTCCTTTACGCACACGAGAAATGGAGCATGCTCGAGGAGGACCTGCAAGAACTCGGAATTTTCGAGCGACGCGTGCTATGGACGATCTTCAGCGATGTGCAGGAGAACGGTGTGTGGCGGCGAAGGATGAACCACGAGCTCGCTGCACTCTACGGCGAACCCAGCATCCAGAAGGTGGCCAAAGCCGGAGGGATACGGTGGGCAGGGCATGTTGCAAGAGAGCCGGACAACAACCCTACAATGTTGGTGTTCGCTACTGATCCGGTGCGCACAAGAAGGCGTGGAGCGCAGAGAGCATGATGGGCGGACCAGGTGGATCGTGATCTGGCGAGCATTGGGCGTGACCGAGGTTGGAGAGCTGCAGCCGCAAACCGAGTATTGTGGCGTACTATTGTTGATTATGTCGTATCCTAAATGTGATGTTGAACAATAAATGTATGTATGTATGTTACACAGGATAGGCAAAATCGTGCCCAAATTCAATTCCTTATAACTTTTTGAAAAATTTGTTGAATTTGGACAAGACTGGAAGCATTCGACGGCAAATTCAGTCAACATGCATGGTCACGAATACTGGCCACCGGACACCGGAGATGTTCCGGATTTTCAGAGGGCATGTCAAAAAGACATTTTTTCTGCTGCTCGTATTTTTGTGTGGTGTGAAGTTACATCGATGAACCCTTTTTTTTTTTTTCTAAAAACTAGAACTAATTGAAAATGGAATGCCGATGGTTGCACTAAGATCCGTTGAAAAATTTCCGAAATATGGCCAATTCCGTAAAACTGGTTCCTGATACTATGGTCAATCATGTATATCCTTCCAATCATGTATACATCACCAAAACATCAGAATTTTTCATGGAGGTGCTTCAGGGAACATATTCAGGACGATCAGTTGCCCTGAACACTCTGTAGTAGGTTCCAGGTGTCCCGGGGGGAGTGACCACTTTGGAAAATGTCCGGAACCATATCAATATGGGTATCGAACTTCAAGATTTTTTGAGGTGATACTTCTAAATGCATTTTAGAACCAGCAGCTGCCATGACCACTCTGTAGTAGGTTCCAGGTGCCCAGGGGGAAGTGGTCAATTTGGAAAATGTCCGGAACCATATCAAGATTTTTCGAGGTGATACTTCTAAATGGCCATCATCAACCCCCTCTTTTCCCTAAAATGCTACGTCATTGATGAACGACCTTTAATAAGCTCATATTATTACCTTATGAATTTTATGTAGGTGTGTATGTAATAAAGAATTGATGAAATTTATTTTCTCTCTCCCTCTGTCTCTCTCTCTCTCTCTCTCTCTCTCTCTCTCTCTCTCTCTCTATCTCTATCTCTCTCTCTGTCTCTCTCATCTCTCTCTCTCTCTCTCTCTCTCTCTCTCTCTCTCTCTCTTATAACATTTTCCGGCAGGCAAAATTGCTCTAATTCAGTCATTTTCAAAGCAATCGAAAAATCTTTTAAATCAACAATAAAAAAATTTCTTCTACAACTTTTCCAAAGAATTCAAAAATAAAATAATTAGATATTCGGTTTGTCTACACACAAGAACCACCTACGTTTTCATTCATACGAAAACAAGGGCCTCATTATTAGAAAAAACTATGTAGAAGACAACTTTCCTCAAAAACTTCAAACTTAGGCTGAAAACGTAACTTGTCAGCTGAACCCGAATTCTAGACCACTGTGCAATGCAATCACTAAACTTAGACTCGTTCATACTTTTCTAATGTGCTATCAAAGGTTATTCAACTTAAGAAGAAGAGAAGGCAAGAACCCCCTTGCAATAAATAAATCCTCTCTTGAAGGATATGGCATCAAACAAGTGCATCCCCACTGCTCAGGTCAGCGCCGCATCCCATGGTGGAAAGACAAACAAAAGGCGAACTACTCTCGGCACATTCAACAAACGTCAACGACAACGTGTGACAGCAGTACTATTTCACGCACCTCAGGTCCAATTGGCGAAATGGCTTCCGAATATAATGCCAACGGAAGAGCTTTCCTATTCTGGATTCTGACTGGTGAAAAAAATAAACAATTTACTTTCGTAACAACTGCACTCAAAAATAAAAACAATCAACGTGAATTTTGTCGCTTCAGACTTGAAAAAAAAATGCTGAAAAATCCGTTCGGTGTGATAATTTTCATGTCAGGTTATACCAGAATAATTACTTTGCCATCATCGTTAAATTCCATCAGCAAACAAAGAAAACCAACAAGATGAAGCAGCAACTCTCCAATTTCCAAAGTATTTCAAATGTGTGTGCACTTGGCATTTTCTCTATCTATTCCCGGTGTGTCTGGAATCCTGACTGCGCGACAACCGGAGATATGTCTGCTTCTCGTTGTCAGAAACTATATCTTCATCAGCTCCGACCACTTACTTGGCTGCTTAGATTTTCCCATATGAGACTGAGTTTTGTTTGCAGCCGCATTTATCGTCAACGTTCCGTTCCCGTGACATATCTGCCACACAGCAGCAAAATACTTCCCATGGGGAATCAGACTCAACTCTGCACAAAATTAACCTCGTTGCCATCAACCATACAGTTGATAGCTTTTGTTCCTTCCAGTAAGTTCGGTGTGGTTGTTTCGAACACCCGCGCGAAGCGGATGTACTAAATGTAATGCGGCTTGCAGTCTACCTTAACCTTAGTTGAAGAACCATGTGAGCAAGACAAGATTTAAAATTTGCAGTGCTCCTGTTTCGTTCTACCTTTAATGAACACACCTATGAGAGCATGATCGATTACCATCATATAATTACGCATCAATTATATAAGGCTACTTCCAATGAATCGGACCAACGGGAAAAGACAATCGATTGGATTCCAATTGTTATTAAGATCTTCCTGACTGATTGTGTCACATGTTTCTAAATTTCCTATCTTGTTCGCCTGTCATCCCAGCAATGCGAAAGCGGTCTTCTACTCGAAGACTACTGCCGTTTGCCGGTACTGCTCAACAAAATAGGCTTTACGTCAGACCTCGGGAATAATCCTCCCTTATAATATGGCTATCGTGGATGGTTTCGTCGGAAAGCTCGCTCATATGGTTCGTTCGATCGTTCGTTCGTTAGAACATATGCATGAACGAATCCTTCCCATTCCACCGACGACCAAATCCTATCGGAAAGAACAACAAAGAACTGGACAATAATTGCCATCTGACAAACTCAGGCTCCAGCTTCGGTCTCCCTAGGCGGCAGCCATCGCAGTGCTTATGTGGGATGGCTCGTTCCTTAACGGATTTGGTTGGTCAGTGTCACGATAAACGTAAGTAGATGTACACATACCTACCTACTTTGTAGTCAATTGGTGCGAACGTTATTGCGTGGGAAGGATGGAAACATTTATTTGTACAGGATATAAAATTTTACGATAATTTTAATTTTCAATTCATTGTTATTTCCATACTCTATACTGAAGAAACTTGTTTCAATAAAGGATTGATTCTTAAACCTTGAACTAATCTTCTTTTTGGAACCAATTCATTCTGATTCAACATGTAGAAAATAAAAGCAATACTGCTGAATTGGAATATAGGTAAAACGGTCTCTAGAAATAATTTAGTGGTGAATTAAAGGGCGATACGGTCAAAATTTGGTCAATATCAACTTGACGTATTTCTTTCAATTTTGCATTTAAAAAACCTGAACACCCCTCATTTTGAAGGTGTGTGTGTGTAGAATGTTGCTCCTATTTTGATTTTGGAATTCACTCTTCAGTTGTCAAAATGCCGTCCAAGCAAGAAGAGCAGCCGTATCAAAATTTTGCTCGAGCATCGCGAAAATCCGAGCTACTCGCACGCAAAGTTGGCAAAATCGCTAAAAGTTGCCAAATCAACCGTTAAAAATGTAATTAAAGTGTTTGGGAACGTTTGTCGACAGCCAGGAAGTCTGGATCGGGGGAAATCGAAAACCGGAAGCCGCTGAGACGACAAAGAGAGTTGCCGGTAGTTTCAAGCGAAACCCTAACCTATCTCTCCGAGATGCCGCAAATAAGCTGGGTGTATCGTCTACAACCGTGCATCGAGCCAAAAACGAGCCGGACTATCGACTTACAAGAAGGTAGTGACTCAAATCGCGATGATAAACAAAAATACGACGGCCAGAAGCGCGATCCCGGAGGCTGCACACGACGATGCTGACGAAGTTTGACTGCGTGGTAATGGACGACGAAACCTACGTCAAAGCCGACTACAAGCAGCTTCCGGGACAGGAGTTTTATACGGCAAAAGGAAGGGGAAAGGTAGCAGATATTTTCAAGCACACGAAACTGTCAAAGTTCGCAAAGAAATATCTGGTTTGGCAAAGCCATCTGTACCTGTGGCTTGAAAAGCAGCATTTTCATAGCTTCCGGGACTGTCAACCAAGAAATTTACTGAAAGAGTGTTTGAATAAACGTCTGCTGCCTTTCCTGAAGAAACACGGTTGTTCCGTACTGTTTTGGCCGGATTTGGCATCTTGCCATTACGGTAAAAAGGCCATGGAGTGGTACGCCGCCAACAACGTGCAGGTGGTTCCCAAGGACAAGAACCCTCCCAACACGCCAGAGCTCCGCCCAATTGAGAAATACTGGGCTATTGTCAAGCGGAACCTAAAGAAGACCAAAAAAACTGCTAAGGACGAGCAGCAGTTCAAGGCAAACTGGCTTTCTGCGGCGAAGAAGGTGGACAAGGTGGCTGTACAAAATCTGATGGCAGGGGTCAAGCGTAAGGCCCGGCAATTCGGATTTGGAAAAGCGGAAGCCAAACTGAATATTTTTCCTGAATTTTATACTAATTGAACTTGGAAAAGAAATTTAATTTGATTTTTAAATAAACGATTTCACCGATTTACACGCGTTTTCCCTTGACCAAATTTTGACCGTATCACCCTTTATATCAAGGATAGAGTTGGTATATTGTAATCATTGAAAAAACTCCGTTTGGTTTATCAGCTCAGAGCTAAAGCTAGCATTGAGTAGCATAGGCTGGGAAGAAAATGTTCACGGAAATGCAGCAGCAAAATTCATAAGGGGGTCAGGCCACAACTATATTCAGACTCCAGTGACAAAGCAAAACTATTTTGTAACTGAAGGGTGTAGCTAGTATTAAGCAAATGAAATAAAAATTAAGGAGTGTATCGAAAATAAGCTATCCACAAACTTTCTTTCAAATTATGTTGAAAACCGATATTTTATTCATACAAAAAATTGATCCTTTATTGTACGAGGTTAAACTTGAACATAATGAAGACCGGATGAAATTTAAGTTATTCCTTCACGAATTTTCATCAAGTTCCGGACAAGTGTTGCATCACATTTTTTGGACGCTTGAGCCGAATTTTTTTGAACTCCTGCATGTTCCCAGCTGCCTTACCAGTCTTCTTGAAGACCCTCTTCACGATTGCCGAGTAACGTTCGATGGGTCGAAGCTGAGGGCAATTTGGTGGATTGATATTTTTCTCAACGAAATCTATACCCTTTTCCGCAAGCCAATTGAGAGTGGTTTTGGCATAGTGAGCCGGCCAAAACAGTGGAGGTGTACTATGCTTCTTATATAAAGGCAACAATCTCTTCTGGAGACACTCAGATCGATAGATTTCCGCATTTATAGTTCCGGTAGTGTAAAAAATGGTTGACATCAAACCACAGAAACATATTGCTTGCCATACCAATACCTTTTGACCGAATTTCTCCACTTGAATCGACCTGTCCGCATCGCTCACATCCTCCTCAACGACGACAGTAAAGTATTGTGGACCTGGAAGGGTTTTTGAGTCCTCATTTACATAGGTCTCATCGTCCATCAAAACGCATGCATCCGGACGCTGCAAAAGACGCGAATACAATTTCGGGGCCCTTGTTGCTGCTCGCTTCTTCTGTTCTGCACTTTGTTTCGAGATTTTCTGCTTCTTGTAGGTCTTCAGGTGGTTTCGCCTCTTGATACGCTGGATCATTCTGACACTCGTTCCTGCTTTTTTGGCCAAATCACGTATTGACATTGATTTGTTCTTCATGATTAGAGATACCACTTTCTGCTCCAGTTTCGGGTTGGAAGAACCGGGTTTTCTGCCTCTTCCTGGTAGCTCATCCAAAGAATAGTGTTCCCCAAACTTATTAATGATGGTTTTAACACTCGCATGATGAATTCCAAACCGCTTCGCCAATTTTCGCATAGTAATACCCTTCTCACTTAGCCATGTATCCAGAACCTTAATTTTCACTTCCTTTTCAATACGCGACATTTTGAAAACGCAGAATTGGAACCGCACAAACAAGTAAACAAAAGAAAGCTGACAGTCAAACGCACAGTATGCAGTGTTCAGAGCATAAAAAACATCACAAATACATGCGTAAAACGCAAATGTATGTGGATAGCTTATATTCGATACACTCCTTAAAGAGATAAGAAGAAGAAGACAATATTAAGCTTTTTATACCCGCTTATGAGGACCCCGAAAGGGAACACCAAATTATCACCCTGTTCATAATCAGATTTATATGGGAGGAAAAGCTGGTGAATGAGCCCTTTAATTCGACAACTTCGACGACAAGGCCATGGAATTTAAATTTCGAAAACTTTTTTTTTAGATTTTAAGGTATGCTAATAAAAGCTTTTACGATGCAAAAGTGAATGAATGAAATAATTCTGTACAGTTGAACGAGAGTTATAAGCGTTGTGTTTATATAATTGCCTCTTTCTATCTCTATATCTCTATCACTATCTCTCTTTCTTTCTCTCTCTCTCTATCTCTCTCTCTCTCTGTTTTTTTTTATATGAGGTCCGGGAAATCTTTATGGACTGACCTAAAACAGAGGCCAACACTGGGTCAGAGTTTGGTCAGGGTCGACCTTTCAGAAAAGGCCGGCTTCTGCTCCGACTTAAACATAGTTCCTTGTTGCACAACCGGAACTCACCTCCCCACTGGACTTCGTGGAGGATTCAGTACCCATTCTCAACGGTATCAAGATGATTAGTCCCTGACGGTGGATCTACCCTACTCCAACGAAGGATTACCTGTGGATTCCAAAAGCAAACGAAGGCGAGCCATTTAACTCCCACATACTGACTCAATCGACTTCAGTTTTCCTCGACTGCGGATCTACTATACATTGGTAGAGATATTCCCGACGTTGGAATGCTCCGGAGAACGACAACCCGCTACTCCACTCAACCACTCGCCTCTTGATTCTCCCGGCATCTTCGTTGTAGAGCAGACATGATTTGCGTAATGGCTCCGTTGATCGCATTCCATGCGCTTTCATCACGACACATTCTATACTGGCCTGGTATCTACCCCGCTGATGGCAAGCATGTCGCTTCGCAATTATCCAAATCGTGGGTAGTCAAAGACCATGTGCTTCGGGGTCCCAAGGACGTCTGCTCACTCCGGACAGAAGGATATGACGCTGTATCTACAAATCGATGCAAGTATTGCCTGAAGCAACCATGGCCAAACAGAAACTGCGTAAGGTAGAAGTTTACCTCTCCGTGTTTCCTCTTCATCTAGATCAACAAATCCGGTAATAGCCCGTGCGTCCATCGACTGTTTCCCCGTGACCCATTTTCGTTGCCATTTGGCCTTCGACTTCGCTCTCATCAGTTTCCGAACTCCTCTGACATTTCTCCGTGAATAACACTCGCTGTCCTCCACGAGAGTGGTGCCAATCGGAATCACTCCGGCAATGACGCGTATTGCCCTCTATGAAATAGTTATGTACGCACTCACGACTCGCATGGCTATGAGCCTGAACGTATTGTTCAAGTTCACCCAGTTTCACTTGATTTCCAGCGCTGCGACCCAGGCTGGACCTCCGTATCTTAGCATCGATGATGATACACTAGCCAGTAGACGCCCCCTACAACTACTAGGTCCGTAGCTATTCGGCATGCTTCTGAAATCACATTACCGGCCTTCGCCAACCATCCACAGGCATATTTTACGTGGCTGTTGAAATTTGCCGGTCGTCGATCATCAAACCCAGATGCTTCAGCACGCGCTTCGAGGCTATGGCAAGCTTCTCGCTGTACTACTTTGCAGTTCCTGACCATCAGCACCTCCGCTTTGTGATGGACTATCACAGTTCCACTTCTTCCAGTTTTTCGCCTGTCACTGATAATACGATGTCACCCACAAAGCCAACGATCACTACACCTTTGGGAACCTTGCGGATCTATCGTCGTAAAGTTCACCGATTTCCGCCCCATGGAGATCTCGTAGATCAGCACCCGGTTCTGAAAGTAACTCTTCAGAATTTTGCAGAGGCCATCAGGCCACTTCATTATGAGCAGCGATTTGAAAATAGCCACCCGCTGGCGCTATTGAAGGCATTCTTAACGTCGATCGTGACAACAGCGCAATATCGATCGTCTCTTCGCTTTTTTTTTGACGAATCTACGGCTGTTTCGACCCCTGACTGAATGGCATCCACCGTAGACTTCCCTTTCCAGAAACCAAATTCTGACGTGGATTATCATTGGTACATCTCCAAGACCGCAGTGCCCCTTCAGTGCCCTCCTTACCTTGTATTCTGCTGTGATACTATCCCCTAGCTATCCCCTGATCACCAAGAAACTTTTTGACGAGCGTCTATACTACCTTCTCTTCTACTTCCTTCAACTAAGGACCAGCTCTCAGTCTTCGGAGGAATTCACTTTTTACTTCGATAATTAGAACGTCGCCCTTACTACTCTCTCGATGTAGCCTGGCATCTGCTTTATCTTCTCTCCTGACGTTTTCACTTGTTGCTGATTTTTCTTCTTTTTGTCTTTCTGGTTGATGACAGTGCGCCATTCACTGCCTTCACCTTTTTTCATCGTTTTTAAGCTTTTTTAGCTCTTCCTCCTCTCCTAGTGTGTGTCTTTTCTTTTTCTCTGAGCGTGGATACTGGGGTTCATTCGTTGTCTTCAGTGCTTCAACCGTTGCCTTCTCCGTTGCCTTTTGGCAGTCCTCAATAATCTTTTCGGCAGTCTCTGCTCTCATCCTTGGTGCATCCTTTTCGCGTCAGCTGCAAGCACGGCCGATTTGGCACACGTCACCATCTCTTTGATTTCCTTGTGGCAGTTGTGTCTGTCCGTTACATAATCATAGAGTTCATCGATCCGGATTCTGACTTTCTTCATCGCATTTTTCTTCTCAACACTGTCCCCTCGAGTTGTGTAACTGCTGTCTTTTGTAGTGAACATCTCGGTCAGGAACTCTTGTGACTTGCTATTGCTGGTTCTTGCAATGCCCTCCGAACTAGGCACTGGTGACCTCTGTTGCTTTCCACTTTTTGCAAACACAATCGCACCTGCTTCTTTGTTGTCTGGCGTTTTGTGAAACCTCGGAACATCTGCGCTATATGCAACCTGAAGAAATTCGGACTGCGAATCCTGGAAAGGTGGTGGGTTTTATAAACTCAATTTTGCCTGACTGGGAGACGTGTATTATGCTGTTCACTTGCCTAATGGTAATCAAGCTTTTAGATGCAAATAGTTGTAGTAAACAGGGGTATACCACAAAAGTTTAATTCAATAGACGCAGTGGTTTTACGCCCCTAAAAAAAATTCACCACTTAAAGCGACAAGTTTCGACGGTATCCGATGGCTTGTCAAGGTTTAACCGAGGTGTCACTCTTCCATACTGAGGAAGCAGAATAGCCCGACTACCAGCCTCGCGCATCAAGTCCAATCCCTTGATCCATGTCGTATCTTTCTTCGAGGTTATGGCAAGTATGGTGTAAATTTGGATCTCTCTGGCTTTCATCCTAATGTGCCGCTTGGCACTCCTGGGTAAGTGGGCGCTGGTTAATTAGAGCTCCCACCTCGTGAACTAGCAGAGGGAGGGGGGGCTATTTGCCTTAACGCAATCAACTCCAATAGTCATAGACGGTGAGTGTACCTTACTCCGACGGAGAATTCCCCGGCAGTGGCAGTTCTCCCGAAAGCGAACCACGGTGATCCAATTTGCTTCCACATCTTGACGCAGTCGATTCGAGTAATCCTCGACGGTGGGTCTACCATACACCGACGAAGAGTTCTACGGCGATGGAACTTTACCCGAAACCGATTCTTCTGCTGTTGCAGCTCACTCCAATTCGGGTCGACCGGTAGGGTGCCGAAATCAGTCCAGCGATTCCGGTGGAGCCTGCCGTCCGGTTTGCTGGCACCTCGATTACCCGAAAACAGTGCTACGACGCGTTCTACTCATGTAGTCCCCGGCGATGGATCAAACCTCCTCCAACGGAGAATTCCCCGGCGCCGGAGTTCCTCCAGAATCGATCAGTTTTCATTCCACTTTATCCACTGTCATAGGGTGCCGAGGTCGGTCTGGCGATTCTGGGTTTAGTTTGACTTCCAGTTCACTGGCGCCCTGTTGACCCCAAACCACTCAGTGGTTGCTTTGCACTGACTTGTAGTGGATCTATTCAGCGACTCTGGATGGTTGGTCACTTCACCATTTCCTCTGGAACTCTGACAGTACTCTCGTTATTGCCCTATCCACAGTGTTCCATGTGTCTTCTTCGAGGCACATCTCTCCGACAACATTGAGGACTGTCACGCCGCGCATACCCCTGCGCATTTATTCGGATCTAATGCATTCAAAGACGAGGTGCTATGGTGTCTCCTCAAGGTTCGTGCACTCCGGACAAAAAGGTGAAGAAGCGTGACCAAACCGATGCAGATACTTCCGGAAACAGCTGTGCGTGGGAGGACCTGCGTCAGATGGAAGATCACCTCCTCAAGCTGACAAGTTTAGGATGAGCTGGTGGGTCCATCTTCTTTTCACCACATTGTTCCACTCTTCCTGCCAATTAGCCATCGTTCGTCTTGACGATTCTCCCCTCATTTCTGGAATTCCTCCGCTGATAGAATTCGATGTCCACGATCAGGTTGGTGCAAATGGGCATCATTCCGGCAAAAAGACATACCCTACGAAAGTAATAGCAGCAATAAAATGTACCCATAATTCAACAAAATCGATTGTTTACCGATTTTAGAATAAAAGAGTTATATCTACATTAGAGACAGTTGATTATGATGATAATCTTTCTTTCTGTAAAACTCTCAAATTTTCCGTGGTACACCCGCCATCAAGTTCCGTACGGTATCCTCAGATACGCCCACCATGACGATTCTCCATCTTCTCTTAAAATCATCGGTACAATTTGCTTGCTTCTTTGTTTCGAAGAGTTTCCGCACAACTAGAGCCCAGTTCTTCTCTATTGGGTGAATTTTTGGACAATTTGGTGGATTGGCTATTTTGGCACGTATTTGACCTCGTGTACCAAATCAGGCCAAGTCAGTCCAAAACAGTGCTGAAGAGTCGTGGCTTCTGATAAACGTTAGCAACCGTTACCCTAGCAGCACACTTCTTGCAAATAAGTTGAAGTAACTTAAATGTAACTCAAATAAGTCGCAATCAAGTAACTGAAACCAATTATGTCAGTTTTGTGTTGCTTGGGTATTCATAGTGCCGGTAGAGACGAAGCTTTTAGATTTTCCACCTCAACTACATATGGCCTCCTAAATCAAATACTTCTTTGAGAATTGGGACACCTTCTTTGTCCAAAAATGCTCGATAACGGCGTTCCTTCGAGTACGCATGTTTCGTCGTCCATCATGATACTAGAAAATATTTGCAAAAAATTGGTTTAAAGATGCTTAGCACGACTTTTTGCAGTGAAACTTTTTTCATCACGGTTGAGCACTTTTTTTTTCACTTTGTACGCCTTGCCTCGGCTTTACTTTTTGAACTATGTTTTTGCCTTTCCAACATTGCGAGCTACATTTCACACAGAAAGACTGGGATTTTTCTCAATAATGGCTACCACCTTCTTGTCCAGTTGTAAGGAGCCTACTTTGAGATTTGTTCCACTTCCAATCTTCCGATCCACAGTCAAGCGCTGGTCAAATGATTTGCAAACAGAGAACACGGTACTTTTCGGTAGGTTTTATTTCTTGGCAAGATCGCGTACCAATTAACTCGGATTTTGCCACCGTTCGAAAAAAATGCGTTTGCGCTCTTCTAGTTGATTCGAAGTCATTTAACTGAATGTAACAAGAGTGTAAACATGTTTTACCACGAAATAAAATCAAGAGTTTCAGAGTTTCATCAGTCGTAAAAGTGAAACGTTTAAGCGATCCGTGAAATACTTCAAAATCAACACTGAAAGAAAAGTTCACAGTTCACAGCTGCTGAGTGTACACAGATTTCAACCTCTCAGTTTTCATTCGTAACTGAAGCTTCTTTCAATCTTTTCGTTGTAGTAAGGAGTCCATCACTGGAAATTTGAACGCATTTAGCATTTCCTCTACTCTTGTCCTTCGACGATGATCTTTAGCTTGGTTGGGAAAGCTACGGGCAAGCTTATCTCTTCCAAGGGTTCAAGCCGGGCGTTAAAATTCGGCTCTTGGATCAATAATTCGAAAGTTTTAGCATTATTAACTCGCATTGAGATATTTCCAATATCTTTGTACGCAGCTTCTGCTCGTTAGTTTCACTTGGGTGCATCCTTGTGATATTATGTTTTAATAAGCACTTTTTCGCAAAGCTAAGGGCATCTTCAACGGTGGTCCAAATCGTGGATGGGATTTATTTTGTTTTGAACCAAATGCAAAAACACCGCTTAACCAGTGTTTTAAATTTTGATTTAAACCGCATCTATTTTGCATCATTTTAAAACTGGAATATGTATTGATCTATTCTTGCAGCAATTTGGAACAAGAAATATACAGTTCCAAAACGCTACACGCTGCTTGATAATCTATGTAATAAAAATGAGTTGGGGTTTCCTTTGTCACGATTTAACTCACGAGCGGAAGAACCGTTTGGCATGAAAATTTGTACGCAGGAGTATTTGAGGCCGGGGAACGTTTTTAAGATAGTAAGAGGCCCCTCCCTCTTCTGAAAGGGGGGGCTCCCATACAAAGGAAACACATTTTTCTGCATAACTCGAGAACTAATCAAGTAAATGGAACCAAATTTGACAGGTAGAGGTTTTTGAAAGCAAGAAATGTTTCTAAGGCAAATCGAGACCCCTCCGCCCTCTGTAAGAGGGGGGCTCTCATACAAATGAAACACAAATTTGTGCATAACTCGAAAACTAATCAAGCATATGGAACCCAATTTGGCATGTGGAGGTTTTTGGAGGAGATAAATGTTTCTATGGAAGTTTGAGACTCCTCCGCCATCTGGGAGGGGGCGGGAAGGGGTTTCCATACAAATGAAACACAAATTTCTGAATAACTCGAGAGCTTTTTAAGTTAATGGAGCCAAATTTGCCAGGTAGAGGTTTTTGAAGGCAAGAAATGTTTCTATTGTGGTTTGAAACTCCTCCGCTCACTGAAAGAGGGGTCTCTTATACAAATAAAATACGAATTTTGCCATAACTCGAGAACAAATCAAGCAAATGGAACCAAGTTTGGCATGTGGAGGTTTTTGGAGGGTAGATTTCTATATACATAAAAATGAATTTCTGTCTGTCTGTCTGCCTTTCAGACCCTTATAGACTCGGAAATTTCTGAAACGACCAACGTGAAAATTTATATGAAGGGGTTTTTGGGGCTGGAGAAGGTTCTTATGATTGTTTGAGACCCTACTCTCTCAGGAAGCGGGGCTCTGATACATATGAGACACACTTTTCTTCATAAGTCGAGAACTAATTAAGCAAATCGAATCAAATTTGGCATGTTGGGTGTTTTGAAGGCAATCATTGTATGGTGGTTTGAGAAACCACCTCCTCTGGAAGGGAGGGCTTCCATATAAATGAAACACAAATTTCTACCAAAAATGAGAATTACCCATTATACTTAAACACAAAACGTGTATTTCTCGGGTAAGAAGCATGCTTTGATAGAAGTTTGAACCCCTGCATATTCAAGAAAAAAATACTCATTCCGAAAAAAACCATAAAAGTGCCAGTTACATTAAATTTTCCTTCATTTAGTTGCAAGCGTAGCAGCGCACGCACCGGGTTCAGCTAGTACCAATTAATAAGTAAAATTTCAGCTGTTGAGCCAAAAAGTGGCCGTGTTTGGTGCGGGTGATGCTGGCGCCGTAGAGAAAGTGGTGTTGCTCGCCTCGGATGCTAACCAGTACCTCATGTTGCTCTCGGTACCTGCGAATTGCTTTTCATTTAATTCCTGAATAACAAATGGCTCTTTTAGTTTTTTACAGCGACTGCTGATTTCGGAAAATGCTGACTTGTTTGAAATGGGAAAGCTCCCGGAGCAGTAACTGTTGTGGATTTTATGACTAATTTGATGGAAAATTTCGATTCCGACTAGTATTTCGATTGCTCGGAAATGAAAAGTGAACAATTGGTTTTTTGATGGATTGGTCATAATTAGTGTTTTAATGAAATGCATGTATTCACACATTCACCTTCAGTTAAACGAAAGAGCAAGTATTTTCGTTGTCTGCTAATGACGCACTGCTGGCAGTAAAATTGATTTGGTCAAACAAATGGTAAAAACATTATGAAAAATCTGATCCCAGATGTTCAGTGATTGATAGCATGACAGGTGTTGTAAATCAAGTATAAAGTTATTCCAAATATAGACCATCGCTGAAGATGCCCTAACCCATGCAAGATAGGCAAGATAGGCGAGTATACCCTGCTTTGACGTCAAACTGATGTCAAAATATTTCAAAACTGACCACAATAGGCACTGCTGTAAAATGAGTACTCTAGTTTCAAACAGTATGAACCTCAGGACACAAGACCTCATCTTCATCTACGTGATTTCTTACCTTTAAAAGATGCAAAAAACACAACAGGTCCCTGCTAATAATATCACCAAACCCACCGCACCCTTTTCCTTCGACAATTTTGACATCGCACCTTCTTTGAATTTAACCCGCCTACGTCGTTTTCAACACCATTCCGTCCCATTACGAAAATTCTTTAAAAGAAATCCACTTTCTTTTCAGTGAAGCAGCACACCACCTGCTTCAGCGTAATTAGCATTTCACGTGCTTCTAACAATCAGCTTTTTCACTCTTTACCTTCCCTCTTCACCGCCACCGCAGACGAACCGGATGGCGAATCTCAAGCTCCGATAGACCAAGCCAGCAGAAATTAGCATGTCAATCTGTTTTGTTGGTTGACTGTTGTCTTTCGAGGTTTTTCGGGAAAGCAAGTATCTAACCTAGCGCTATCGCTTCATTCGGCGGAGAACGATATCTAAGCTGGCTGGGAGAGATTTTGACTGTCGCTTGCCGTGTTGTTCTTTCTGATTAAAAGCGTGCAAATGTGTGAAAAATGGCGTCTAGGTCTAATCATCGCACTAAGGAATGTTTTATTACCTAGAGTGCACAAACGCAAATATTGGGCTGTATTTTAATGATTGTATTAAACGTCTTTATAGTCATAAATTTTGCACCATGAGCGGTTTCATTTTACCTCTACCTTTCTTTAGTTATATCTGAGAACAATTGTTTGACATTTGCCCGGAATCCACATTGCCTTTATATGAATATTTAGCATATTACAAAGATGAAAACTAGGACCCGCTTTATAATGAAGTAGTTGGGTTGAATTGAGCGTTAAGCTCTGTGTGCACTCACAATAAAGAACCACGGGCGTTGATAATGGAATGCAAAAGGAGCTTTCTTTTCGTCTATTCGTTCTGATGATGGCTTTGAATGAGTTTGCCATTATCACCGAGGCGGAGCAGGAAACTCAATCAAATTGCAATCTTTTGTCATCGCTTTTCCCATCTCTCCGCATCCGAACTATTCTGGGATGCTGCACGCGCTTTGCAAAAGTATTACACAGCGCACAATTATGGCGTTTCAGGGTGGTGCAGCGAAGAATGAGCCGAGACGAGGTCTGCCTGGGGTTGGCATTCTGCCTGCATCCATTAATAGAGAATGTCAAGTCATGCTGCTTCCACGTCTTATCCCTGTTGATCTTCGCTGAATCTTTTCATGCCAACAATGAGTTATCCTTTCTCAAACTCTCAAACAGCATAGTTCGAAGAGTGACAGCTGAGAGCCCCGAGCCGGGATGTGATCATTCAAGTGTATTGATGTTCATGTTTGTCTATCACTACTGGAATCGGTGGTTTGTCGAAAGGTGGGTGGTATAGATGGAAATGGTTGCAGTCAGCTCCAGATACCATCTAAATAGCTAACTGAACTGGACGCTATGACTTATTCAAACAGAAAGCATCTGGATTTAGTTCGATAATAATGTCCTTGCTGGTGCATTGTGCCTTGGGAAATGTCTTGGTGAGGGCAAGGCTACCTCGTGGAGGTCTAATTAATTCGGGATATGACTCAATGGGTGGCGCTAGCTGGCATACTAGAATGAAGGTATTAATGTGGGTTTTGAGCATTTGAGTTGTTTAGTAGTTCAAGGTCATTCGGATGGAGTGCATTCAGAACTAAAGAGTGTATCGAAAAGTAGCTAGCAATATTCAAACAGTGATTACTCTAGAATGGTCTAATTTTTTTGAGAATGTTTAACGGTGAAATTTTTGTTCACATGTCAATAACAGTTGTGCAATATATTGTGGATCGTTTCAAAGATGAGTCGAATTGATCTGGACACGCGAAAAATTCTAATTTGGCACTCGGAAGAGGTGTCACGTACAACAAGATTGTAAACGGGTGAAAGTGAACCACATCTGTCAACAATGAGTGAAAGATGTTAGAACCTTCGTGAAATATCTGGCCAGATCCAACCGGGTCCCAGCCAGCCCAGCAGGGACTTGAAAGTAGGTTTAGTACATAAGTGTCGACATGGATTTGAGCCAGCACTTCACATGCATGGGATGATTCAACGGATGAAAGCTCGGAACATCCCTGAAACGTACATGAAACAGAAGGTGCCGAAAAAGTGCCCTGAAGCAGTAAGCTCGGGCCAAAACTAGAGCGCGGAAACTGTAAAACCGGATTCAGGAGAACCAAAGACGGATGCATTCTGATTGACGACGAAACCTACGCCAGGGAAGATTTGCGAACGCTGCATGGACCGCAGTATTATACGAAATCGGTGAACCAAAATCTGGACAACGGTAACACCACGGTGACGATTGAAAAGTTTTGGAGTTGAAGATGCAGGTCTGGCAAGCGTTTTGTACCTGTGGTTTACTGTGGTCGACTTTTTCACGAAGAAGAGATTGCTTCCACTGTACAGAGAGCATATGGGTCATCCTCTCTTCCGGCCGAACTTGGCTTGCGTCCTCTACGTCAAGTCGGTTCTGCAGAGGTTGTCAAACAATAATGTACAATTCGTGAGATGGACATAATTCCGCCAAATTGGCCGAATTTACGGCAAATTGGCCCGGTATTGGGAGGTGCAGGGTACAGTGTCAAACATGCAGGATTTCCAGAAAAAGTGAACTGCAGCAACCAGGTAAATCACACAAGCAACTGTGCATTTCAATGAAGAATTTCAAGTTCAAAATGCGAGCGTTTTACAGGAACTAAGATTTTTATTAATATAAACAGTGAAATTCGAGATATTTTGGCTGTACGTGATCTGGAGTTGCTGACACTCATTGATGTGTTTTTGACAAACATTAGCGTTAGATTGTAGTTAGTTTATCCTGTATGTTTACTATAAGTATGTTTTATCTGAGTTTGTGTGTGATTTCTTATTTCTCAAAAATTTTAAAGTCAAAAGAAAACCAAAAGTTGTATAGTTATAAGTGCTTAGCCAACTCCGAGTTTAAAATGAACGTGCTTTGTAAAATATTCTTCAAATTCTCACCCATTTTCTCATCCGTTCAATTGTTATTCCTATTAACCTCGAGACAGGTATGTACAAATAAATGACTTTAAAAAATATAAACAGACCGATATTTTTCTCCAATATATCGAAAACTGAAGTCAAGATATGTTTCTTGCACTCGTTTATCAGTGTTGCTAACTTCTTTTCGATACACTTTCTAGAGTTAGAGTACAGCATTGTTAGACAAAGTTATGGGAAAAACCAGAGCTACAAGTTTCTCGTCCATCTGTTTTTTATAGTGAAGTACAATAATGCAGAATTGGTTGAAGGAATTCAAAACTTTACCTTCGGAGTGGAAAAACAAGAGTGGTCAACAAGAATGCATCACGAAGCATTTTATCTTTAACAGGTAGAGAGAATGTAGAAAGAATCTGTCCAAAATATCCCATAACTCAATCCTCTTATCAGAATAAATTGAAGTTTCAATTTCCACAGAGGGAACCAATTGTTTTAATATGGCCCAGCCTGCTGCTACACCCTCTCACCAGCTTCTTCACTACCTCTTGCTACTTACCTTACCCTTGCTAACCTCTAGGCCCATGCCAAAGCTGGCCCTTGCTGTCTCTTGGCCATTATTACTCTATCGCCCGTTACTTCACTGAATCTTGCAACTCCAATGGAGTTTGCTACACTCCAGCACCTCGCTAGCTTGCTCTTTACTACTCTTATTCCCTACCTCTTACTACCCCAATGCTTTTAGCGACGACCCTTTCAAGTAGTATTTCCTGCTCCTTACTACTTAACTGCCCCTTGTTATCCCTTGAAACATGGGTCATCCCCTGATCTTTGCTTGTTTACTGCCCCTTGCTACTTTTCTGCTCCTTGTTTTCCTTCCTTGCAACCCCTTCTCGTGCAACCATCCTGCCCCTTGCTAATCGATTGTCTCATGTTACTTCTCTGCCGTTTCCTACTCCATGTTCCCTTTAAAATCTCGGAGAGGGTTACGACAAGGTGATGGTTTGTGTTCTACATTGCATTGGAGGTATGATTCAGAAAGCTGGGAAACACATGGCACAATCTTCGCTGACTTGGATACCACATCGATATTCAGCCACTTCATCTCCTCCAACGATCGCGTGAGTAGTGGGCTGACGCCGAGATCCGGCCAGGAGCACCGCGTCTTCTTGTCGTTATGGTATTTCTTGATGTGAACGACGCAGCTTCCGGCAGGCATTGCGTCCTATACGTTTCTCCCCGTTCGTGGCCCGGTCCGAGCGCGACTCGCTCTTCTCGCTGATTGTCTGCCACATTAGCAGCTTCTTGCAGGAACTTGGTGTGTGAAATGAGCTTCACCTCGCCGCTCACGTCATGTGGGAAGAGTGAAATCACCGAAGTGCCCTGCCAGTCGTTGCCATCCAGGGTGAGATAGGTCTCGTCGTCCACAACCGCCAGGTCACGGTTCTGCCAGGAAAATCGAGTTGACCATCTTATTCAGCCGCTGCGCTCATTGCCCACAGCTCTGAAACCAGTGGACGCAACTTCCGCTTCCTGACATGTATGTTCATGCTTGTCGCAGGGTACGTTTTTTCACTGTTTTGCCGGTTTGAACCGACCTCCCGTCCAAGCACACGCCGGCTGATGTAGCCACTGTTCCCTCGGTCCTCGCTTTTCAGCATCATTTGGGGCTTCTTGTCGCTCAGGGTCGTCGGCCGGTCCAGAACCGGGCTTTCGTTCCGATGCTCTGATTTTTGTCTATGGTACCGAAGGTTTTAGATGCCAAAACAGGCGTATCGGCGTCCACCGTGCCACATGATGCGCGTTTTAGACGCGGCGGGGGTGCCGTTCTTTGAACACGCACACTTCTGAACGGAGCTGCTTTACTGTTTTTGCCATCACGGTTAGAGTTCGACTTATAGAGCTGTCAAATTTTGTCTGTTGACTCATGGGTTACTAAGATTGATGCTGCATGAGTAGTTGCGTCAGTGCGGGTGGTGAACCCGCGAGAAACCGCCAAATTTTTGTCCCATTTTTTAATGCAAACGTTATCACGAGTTCAGATCGAAAAGTGATGAAATCGAGAGTAGTAGACAAATTCGTGTACCTGGGTTCATTGGTGACCACCGATAACGACACCAGCAGATAGATACAAAGGCGCATTATGACTGGAAATCGTGTCTGTTAAGGACTACGAAGGACGCTAAGATCAAACAAAGTTCACCAAACTACAAAGTTGACCATCTACACGACAATAATTAGATCGGTAGTTCTGTACGGTCACGAAACATGGACATTGCTAATGGAGGACCAACGCGACCTTGGTTTCTTTGAACGGAAGGTGCTGCGCACGATCTATGGTGGAAGTGGCGAATGAACCACGGATTGAATCAGTAGCTGGGAGAACCTCCCATCGTACACATCGCTAAAATCGGTCGACTACGATGGGCTGGGCCTGTCGTAAGAATTTCGAATGACAGCACTGTTAAAATGGTTCACAAAAACCTACCGACGGGTACAAGAAGAATAGGTGCGTTGCGACCAAAGTGGATCGATCAAGTAGAAGGCGACCTGTGTTCTATCCGTAGACATCGAGGCTGGCGAGGTACAGCCATGGACCGATTACAATGGAGACAACTGCTGTGTACAGCAAAGGCCACATCGACCTTGGTCTGGTTGGTAAGGTAAGTTACCACAAGGACAAGTTTACTCAAGACTAAACTGTCCTAACTGGTGAGATTCTTGGGATATCCTAGGATGAAACCATGTTGCGGGTTCCAGTAGCGGTTAGAGCCAAACTACTACAAGAGAACCAAACGCAAACCATAGGAAATGTGTACCAACAAATCAAAATGTGAAACCAATGAATTTAACAACTGATATTCATCATGATCGCATCTTCACCTTTCCACTTTCTTTTTCTTTTTCTTCCTGTACTTCCTAACCTTCTTCTTCTTCTCTACTTCTTTCACTTTTTTCTAAACTCTTTCCCTTTAAAGGCTGACTAAAAGTAAATTGGTACCCACAAAAATACCTGTAATTCCTCACATAACTACGTCCAGCGGTGTTAAACTTTGACCGGAAAACTGTTTAAAAATCGAGGTTTGTCGTATGTTTCGTAATCGATCAAAATGCAGCCCTTGTGTTTCGTCAAAACACGATCGCACTAAGAACCTAGCATGCTTTTTGGCCACAGAATTCTGCTTCATGTGCCGGTTCAGATGTTTACTGGCATAGCGCGACTTCCCTGGCAAGGATGTTCCGCACCGTTTGAAAGTTGGCGTTGTTCCTTCTGGCCACATCTCGGATCGAAAAGATTGGGGTTGGCTTTAACGCACATTAACACCTTGGTACGCAGCTGATTCCTGATTCCAGTTTTTTCGTTGGTCTATCTGATTCTTTTCCACACTCAGGATTTCCTTGTAAGTTTTAGGCACTCAACAAACTGTTGTTATCGGCATCTTCAGTAATTTCGCCAGCTTGGATTTTCCAGATGTTTGTGCAAAATATTTGTTCTTCTTTCAAGTTTCGTTATATCTGAACGCGGTCGACTACTTTGATTAAACTTGCACCAGTTATTCTCTATAAAAGTGTCAACAAACCACTGTCAAAGATTTTGTCTTGAATCGCCGAAACACCCATAATTTTCCCTGACGATAGTAGCATATCAGCTGAGGAGGTGATAGCTGCCATCAAGCGAACCAAGAACATGAAAGCCGCAGGTGTCGAGGGCGTCATCAACCTCGAGTTGAAAAACTTGAGTGTTGATTTCTTCCGACTTACCTTACGGCGGTCTTTAACAGATGCTGGGAGCTTGGCTGCTTTTCCGTCTTGCTGGAAAATAGCCGAGGTTATCCTATTCGCAAGCCTGGCGATGATCCTACCAGCTCTAAAAGCTATCGCCCCATCAGCTTTTTGTCCTCCATCTCGAAGCTGATCGAAAAGCTGATCCTTAGCCGTTTACTGGATTTCTCCAGGAACAATTTGGGTTCAGGAAAGGTCACTCTACTATCCACCAACTGTCGCGAGTTACTAACATCCTCAAACGGAACAGGTCCGTTGGAAAGACATCTGCCATGGCATTGTTGGACGTCGAAAAGGCATTTGACAATGTCTGGCATTATGGTCTGGTGTTTGAGCTGCATCGATACAACTTCCCGATCTATCTTGTTAAGACCATCAAGAACTATCCATTGGACAGATCATTCAGAGTCTTTCTGAACAATTTCCATTCAGAAACGTTTAACGTTGATGCTGGTATTCCCCAGGGTAGCCTTTTCAGACCTATCCTATTCAACATCTTCACGTCAGATGTTCCTCCCCTTCCGGGTGGTGGAATTTTGTCGATGTTTGCAGACGGCACTTCCATCATCTACAAATGTCGAGTGATACGTGCTCTGACAAGAAATCTTCAGGAGGGCCTCAATGTTCTGTCCGACTACTTCAACAGCTGGAAGATTTGTATCAATGCATCTAAAACCCAGACGATTCTGTTTCCGCATTTGATGTCACCTCGACTTATTCCGCCACGAGATGTCAAAGTCCACCTCTGTAACACATCCGATCGATTGGTCCGGGAAGAGTCTACCTCGGTCTCACCTAGATAGCAAATTGTTGTTCCGATCACATGTTGACCAAACATCAAACAAATCGGAACCTTACTAAGATCTCTGTAACCCGTAACGCTGGTAGATCACCTTTTCGTGGTGCGTTACGGGGTATCAGATCTACCCGAACCTAGTCCGAATTAATTCAAACTAGGGAACATGTTTTGTATTTGTAGGCAAAGGAACATATTTTAGTCGCTTATTACATTTTATGTCTGACGCACTGACACACTGAACACATAACATTATAAAACGAGCATTTTGTTAGATGATAAGCTACATGAATGTTTCATACAATTTACGAGACATTTTGTTCTATGCTGCAAAATCCATGTTTACAAAACGAGTGAAAGCTAATTTACGTCAAGCAACACCCGCAAAAACACCGGTTTTCTACCATAGAAACAGAAAAAAATCTTTGAGGTAGCTCATTGAATCTTCGGTCCACCTCTAAGCATCTAGGTACTAGGTGGGTGTTCACAGATTGCTTGTCAATATGCAAAATTTGGATGACGTCTGTATTGAGTTATCTCAAATAATATTAATCCTCCAATGTATCACAAAACATAGCAATTGATTGAGCGGATTGGAGATAATGATATCATTGAGTATAAGATCAAGTCTTCACCGGTTGCTGCTAAACCAATGAACCTGGACATCAATAGAGATCATGCAGCACACTCTTACTTTTACCAAGTCCATAAATCACAATTTTAAATGGAGTTTCGCATAGATTGTTGTTAAGAAGCATATAGGATTGATGCAGTTGTAAAAGTGAATGTTTACAACAACAAAGTTTGCTTCGAGCATCGGCTGTGAAAGGTTGTGTCGATGCTTTTTACGCACTATTTTGTTTTATGGCGCGTTTCGTTTTGATTCGGTTATCCATAATTCAGCGATGTGGGTAATCGGGTGAGTATCGTGAGGATCTCAAATGAGAGTTGCAGCCAACGAGGTGCGTCAGCGGGGCTCGGTTGCGATTATGACCACTAGTCTTCGTTGTTATCGCGACTTTCCGCCTTCAGTACGTTTCAGATACAATTTCCGGTTCGATCAATCCGTGGACACTTTTGTCTGTTCGTGGCCGTATGCGGTAATTTCCGTTGAACTGGACGTCGAGAACTCCTTACTCGCTTCACACCGATGACGGGACGATGAAAGCTGCAAGGGACACGTCGCTTATACCGATTGAGCCTTAACAATCCCGTGGACCGGCGTCCCTTTTTCCAAAATAGCGTTTTCTCTACACTTTTCCACCATCGCACTGGTTATAAGGTTTTGCAACAACGTGCGTGTAGCAAACGAGTTACGGGTTTTGACTGTTCTTATCATCGACAGTGAAACGGTATTCCCAGATATCCCAAATAAGAAGTTTTGTTATTCGAGACATATTCTGCTAAGGTATTCTGGTTAGGAATTTTACCTCTTATGCTGTGCTCTTAAATACCAAGGCCTTTTATCATGATCAAAATTAATTATTCATATATTATTTTCTCCTGCTCAATGCCTCTCCGTCAAAGTTGGCAGCTGTTGTTGCTCGGCGGCTAGCGTGTGTTTGTTATTTACGTAGAAGCATACGAACATTATGAAGAATTATTCTGCAGGGTTGTTCAATGTGCGACTCGCGAAAACCTTTAATTTCTAACAACTTTCGGGTATGTAACATGTTTTCTTATCGCCTAGCTGTCGTTATACGGTAATTTTCTCACTCAAAACAAACTAAACGGTACACTTTTGATTGTTATTTTTGTATTCTCCCCAGCGCGGAAGTAACGATCTTTGATGAAGTTTTTCCAGAAGCAGATAATTTACCATCTCCATGCAAAGCGCTAGGGCGGACAGTAATTTTATTGCTAGAACAAATAGACATGAAAGAAAGTGTATTGATAGGTCCGTAAGGGAACGGCAGGCTTTTTGAAATTGAATAGATGTAAGTTTGAAAACGAGCGGAGGGCATTTGAACGGTAGTATACGATCAGGCACATAACCCTTTGTCATACTACCCCATGCAGGATAGGCAAGGGAAATCCCCTTGACTGACAAAAGGTTATGCAACTGATCGTGCTCTTATACTACCTGTTGCTTGTTTTTACCTAGTTCTATGGCAGATTTAGTCCGTCTCCTAATACTGCCCTAGCTTCGGGTGAGAAAAATTATCTCTCCCGCTGTTGGGTCTATTTTAGCATGCACGCGCTATTTCGCACATTTGCTCTTCTCGTCATCTACAACACTTATAGATCTCCGGAGAGAACTGACGGTGAGTGGTGCAAATACTGAGTCCCACCAGTATGAATTAATGGATTCCCCCATTGCGGGGCTTTCTACACGCATAATGGGGGAATCGATGGTCATGCTGGTGAGGATCCCGTATTTGCACGCACTCGCAAATCGGTCTCTCCGAAGATCTATAAGTTGTGATATTTGACTGAAGCAAACAAATGAATGCGAAATCGACATGTCATACGAGCCCAACAGCAGAGATCGACACTACTCGCCCGTAGCAGAGCTGTGACAGAGACGGACAAATCTAGAGCCCAGAGCTAGCAATGGGTAGTATAAGAGCTTCGATTGAGTGCAACCTTTGTCGCGTCGGGGACTACACCTCTGCTGTAGAGTGGTATGACGAGAGATTGTAATGCCCTGATCATATACTACCGTTCAGAATGCCCTACAAAGCTCGTTTTCAGAGCTCGTCTATTCAATTTCAAAAAGCACCAATTCCCTTACGGATATCTACTTCACTGTCTCTTCATGTCTGTCAGGCCGTGTACTTTGCCGCTCTAGCTGCATGGATGATATTGAAATTATGCTGGCTTCTGGAAAAACTGTAAACAGTACCAGTCAATTATTCTTTGTTCACAAAGCATCACTGTACTCATTTATTGTAACTCGAAAGTAAAGCGCCTCTAGCGGTGGAATTTTTAACTAAGCCGAAATCCAATGAAAGCACAGGACTGAAGCGGCTGTCATCCACTAACAACAATAATGAAGCTGAGAACTTGGGTCTTCGTATGGTGCTTGTTGACGTGCAAAGTTTTATTGAAAAGAGCTATATGTAGCAAACACAATATTCGCGGCGGAAGTTGTCGTATTTTTGATGTTAATTTACTCGGAGAAAAGTTATTTTTGTTCGGAGAAAAGTCTTCTATGTTGTACTTAGTGCAGTGATGATCGCAACGATAGTATTTTTCATTGTTTATCAGTCAGTTATTACAATGTTTGTCTAAATTACTGATACTAGTAGTTTGGTTGAAGAAATTTTGTTACCTTGTCAATTCATAGTGAACCGAGCTTAAAGTGTTAAAAACGCCACTAGCGACACACCAACAGTGGCAGGCTTCAAGAACTAACGCTTTTTCAGTCCTTTGAGACAGAAACAGATTTGTTGGTTTAACCCCGTACAATAATTCTGCCGAAAACTGTAGAAATTTATGACTTGAAACCAGTTAGATAGACTTCAATTCCCCAATCAGTAGAAAATCCCATAAACTGCTTTTGTTCTTTAGGGTTTCGTTTTTTGCGGAAATCATTGAACGTAAAGACCGATACTTGACTGTTTAATTATAACAAACATCGCATCATGTTGGGGTTAGATGACTACTAAACTCTGCAGTAATTAATTAGATCTCTTAGAAGCCGTGATATTTTCACATAATTATACTTGAATAGCATGATCAAACATTTTACTATTTCCAAATCTAGAAACCCGACTGGCTTCGATTGAAAAAGTCCCATATTACCTATCAACAAATTGGCTTAGGTTAACGGGCTTACAAGATATCCCATCCGCCTTGAGCTAGGACTTATCACATAAGTAAGTACATGAGCTAGCTACTGCTAAATCCGATGAGTGTTCTCCTGATTACCCATACAAATCATTCCAAAGGCAACTCATTTGCCAACCCCCAATCAGCAGTACAGCCTACGGATCAACAAGCCCTTCCATGTATCTTATTGCATCACGCTGGAGCTGTACTCCCTTTCGCACATCCATGTATCCCCAATGCAATAAATACTGGCTTTGAGGCCTGCGGAACACGAGAAAAAAAACCCGTCAATTTAACTTTCCATCAGCACATTTTCTTGTGAACCTATCACCAGTCAACCGTTCTGCAGTGGCTGAAGAAAGAGGCAACCGAGAAAAAATTGCCTCGACCTGTTCGGAGGCGACAACCAATACACGGAGGAATGGACGAACGCAGCAGATATATAGATCTCCGAGAACGTGTCGTATGTTCCGGTGCTGACATTGCCGCCCGGAGAAGCGCACAGGAACCAGTTACTCTGTACGGTGTTGTGTATCTTCAGCTACCCGTCAACAGTTGTCATCTGTACAAGCGCGGTCGCGTGTTACGCCTTGTGTTTTGGCAGCGGGAGAAAGTCTCTGGCAGGACAAAAAATGCGTTGTTATTTCACCCCCTCCCCAGAACAACTTGAATTGATAGAAGCCGGAGGAGGTAACGACGAAGATTTATGCCATCTATGAGCATGCTTCTCTACGAACTAGGTATGAGACACGGCAATTGGAGAAACTCAATGACCAAGTTGGCAAAGTTAGAAGGATGGAAATTGATCCTGACCGAAATTTGACTCATCCGGAGAATGCTAAGTTACGAATTGAATTTTCGATTGTTTTTCAAGAGCTACTCACAAAGTGTTTTTCTGATAAATTGAAAATTTCAGCAGTCAGAGGTTGCTAGTTGGGCTAATTTCGATCTACTCCAAACGGTCGTGCACCATGCTGTGTCGAAGACGAGAACAACGACGTCGGAGCAGAGAAGCTGCTGAGTGTGAGTCATCAGTGCTACCAGTGCAGCAATGGTTATGCAAGCGATAGGGAAGGTGAAATTCTTCTGCCATTCATGGTGTAAAACAAGAGGTTTTTGTACCCGACCGGAAGAGTGCTTGTAAACGACCAACTCTCATTGAAAGAGCGATCCACATGTGCTGATAGATGTGACTATTTATTGTCCATACCAGGTGACTCAAGTGAGCGATGTTTTCCAAACCATGCTTCATTTACGGTGATTTATTCCAGTTGGAGCTCTGAAGCTGGTTTGATGAATCGTGTTTTATATTTTTTCCAAATTGCAATGGATGTTATGTCTCATCGAAGTGACAAATAAAATACTGTCATGAGGTTAGTCTAAAAGTGGTTGCTACTATATTGAACCCAAATACACTGCGTAAATTTGCAGAAAAAGCTGAAGAAATGAATGGAACAAATTACACTTTGATCGGATGCCAGAAAGTAGTACATTGTGCCAATTTAGCCCGATTCTCCCCTCATACATTCATAAACTCATATTCAAGCGGTTATTAATATCGGCGCTGGTAATGTTGCTCTCACTTGCACTGTACTTATGTAAAAACTTCATGAAAAACCAGAATGGTGAAGGTTTCAGGTTAAAGTTGACCTCAAGAAAGGTCCATTTTACCCGATTTCCCCTCAACATGAAAAATAACTCATATACCATGCGGTTTGAAAGATTGTTACTTTAACATTAGATTTGTTCTAGATTTAACATCTCATCAATAGAATATAGAATGAAAAAAAGTCCATTTAAATGGACTTATGGGTTTATAAATGTAAGAGGGAAATCAGGTAAAATGGACGCTTTCTTCGAGGTCAAACCTATAACGAAACCTTCACCATTCAATTTTTCCTGACATTTTTACATACATGCAATGCAAGTGAAGTAATTTTACTGGCGCCAATCTTGAGAACGCATGATATATGATGTATATAAATGTAAAGGCCAAACACAAGATTATTGCGACACCGAAAATGTCATGCCAATTTCTTATAATGTTTAGAATCAAACCAAAATTTTAGGGTAGTTTTATACATATATTTACTTCAAAAATCAAAGAAAAGTTAATCGATGGAGCCTTGAGTGTAAAATTGAACGCATTTTCGCTTGATGCCCTCCATCAAAGTCTTTACAGTGTCATCCGGTACCGGTTTCTCAGTTTTTTTTCCACTTTCTTAACATGTCCTTCTCGTCTTTGACTGTCTTCTTGCTCTTCCGAAGTTCCCGCTTCATCATTGCCCAGTACTGCTCCACCGGGCGCAGCTCCGGACGGTTTGGCGGATTCATGTCCTTTGGAACAAAATGGACAGAATTGGCCTCATACCACTCCAGGACACTTTTAGAATAGTGGCATGATGCCAAATCTGGCCAAAATAGCGGAGCTTCGTCGTGCTGCTGCAAGAACGGCAAAAGGCGCTTCTCGAGGCACTCAGATTTGTAGATCTCGCCATTTACTGTGCCCTTTGTCACGAAAGGCTCACTCCTCAGTCCGCAAGAGCAGATGGCCTGCCAAATGAGATATTTGGAGGCGAACTTCGACATTTTCTTCTTCTTAAATTTGTCGTCCACATAGAACTTGCTCTTGCCGGTGAAAAACTCCAACCCCGGAATTTGGCAAAAATCGGCTTTTATATACGTTTCGTCGTCCATCACACAGCAGCCATATTTTGTCAGAATCTTCTCGTAGAGCTTCCGTGCCAGAGTTTTAGCCGTCGATTGTTGCCGCTCATCGCGGTTTGGGAAGTTCTGTACCTTGTATGTATGTAGTCCAGCTCTCTTCTTTGCATTCTGGACGTAGCTCTGCGACATGCCGATCGTTTTAGCCAAATCACGGCTTGAGACGTTGGGATTTGCTTTAATCATCCGCTTCAACTATCCTCCGTCTTTTTGTTCTCCGGTCCTGGTTTCTTCCAGCTCCTTTGCCGTGGTCCAACGTCAACCGCTCCTGGAACCGCTTCAACACTCTGGAGACGGTTGAATGGTGAATGTTCAACATTTTTCCCAACTGCCGGTGCGACAGGTCAGGAAATTCCAGGTGTTTGGAAAGAATTTGTTCTCTCGACTCGCGTTGGTTCACCTCCATTTTCGTTGAATCGAAAAACACGACTTCGAGTTTGACAGCATGTAAACAATACACATCAATGAGAAAGTGTGCATAATTTGGTTGATGTTTACCCAATGGTAAAAAAGTTATGCCGAATGCGCAATAATTTCGTGTTCGCCCTTTATGAGGGAGAATCCGGGTTAAATTGGTTAAATGATCCTCTTCCTGGCATCCGATCATAGTGAAAATTGTTCCATTCAATTTTTTAGCTTTTTCTGCAATTGGGTTCAATGGGTAATAAATCTAGTTAGCATACAAAATGAGGGGAGAAATGGGCAAAATGGGACATTTGCTATGGTCAACTCTAAATGGGACCAACACCATTCGATTTCCCGCATTTTTTCCCATAAGAAAAGCAATTTTTCAGGAATTCAACCCTACGCCATCTAAATTAATGGGATTTTAGTTCCATGTTTGCTCACTGTACACTCTCTCGCCGGAAGACCATCGTGCACAACACTGTTTAGAGTCCTACGCCGGCACAAGAACGATGATTAGCCGCTCCTAACATGAAAAACAGGCACTCAGATAGACTGCATCCTTCGGCCAGGGCAGCCCTTCTTCTCTGTCAGCATATGATCTAGGTCGCACCGAGGTTGGTCTCTCGATCTTTCCAATGAGTATTCACATCTCAGATGGAACCAAAGAAGGATCTTTTTTTCACCTGCACGTGCGCGAATATGTAAGAAGTGTTCCTGGGCGATCCGGCACTGGTTCATTTTTAACACTCGAGCAGAAACTGTATTTTGTCAACAAACTTACTCAGTTGTTTAAGCCAGCCGGTGTGTTTGTGACCGTGAACATCTTTTAAACAACGTGCAAACTTGTTGGCATCCCAAACAACACACAAAACATCTTTTAAGAATCCTAGAGGGTTTGAGCTGTTTAGTGGAATGCCTGTAACTAGAAATTAATCTTTTAAAAGATTTATATATTTTTGTATTATAATATGTATTATAAACGTATTTCCAAAACAAGTCAAGTTTGGAGTGGTTTGTATCTCTAGTATTCTATATATCACTTTGACATACGGTCGAGCTAAAAATACCTTTTCACTGCTGCAAGTGATTAATACTTCATTATTGTTCTTAAAAACATGGTTCAATACATTTATAAAACATAAACAGGACAAGATTTTATGAAGCAGTTCTATATACTGTTGAAATTACATTACAGCAACCAAGTTTTGCAAAACGTGTTCTCTCTCTCATTACGAGGAGATTTGTTGTACAAGATAGTGGTTTCACTACTGCCAACGGGAAGCATATCGTAGATACTCAGAGTTCGATTAGCAACAATCTAAGTTGGCTTAGCAAAGAAGCTACTACAAACCTACCACGCCAACGACTAGTATTCAAATCCCACGTTTGCCGATGTTATTTTTTTTTGTATGTGGATAATTTTTTTTCAATTTCATGTTTTATAAGGCTTCACTTTAAGCGCTTTTTCGTCAAATTAAGGTATGAAATAAAGTATAATACATAAATTTATAATCTGTTTTTGTCATTTAAGGAGTGTATCGAAAAGTAGTTATAAACTTCCAAATAATAAAATAGGCATGAAAACATGGTTAAAATTAACATACTATTTCAGTTTATTATAGCTTAACATGTTTACAAAAGATCCAAACGGAAAAACTAGTCATCATGTTCATTTCTGTAGAATGCCCGTACCTTTGATTTGACACCTGCCATCAAATTCTGCACAGTGACCTTTGTGCACTTCCTGGATGCCGCTGCCCAATTTTTCTTAAAATCGGTCATGTTTTGGGACACTGTACCATCCTTCTTAAATATACGCTTGACTATTGCCCAATAGCGTTCGATCGGTCGCAACTGGGGACAGTTTGGTGGGTTGATGTCTTTTTCTACGAACTTGATGTTATTCTCCGTCAACCACTGTAGAGTGGATTTGGCGTAATGTGCCGATGCCAAATCTGGCCAGAAGAGAGAGGGGACTGGTGCTTTCTATACAATGGTAGCAACCTGTTCTTCAAACATTCGCGTTTGATAAATCTCAGCATTTATAGTTCGCTTTTGTATAGAAAATTGAAGAACGCAAGCCACATGTGCAGATAGCACCAGATAAGAGCACCTTCGACCGAATTTCTCCATCGCAACAGTCGTATCTGCGGTTGGCACGTTCCCCAACAGATTTAGTATAAAACTGCGGCCCGGTAGCGTTCTTGAATCTTCTTTAACGTATGTTTCGTCATCCATCAAAATGCACTGGTCGACGTTGTCCAAAATGCAGCTGTACAGCTTTCGAAACCTGGTTTTGGCACGAGACTTTTGTTCCGGAGTTTGTTTGGGCACTTTCTGCTTTTTGTACGTCTTCAAGTCATTCCTGCGCTTGATTCGTTGAATCATTCGATGCTGGTCCTGAACTTCCTGGCTAGATCGCGAGTAGAGGCAGATTTGTTCCGTTGAATATAATCCACAACTTTTTGGTCCAAATCTGGGTTGCTGGAGCGGGTTTCCGGCCACTTCTTGGTAAATCCTTGAGGAGCACTCCTTACCAAACTTTTCGATTGATGCGTTTTACACTTGCCGGGTGAACATTTACTCTTTTCGCCAATCTGGTTGTAAGTAACACCCTTTTCGGTGCACCAAGTGTGCAGAATTTTCTTTTAGTCTCAAATTCAATTCGCGACATTTTGAATACAACTTTATCAACGGAAATGAATGAACCGAATAATCATTTTTGACATGTAAACAAAGCAAAATGGCGCTTACACGGTAAAAATATATACAGTAGTTTATGCGTAATAACGCATCGAATGTTTATAACTACTTTTCGATACACTCCTTAACAGTACTTTCAACTTGTTTAATACAAGCTGTGTTACTTGCCAGCGACGTTGATATCGTAGCACGTAACTTTGAGACTATGGCGAAAAAGTTCATCAGGCATTGAAAACTAAATACATAAAAGGAAGAAGCACCCGCCAAGACAATGTTAGACTCCCACCACGAATTCATATCGACGACGATGAAATCGAGGCGGCAGACGAATTCATGTATCTGGGCGCTTTGGTAACTGCCGATAACGACACCAGCAGAGGCATACCAAGCCACTTTATGGCTGGAAATCGTGCCTACTGTATACTTCGAAGGACGCTAAGATCGAACAAAGTTCGCCAAACTATAAAGTTGACCATTTACAAGACATTAATTAGGGAAGGTCCATTAATTATGTTACTCAGTAATGAGGAGGGGGGAGGGGTGAGAGAACGTGAAAATCCATGCAAAACGCGTAAAAAGGTGGAGGGGAAAAAGGCTAAAAAGCCATTAATGGATACTCCCTCTGACCGGTAGTCCTCTAGGCCACGGAACATGGACATTGCTTGTGGAGGACTACTGCGCCTATGTTGCCTTTGAACGGAAAGTATTTCGTATGATTTATGGTGGAGCGCAGATGGAAGACGGAACGCGGAGGAGGCGAATGAACCACGAATTGCATCAATTGCTGACAGACGAATTCTGGAAAGTGTGAGCTGTTCAGTGGAATACCTGTAACTAGAAAATGAGAAGGAAGATTAGAAATTTCCATTTGATTCCAACAACCTTTATTGCTTATCTTGAAAGATACGCGTATTTCCTCTACAATGCGCAGACTTCAGTGTCGTGTACTAATACTCGAGTATTAGTCCAGTACGATGTACGATGGGCACCGCAAAAATCGATCTGAAATAGTTCTCGAAAACAAACCGACAATCACAAGAAGAAGAGGCGTGCAACGGGCAAGGTGGATCGACAAAGTAGAAGACGACCAGCGGTCCCTTCGCAGCCATGGATCGAATAGAATGGAGACAACTTCTTCGTACAGCAGAGGCCACCGGCCTTGTTCTAATTAATAAGGTTAGCAAGTCATATTCCTAGAGGTTCAGGGATATAAGTAACACCTCATAATGGATTGCTGGATGTTGTTTGCCAACTAAGGAGTTCTTTTTGAAGTAAGGTCTTAGTATATAAAAGTGTTGAAATCTCCTGCTTGTGCTTGAATGCCTCCCTAAAGGCTGACTAAAAGTATAATGGTTTTGGTAAAAAAAATACTTGTAATTCGTGATACAGTAAGTTTAGGAAGTCCATTAATGGTTGCTTTACAGTACTTTTATTAGAACTTCAAAGTTACAGTATTCGATGGTTAAATTTCTTTATTTCAAACAAAATCATTCTTTCTTGATGAAGCCTCCCGGAGCATCCGTAGAGCAAAACTCGTTTTTTTGTTAAGAGTTCGTTTTAAGCTGAAATTCATTTTAATTTATTTGGTTTGGGCTAACAATAAGTATTTAACAATAGTTTATTTAAGGTAATACATGTGCTTATATTGTTGACCCAAATCGTGTGCTCTGGTTCCGTTTTCAGATCGCAACTTCGAATCGCTTGCCAAATCATGGTCATTTTCGCGAACTTGTCGGCAAACACGAACTTGAATCTCCCCGGCACATCCCCAGTCGCGGTGTAAAGTTTTTTACCAGAAAGCTTTTTAAAATTGAGGGTTTCGTCATCGATCAAAGTGCAGACCTTATGTTTCGTCAAAACACGGTCCTACAAGAGCTTTGCACACTTTTTGGCCACGGAATTCTGCTTCATGTATGCTGGTTCGGGTGTCTACTGGATTTGTGTGACTTGTATCCTTCCCTTGCCAAGATGTTCCACACCGTTTGAAAGTTTGCGTTGTACCTTCTGGCCACATCTCGGATCAAAAGACCGGGGTTGGCTTTAACGTACCTCAACACCTTGCTGCGCTGCTGGTGATCACTGGTACCCGTTTTTTCGTGGGTCCGCTGGTCCTTTTCCATACTAAGCGTGTCCTTGTAGGTTTCGAGCACTCGACAAACTGTTGTTTTGTTGAAACTGGACCATACTGGATTTTCCAGGTGTTTGTGCAGAATATGTTATCTTCTTTCGAGTTCCATTTGACGTCATTTCTGAACGCGATCGACAAATCATTGGACAAACTTGCACCAGTTGTTCTCTATAGAAGTGTCAACAATCCACTGTCGAATATTTTCGATTCCCAACTCTAGAGGTGTTCTAGCGGCGCAGGAAGTGTGTAGCATTTTACTTTTAATCAGCCTTTAATACGTTTTTCTAAACGAGGGTTGGCAAAACCTTATTTTTTTACCTGATTCCGGTTTAACCTCACTGAACTTTTTGACAGCTGTTCGCGCAGCTTTTTCACTTACTCCTTCCATTTTCGTCAACTATCTCAGTAGCATTCTGAACACCATTTGTGCACAATATTTTGACTTTGTTCCGCTGAAAGCTCACGGATTTTGAAACAAACGGTTGGAAACGATTAAACCGATACACAACTGCTGAGAGATAAAGGTAAACTGCATCCAGCCATAGAAAGAATAAGATATCAATAATTGAGAAATGGCACCGTTTTCTGACTTTCTGGGACAGTCGTTATGCTTTATATAAAGAAAGGGTGACAAGTTGGAATGTAAGAACTACCGAGCGATCACTATTCTCAACGCGGCCTAACGTTTGCATTAAAAAATTGACTTTTTTTCGGATTGTGAAAAAAAAAAAAGCTAAGACAGATAATTGCTTTTGATAAATCTCGCAATAAAGGTAATTATTTAAGCTAATTTGTAAAAGAAATTCTACGCCCTTGCGAGCGGCCTTCCGGCAGTTAACCGGAACATTCGCCATAGCGGACGAAAACATGCGTGTCGGCATGTTTTTGAGTTCTTTCTTCGTTTCATTTATCAATTACTCCTCAGTTTTTACGACAAAATTGTTGGAATATATCTAACGCTTCAGGTTGGCCCAGAAATTCTCGATGGGACGCAGCTGGATGACGTTGGGCGGGTTCGCTGACTTGGGTACCACATCGATATTCAGCCGCTCCATCTCCTCCAACGATCGCTTCGAGTAGTGGGCTGACGCCAGATCCGACCAGAACACCGCGTCTTCACCCTTACGGTATTTTTTTAATGAACGACGAAACTTCCGGCAGGCATTACTCACTATAAATTTCTTCGTTCACGGCCAGTCCGGAGCGACAGAAGAGCTGTTTTGACATCCCCTTCTCGCTGATTGTCAGCTGCAGCAGCACCTTCTTGGAGAACTGGTGTGTGTGTGTGAAATGAACTTCACCTCGGAGCTCACTTCCTTCATGGGGGAAGTAAAATACGAAGTGCCAGTCGTTGCCATCCAGGGTGACAAAGGTCTCGTCGTCCATCACCACCGTCCATCAAAATCGATTTGACCATCTAATTCAGCCGCTGCCGCTGCGTCATTGCCTGCAGCTCTGAAACTAGTGGACGCGACTTCCGCTTCCTGACATGTATGTTCATGTTCGCCGGGTACTTTTTCACTGTTTGACCGGTTGAACCGACCTTCCGGCCAAGCGCACGCAGCGATGTAGCCACTAACTCTTCAGCATCCTTTCGAGCTTACTGTCCCTCAGGGCCGTCGGCGGTCCGGAACCGGGCTTTCTTCCGATGCTCTGATTGTTGTCTAATAGTGCCAAGATGTTGTTGATGCCGGAACGGGCGTCCACAAAGTGCCGCACTATGTCCGTTTTCGACGCGGCGGGGTGCCGTTCTTTGAACACACACACACACACACACACACACACACACACACACACACACACACACACACACACACACACACACACACACACACACACACACACACACACACACTTCTGAACGGAGTTGCTTAACTATTTTTGCCATCTTGGTTAGAGTTCGACTGATAGAGCTGTCAAATTTCGTCTGCTGACTCATGGGTTACTATGATTCATGCTGCATGGGTAGTTTTGTCTGTGCGGGTGAAGGTAAACCCATGAAAACACCCACGTTGAAAATGTAACTCATGCACAGGTTCGTGTTTGCCGTAGATGGCTCTTGAGTGCCGGTTTATAAAGAAATATTGTAAACAAAGGTTTTGTCGTCGAGTGTTTATGTTCAAGAGACCAAGTAAAGTGGAACAGTCGATGTTTCCCTGAAAGAGGTCACCAACGAAACACGCTTTGGCCTCCATACGCCTCCTTTCCAACAATTCCAGGTTGATGAGCGCACACCGACTTTCATAACTTGTTAATCTGAGAGGGTCTTGCTAACGAAAATGTCGCAAAGCAAAGCGCACAAACCTTCGCTGAAGTCGACCAAACGACGGCACAGGTTTCCAAAACAGGTCGAACCAAAGAGCTTTTAGACAATAAACGTATTTGAAGTTTTTTGCGAAGCGGAAGATGAACCCTAGATGAATCCTAGCTGCCGATGAAGGTTTAGAAACAATATAGGCAATGTGGTTCTCGAATGACAGTTTGGAGTCGCGCATTACTCCCAGATGTTTGACTTTTGTTTCGCGATTCATGCGCATTCCTCAAAGGATGTAGTCGTGGAGATACATCGCATGTTTTTTGCCAAAGGAGATTGCCGCGCGTTTGGATGCATTTAAGGACATTCTGTTGAACCGGCACCAGTCGTCGAACACTTGTAGAGTCTGCTAAAGAAAGTGGGCGTCTTCTTGACATTTTATGACGTAGTACAGCTGCAGGTCGTCCACGTAGGATAATTTCAGCCATCTGAGGACCAACTTCACGCCGTTCATATATAACAGAAAAAGGAATGGACCAAGGTGGCTGCCTTGCGGAACGCCGGATGTTAGTGAAAAACTGGACGAGGCATAATCTGAAATCTTAACAGGCATAGTTCTACCAGTCAGATATGCGTGGAGCCAGTTCATCAATTGATCGTGAACCCCTATTCCTGGCTGTCGACAAACGTTCCCCAAACACTTTAATTACATTTGTAGCAAATGGGAATGGTTTCTGTAGCTTTTGACAAGCGGTGTCGGAGCTTGAACAACGGAACATCTTTGAGCAAATTCTTCGCTGATGTAACATAGATCCAGCAAACGGTTATTTGCGTTTGGAATGCCATTAACTTGCCAAAGTCTGGCGGTTGAATAAGCATCGAGCAAGGAGCATGAATTGTCTGGATAGCGGAAGCCGTTCGTATCGATATGCCATGAAATCGTGCAGAGGTTAAAATTTCCCACGATGACGATGTTGTCGCTGGGTTCCATTTGCGACACAATCCAATCCAAAGAAAGTGCGTGCTTTTCGATAAAGCTGCTGTCGCTAACACGATTAGGGGGATATAGACCACACAGATAAACAGAGTCCCGTGAATGTCGCTACCCAAAGATGTTCAACCGTTGAGTCTCGAAGACCTAATCTTTACGTTACGGTAGATCCCCAAAAAGTGTCGCGAACATCAAGCTCCTACGTTCCACTCATTCATCGACTTCAAGGCCGCATATTATACTACTGATCGTGAAGAGCTATGGAAGATTATGGACGAGAACGGTTCTCCCGGAAAACTGACAAGCCTAATCAAGGCAACGATGGAGTACGATAGTGTACAGTGCTGTGAAAATATCGGGTGCGTTATCGGACCCGTTTAGAACACGCAGAGAATTGCTTCAGTAAGGCGATGGTTTTCTGACTGGTTTTCAACATTTGGTTTTATTAAACGTGTGGGCTCAACAAACGGGGCTCGATTTCTGTTAAATCCTGTCAATTTATTTTCTTCAGTAGGTCTTGCTGAAATGCATAATTGCGACTAAATGTAGTCAGAGAGCTTAAAAATAACTGCACTTTTCTTAAACTGACCATTACCCAAGCAAGCAACAGTTCTGATGAAAAGGTGTTTTTTTTGGCTTAAGCAGCAAATCGAAGGATTAAAGACTGTATTCGATGAAATTTGGACACACAAAATAAGTCACCAAAAATTTTCCTTGCGCCCGATTCTTTTCAAACTTTCTGAAAATAAAGTACTACTAAATGGTTAAGTTTTGACATCATTGGTTTATTTAACCTCTTCTCCCAACTTAAATGCCCGCACCTTTGCCTTGACCCCTTTCATCAAATGTTGGGCAATGATAGGACCGACTTGCTTACTTACTTTTAACCACACTTTCTGTAGTTCAAGTTCATTTTCTATAAGTTTTGGAGTTTTAACGAGCTTTGCCTTCATGATTGCCCAAAATTTTTCAATTGGGCGAAGTTCTGGAGTGTTTGGAGGGTTGACGTCTTTTGGTACAAAAACTAGATTATTGTCTCTGTACCAGTCTAAGACGGGCCGGGCATAGTGGCAAGATGCCAAATCCGGCCAAAACAGTGTCGGACCATCGAGAGATCTCAAAAAGGGCAGAAGTCGTTTTTTGGAGGCATTCGTCCTTGTAGATTTGTCCGTTGACGGTCCCAGAGGTGATGAAGGCCTGACTCATTTTGCCACATCTGCTGATCGCTTGCCAGACAAGGAATTTTTTGGCGAATTTCGACAGTTTCTTCTTCCGTACACTCTTCGGAACGGCCAACTTAGAGGTGGCGACGTATTGTTCCTGTCCTGGCATTTGTTTGGTGTCGGCTTTAATGTAGGTCTCATCGTCCATCACAATGCAGAACGGTTTTGTGAGCCACTCTCTGTACAGTTTTCTTGCACGAGTTTTGGCCACCGAGTTCTGTTTATCGCTCCGGTTCGGCGCCTTCTGGACCTTGTACACATGTAATCCAAACGTTTCATTGTTTTCTGCACAAAACAAACTGAAAATTTCGCCTTTTTCGCAACATCCCTGATCGAAGTGTTGGGATAACGCTTAAATTGGTTCAATACCATCCTGGCCTTCTCCGGATTTGATGTGCCACGTTTTTTGCCACTACCATTTTTCCGCTTGGTTGTCTTACGGTCCTTGAACGTTTTGATCACATGAGATACGGTTGAATGTGCGATTCCGAGCTGTTTTCCGATCCATCGATGAGAAGCGTTTGGGTTTTCGAAGTGAGTGCCCAAAATTTGTTGGCGCACTATTTCTTCATTCGAAGCCATCACTGAAATCACTCGACCGATTTTCACGAAACTCATTACACAATTGACACAACACAATGAAATACATTCAGTAAAAATGTCAATAATTTTCACCCACACGCTTAAAAGTTACGAACAATTGCGTGTGTCCAAATTTCATCGAATACAGTCTTTATGATTAGAATTCTATTCAGCTTACTTTTTAAGTCATTACCCAAGCTTTCCAGTTCACATTCAATGTTTAAGCTTCTAGTAGCATTCTTATCTACTCATATAGAACACTTTGAAATTCACGAAAGGTTCGTTCAAGAGGTTGCAGAGAATGTTATTCAGCTTAAAAAGCACCTCAAACGAACTCAACAAAACCAAAAATATTCGACATTTTTGTTCTGCTCTCATCCTAAAACTTTTTGACATTTTTTTAAGTGTTACTTTACTTTAAAGAAAATTAAGTTCTGCGTGTGTGTAAAGCGTCGTGTATTTCAGTTAAAAAATTCCATGGAACTATATTACAACTAAATGTGAGCTTTTGAGTTCTCATCTCAAGTAAAATTTGAACAGAGGACAATCAGTCAGTGTAACTTTATGACCGTCTATTGGAATGTTTGTTTTGAGTGCTTCTGAATGTAATTTAATTGCAGTAAAATCAGTAAAATGTTTATGATATCAAAAACACATTAGATCATTTAATAGAGTCATATGATCAAATTACATTGATGGTATTGTTGATCACTTTTAAGAATACTTTTCCTCGCGTTTACTAAAAACGCAACCCTATTGATCAATGATACCCCGTTTTACGGTTCACGATAATCTTCTGAGACCAGATGTATGTTTCAAATATCATTTATAACACAAATAAATCAACTTATCCCTTACCGAAACCTGTAGAAGCCAAGCAGTGCATCCCTTTCTGAAGTTGGATGTACAGCGAAAATTGAAGCTCATGGCAAGCGTCTTCCACATCAATCTTTTACAACAAGTATGCTAAGCAGGGTTTCGCCGCCCCTCGTCTGGAGTGGGTAAAAGCAGGAAGGAGTATTGGGAAGGGGGTATTTGTAGCGAAATCTTAAGTACTTCCGCTCATGGTGTGGATTTGGTCTGCCTGGCACACTTCGCGTGTCGATAAGAAGGCATTTCCAACACCTCCCAGCAGCAGTCTTTCCGACCTGCCGAAAGCTAAGCAGCTTTTTCCTAAGGGGATTTTCGGCGCCAAATTCCGCCTCGACGAACGCCGCCTGTGTGTGGGTTGGCGAAGAAAAAATTAATTAAGATTACACAACAATTTGATTTAAATGACGAAAACAGATTGCTCCAAATCATTCGGATGTGCTCAATCTTGCTGCTAACGCTAAATTTGGAAGACGTTCTGCGTCAAGGGAGCTTAGAATCGATAAGTGCGCTTCACGGGGAACGAGTAGGCACTACGGAAGATCATTTGTTCAAGAAGATAAAGTTTGAAACCGTCTGTCTCATCCCTCGTCACTGCTCTTATTCGTACGTGCATGCTTCATATGAAGAGAGCATACAAATTGGTGTTTACATAATTGTGAATTTGAATTCATATGAGTGCGCAATTTCTGCCAGCAGTCGAAGCAGTTTGAGGCCAATTGCCTTTGGGGCAAAACGTCGAGATGGCAGTATGGTTCCATTCGCCATCACCATCGCCACCCGACTCATTAGCATTTTGTTTCATTTGATTGCCGCTTTTCAGCTTCGGTTTCAGCCAAGAGAGCGTCGCTTAATTACAGATTTGCAAGAACTGCGATTTTTTTTCGTCTTGCCAACTCTCATTTGCCGTTCTTCTGGCAGGAATAAATTAAGGTATAGTTACTTCCTTATGCGTAACTGGATTAAAACACGAGGAAACAAGCGAGAATAGCTGTAATTCCCTGTAAGTTCGAGGGTAACAGTTTAATTGGATGGCTTTGCACTAATTTGCATTCAGCAGATTCAGACGGGGTTCGCACATTGGAAGTTTTGCAAGGCCCTTGGAAAACATTAAAACTCTTCGGAATTTACGAGAATTATTGCGATGTTTAGAAACATTTGAGTTTTGTTGATTACATCTGAAATTGAAAAATCTAAATGAAGCTAAAGTGAAGTTAAACATCGTTGTGTTTTAAACTGAAATTCATGATATCTTTCTAGCTATTTTTCAAACTGTATGGAGATGGTCGGTACCGTTATTATCGTCGATTTTCTTTTTTTTTCACCAACTACATTGCTTATACAGCTCGAGAAACCATTTTGAAAGTACGCCATCTACGATGTTTACCCTCACTTTTGCGTTACCTGGATTCCTCCATTTTCCACGATACATCAGGTTTATCTTTGATAAGTAGGCCTAGACGTTTATTTTTCTGAGCTTGTCATTTTTTTTTTCTCTTTTTTCACATACAGTGATTTTTGGAGATTTGGATCTAAATCATCAAACCTAAATCAGGATTTTTCTTCGACAAAAAGAGAGTATTCTAGGACGTTTCACATATTAACGCCTCGGAGGTGAACAATTTAGAAAGTCTGACGCAGTCTGTTGGGAAAACATTAAAGTGGTATAGAAAAAAAGCACAAATGAGCCGAAGTATTGGTGTTCTGAAGCTGTGGGCAAGGCGTGTTAGAAAAAAACCACCGCCCAAAAGATTTGGCTTTGCAAGAACGAAATATGATTTTGATATCAAATACAGAACGCTGTTAGAGGCATTTAAAACTTAAGATCACGATGTATACAAAGAAATTGTCCAGTTTGTACGAGAGAACAAATTAAATTACTGACGCATCGAACACACTGAATTACTGATTACATCGTGAATCGGAATAGTCAAAACCGACCGACCCTTCATCCGAGCTGCGAAGCGCAATTCAAAAAAAAGAGAAAGAAGAAGAAGAAAAAGACCAAGACGGAGCTTTGGAGAATGAAGGCTTGCTGGACTCGAAATAATCGTTGTAGAATCTGGGAATTGAAGGCACTGTGGAGAATCGTGTTGTTTCGTGTTGTTTCCAAAACCTTTGTTTTGGAGTTGAAGAGTACTAAAGTTCAAGATATTGTTGTTTGGAATCTGAGTTTTGTTTCGTTAGTTATTACTTTGTTAGTTATTATTTTATCACTATATACATATCTGGATCAACAATAGAAAAGGGCCTATTGACACGATTGTTTAAAAATGTTGATAGGCCCTTTTCTATTGTTCGTCGATATATATATTTTACCTGTTGATTTTGTTCCTACTATGAAAACTGATGGGGAGAAATAGTATACGAATGAAAATACTCGTTCTATGTAATCCACTCCGTCCGTCAAACTTTTACGAACTGAAATTTACCTATCCACTTTTCCTGCCTCATATATTATGAATATTTGAAAAAAGAGAAACTGATTGATGTTTTATGCATTTATTCTAACAGTTAAATAAACTACCAATCTGTGATAAAAATAAATCTTTACAAATTAAGGAAATGGAACCTATTCTCACCATAGTATATTCATCACATTCCGCAGTCATCCAACTTCAAACGTAAAAAGATGTTAAATTTATCCAATAAATGGATGCAGTAACCAAGAATATATAATCCTCGCAAATAAAATTAGGTCTTGAAAATAATGAGCAGTCAAATTTTCAACACAATTTCTTACCTTTGCACTACAAATTCGTCATATTGATCTAACCCTTCTAACCTACCGAACAAGCATCACAAAAACGTAGGAAACATAAAAATTCGGATTTTTTACACCGGATCAAAATTGATAACGCAATTCGACAAATAGGGCATAACATATAAACGTAAACAATGGTTTCTTCCGTAAATCTCTCATGGCATAAAGGCTATCCACACTGAAAATTAATTTTCATTTATATCACGAAATCGAAGGTAGGACTAACAAATCTATTCGTTGTTTTCTGCTACGAAACTGATTTGTACTTTGTAAGAAGCTACTTTCGTATATAATACCAAATGCGCAACTGTCAAAAGCACTGAGCTATTGTTCACACAGAAAAAACATTCGTTCATTCTACGAAAACAATACAAAGAGCTACGAGTAATTTGTTACCAATAAAAAAGAAACGTCTCTCTGGTGGTTGCATGAACGACTGCCAGATCTACTTTATCGGCTCAAAATATAATTGAAAAACAAAAAAATGCAACCACGAGAAGTAATCAGCGTTTTATTTTTTAATGTGTCTGTCATGGGATTCAATCCTACTTTTCAAGGTAGAGCTGTTTATTGAGTCTGTGGTTGATCTCACTAAACCACGTTGACTCGTTAGAAGTTGTTTGATTAGTTTGCAGGAAGTTCATGCTCTCGACAGGGCTTTCATTTCTATTTTGGGATTAATTAGTGATTCCCGCCATCCCAGCAGGAACACCAACATTTATGAGAATGATTGAAGAGAAGCAACGATTGGCTGGTCTTCATGAAATTCATGTTGTGCTTTGTACAAAAAAGGTGTAATGATAGCACATTGTTAGATGACAGGCAATATGAATGTTTCATACAATTAACGAGACATTTGTTCTATGTACAAAATCCTTTTTTACGCAACGAGTAAAAGTTAATTCACGAAAATAAATGTTCAGTGCATGTAAGCCTCCAATTCTATCGGATAGAGGAACTCTTTCTCTTCGAAATGACCGAGAAATTAGCTAAAAGAGCCAATGTTTGCGTTTGTCAGTTAGGCTCTACTGAAAAATCTTTGTCGAATTGATTCTATAACGTTTCCTGGTCTTAGAGTTTACAAACACCTTTGGAAACACATGCTCAGCAAATTTCTTTTCCAACACACTACCAAAATGTCATGTAAATTTGTTGTTTGATTTCAAAAACACGAGAAAATAAATTTGATAAAACACCTGTTTCGTTGACTTCCGTATGTGTCAGTTTCTGGAGACATATTTTTACACGAAATCTTTCTTTTCGTTCCTCAACGTTTTACAAACATGAATTACGTCTAGTGTAAAATTCATAATGGCTCAGTTACGCGTTTCGAGGATTATCCTGCGTCAAGTTGGTGCTCTTTGAAGCATATTCATAATTCTTAATTAGGGACTTTTTTTGCCACTCCAAAGCATGAAATAGTATAGTGGAAGAAAGAAAGAGACAACAACATAATGAATGAAAAATAAGAATGGAGAAATATATTAAGACGAAGCAAGTTTCATTGATTTCTTCATTAATTCGTGATTTTACGAAAAAGAGTCCACTCCCTGCAAGGAACTTAATGGTCATAACCGGTGAAAAGAAAAATGTTGGCATATTCTTCTATTCTCTTGTCGCTTTGTGGGATCTTCAAACACCCCAACTCCTCCGGCAGTAGTTTCACGTAATCGCCCTTCGGTAGGTGTTTCTCAATGAAGATCGCGACTTCCGGTAAGCACTTCGTGCTGTACACCTCCCGTTGACCGCAAGCCCCGAAAAAAAAGATCGCCTATGACATTCCCCTTGCACAGATTGTCAGCCACAAGAGGACCTGTTTCCTGGACCTGATATGGAAACCATATTCTTGCAAACGGCTGAGTAGCATGTTGAGTGAAGCATTGTGTGACTTCCAGTGCTTTCCGAAAATGATAAAATCATCGATGAACGAACGAATTCCCGGAATATCTGCTATCATGCCATCTATCAAACGCTGATATGCTCCTGGTTCCGATTTCACTCCTGGAGCGAGTCTGTTGAACCGGAACAATCCTCTGTGGGTGTTGATAGTGAGGAGCTTCTTGGAGTCATCATCCACTTCTACTTGCTGATATGCATCTGACAAGTCAATGATGCTGAACACGGTGCTTCCGTTGAATTGCTTAAAAATCTCCTCGGGCATTGGCAGAGGATAGTGATTGGCTTTCAGCGAATCGTTCAATCCCGTCGAATAATCTGCACAAATCCGTACTCGTCCATTTGGCTTGCGAACTGCTACAATCGGCGCTGCCCACTCTGAGAAGTCAACTGATGTAATGATTCCAAGATTCTGCAGGCGGGTTAGTTCGGCGTCAACGAGTGGAACCGTGTTGAAAGGAACCGGTTGCTTGGAACAAAATACGGGCTTGGTATCAGGTTTTAGGAAAAGCTTCACATTGGTCTCTGTGCAGTGACTCAACGATTCGTCGAAAACTTGAGCGTGCTTTGCTTGAAGTTGTTGAAGTGAATTGTTGGTTGCAGATTACGTCGAATGGTATTGACCACAGGTTGAACAGGTCGATCCATTCTATGCCCAGAACATTGAGATCAGGAACAGACGTCACAAAACATCTTGCTTGCTTTACAACGCCATTGATAGCCGCATCAAACTGGAACTCACCGATCAGACCTAGAGGCTCGCCGGACGCATTAACAGCTTCTATTGAGGGTAGCTTTGCTTCTGGTTTCTTAAGCATCATCCAGGTTGATTCGGAGATCACTGTGATATCGCTTGCTGAATCCAACTGGAATGAAACTGCAACGCCGTTGATTGATGTCGTTACAAATTTTCTGTTCCTGCTTTGATTCGCAATTTGATTCACGATGAAAACGCTTCGGGTTTGCGTGGCTGATCCGTTCTTCTTTCCCTTGTTACGTTTGTCTTGAGGTGGTTTGGATGAACTGTTTGTAGCTTTCTTGATGCAGCCACAGTACCCCTTCTTATGGCCAGTTCGATTGCACGTACGGATGACTTCAAGCTTGATTGCTGTTCGATCATCTATGTGTCCGCTTTCAGGAATACGAGGCGTTAAAACTCGTCAATGAGCATCTGGAGTGTTACCGGATGTTCCGCCGTTTCGCCTTCGATGCGTGATAGGAGTCGGGCTCGGATGTCTGCATATCGAGGAGCTTTGAGTCCGCAGACGAACACTAAGCACTTGAACTGGTCGATCTTGCAATTCTGGAACTCGAATTCTTCCACAAATCTGTTCACCATGCCGCCATAGCTGATTATGTCAATGCCTTCCGACTTGACTAGCTGCAGACACTGGAACCGTCGGTGGAAAATAGAGGATAGCATGACGAAAAACTTCTTGAGTGTTAAGATGGTTTCGGCGAACTGAAGATCCTTGGGTAGCTTAGGAAGAATGTAATTCACGTATCGGCTATGAGATACGGTTCCAGGCAGCGTCGTCCAAATTCCTGGCATCACTCTCGAATAGCTCCGTGTGGTGAATTCACTGATGTTTATCGATAGTTCTTTTAATATTTGTTCAGTGTTCGGAGGTGATGAAGTTGCGTGATTTGCAGAATGGCCTCTTGCAGTTCGTTTCCTCCGTTAGCTCTTCCGCTGCTTCCTTCCGTCGGGGGTGGATTCGCAGGCATTCTTCCGGATGGATTCGTGATCTGGATCGCTTGAAAATCGTAACGTCCAGGAAATACTCGTCGCCAACTGATAAGTATCACAACCGTGGTGACACAATATTGAAGTAAGGGAACAAGAACTCGAGTGGTAACTAATAAGCGTTTATTCACTTCAGATGCATAGTAAGGAAAGAGACATTTTTCTAGTAATAGTAGTAAAATTGTATTTTATTTGTCCATTCTTTGTCTTATATACTAGGTTTACAAGTTATGTGTTCAGCCCATTGGGCTCTTCAGCTTTGTTTAATGTTTTATGTGTTAAGTGTGTTTTGTGTTCAAATAGTTTTTTCAGTTCGGTCCTTGTGACATTGTTAGTTTTAAAATTTGATAACCTAACTATAAACTAATCTAAATCTACAATTTAAAAATCCTAGGGGTGGGGAACCAGATCCCGGATGATCTGGTGTTCCGATGCCAGGCAGCGTGCGCTGTACCGATTGATAGACTCACTGAAACGTTCTTCAAGCAATAATATGTTGGCCTGACGGTGGACCTAAGATGTTCTTGTCCTCGGAGGGGTGTTCATTATCATCCTGAGGAACTTGTTTTGTACTCTCTGAAGCTTCAGGAGATGTGTTTTTGCACAACTCTCCCAGATTGGCATTGCATACTCGATGACTGGAAGTATGATTTGCTTGTAGACAGCAAGCTTATTTCTAAGGGATAATGTAGACCTTCTGTTGATCAATGGGTACAGTAGATTCAACAGAGTATTACATTTTGTGACAGTTTTGTCAACCTGATCCCTGAAAATAAGCCTGCTGTCTAGAGTGACACCAAGATAGACAGCTGATTTGGTCCATTCCACCGTTGTGTTGTTCAGGCTTATTTTACAATTCTCTGGCGGGACAAGTCTGGGAGAATTAGAATGTGGAAACAGGATGACCTGGGTTTTCGCTGCGTTGATACAAATCTTCCATTCAGTGAAGTATTCTGACAGAACATTCAGGCTTCGCTGCAGTTTCGCGGCAAGCGCTCTTATTACCCTACCATTGTGGACGACTGATGTATCATCGGCGAACAACGACAGAGATCCATTTTCAGGGAGCGGGGGTATGTCCGAGGTGAATAGGTTGAACAGAAGTGGACCTAGTATACTTCCCTGCGGAACACCGGCGGAGATCTCCTGACTACCGGAAACTGCACCATGCAACGAAACACGGAATGTCCTGTCAGAGAGATAATTTTTAATAATCTTCACCAGGAAGATTGGAAGATTGTATCGCTTGAGCTTGTACACCAAGCCATCATGCCACACATTATCGAAGGCCTTCTCGATATCGAGAAGGGCCATAGCGGATGTTTTCGAAACAGACTTGTTCCGCCTGAGGATGTTCATGACTCGATTAAGTTGATGAACTGTTGAGCGACCATGTCGGAAACCGAACTGCTCATCCAACATGATATTGAGCTCGTCAACAGATGTTAGAAGCCGACGGTGGATCGCTTTCTCAAACAGTTTAGATAGACCTGAGAGAAGGCTGATTGGTCTATAGCTTCTGGAACATGAAGGATCTTTCCCAGGTTTCCGAATGGGGATGACTTTGGCTGACTTCCAGCACGATGGCAAGTAGCCAAGACGGAGGCATTGGTTAAACTCCACCGCCAGATGGTTGAAGAACTGGGGGCTCAATTGCTTGAGCTCCAAGTTCATGATGTTGTCGAAACCTGGGGCCTTCATGTTCTTAGAGGTCCTGATATAAGTCAACAATTCGTCAGCTGAGATCTCCAAATCTTCGGAGAAGTCGTTAGGACTTTGGTCGAGGTTAGTTACAAGCGCGCTAACGGCAGCTTCGTGTGGACTGACGATGTTTTGACCGAGATTGTGGGAGCTGACGAAGTGTTGACTTATCTCATCAGCCTTCTCTGCAGGTGTTATCAACCGATCCCTAGAGTCATTGACGTCTAGTGGGATCAACGGTGGAATGGGCCTTGGCTTAGTTTTTAAAATTTTTTGTCATCTTCCAGAACGGCTTAGCACAATCTGGGAGAGAGCGAATTTTGTCAGCGAAATCATTATTTCTAAGGTCCACCATTCTGGCCTTAATAATTTTGGTCACTCGATTACAGTGACGTTTGAGCGTTGGCAAACCAGTTCGCTGGTATTGCCTTCGAATGGCGTTTCGCAATTGTATTAAATCTTTAGTGGGTCTATCAATGGGTACAGAGTCACTCACCTGATCTATCACCGGTACGTGTTGCTCCCGGGCCTGGGAGATCGCTTGCTCGATGCTCTGCAGCTGTCGTTCGATGTCATCAACCGAATCAAGGCGCATGTCGAAATCGATGTTGTCGTCAACGTGTTGTCGGAACCTTTCCCAACTGGCGCGATGGTAGTTCCGTCTGGTGATACGATGCCGGTTGACCGAGGAGCCAACTTCGGCCACCACCGGATAGTGGTCCGAGCTGAGCTCCTGGTGTACGATCGGCTGGGCGATGTTGTTCCCCATGTTGGTGAGGAAGATGTCGATTGTCGAATGGACCCCGGATCGGCTCAACCGGGTGGGAGTATCCGGGCCCAGGACGGTGTAATGTCCCTCTTCTAGGTCTTCCTGCAGAATTATTCCGTTCCGATTTCGCCGGGTGTTCTCCCAGGCTTCGTGTTTCGCATTTAGGTCGCCGGCGATGATGAACTGCCCCTGCCTGCGAGTAAGCTTACGGATGTCGTTTCGCAGGGCCGTTGTTGTTCCGTTGGTTGTACTTGCTTGGGACAATAGGCGCATGATGGTGATGGGCCGACGGCAGTTTCGACTTCGACTCGATGGCTTCGATAGCTGCAGCTGAAAGCTCGAAGCAGATGGCAGTTGATGTTGTAGCCAGGGCGATCGCAACCCTCCTCCACTAGAGCCGCTACGATCAGTCGCACAATCCGGTATCCGGGATGAAATGCTGATTTCCGTTTGAGATGCGTCTCGGTGACGATGGCGATGTCGATGGCCTTCCTGTTAGAAGTCACCAGTTCACGTTTGTTCCGGATGGAACAAGCATTCAATTAGATGTTATGGTGGTTTACGGTCCATACTTAGAATGAACGTCATCGTCACGGATGTGGCGGCTTTGAGCTGTTCCTCCTGGGCGGCAGGAACGTAGTTGGCGATAGAGCTCTTGCACGAACTCGACCATTTGCTCCGAGTCGTAGAGCTGGACGCCTGTTTGCGGATCGCCAGAAACTCTGCACGCTTGGGACAAGTTCGGTTGTTACCTTCGTGATTAGCGCCGCAGTTGGCGCACTTTGGTGGTGTTCCTTTATCCATTGGGGCACAATCCATGGTAGTGTGTGCTCCGGCACACTTGCTGCAACGTGGTTTCATGTGGCAATTTCGAGTTCCGTGGCCAAACACAAGGCAGTTACCACACTGCGTCACGTCGTGCTTTCTCGGGCGATACGGAACCCTTCTCCAGATGGATCAGATAGAGTTGGTCTCGATGATTTCCCTGTTGTTGACGTCTGATCGGGAACACTTTCACTGGTTTCAGAGCCGCCGCTTGCAGCTCAGCAATTATTGCCTCCGGGGTGCATTCCGGAAGGCCACGCAGAATCACCTTCAGCGGCTTGTTTCCTGGTGCGTCGTGAGTGTAAAACTCATGTTTCTTGATGACAAGGTGAGCACCAACAGCACGGTAGTCAGCCTCCGTCGAGCACATAATCTTGGTACCGGTACTGCACAGCTTGAAAAGCGGTTGAATTTTCATTGCAACAAGCTCAGTCCTGAGAGCAGCGATGTCCTTTGACGTGGTGAAGAGCGGGGGGACTTTTACCTTTTTTGGCACCTCCTGTACCGGGAGCACGGAAAATTTGTTGCTCGCTAACAGTCGAGCGTTAGGGTCCGCAGGATCGGCGTCGTCTTGGCGTAGCCGCTTGGAGCTGCTCGGTTTTGGTATGGCGTCAGGAGCTGATGCCACTGGCGTGGATGTCACCACGTGTTGATTTTTTCGACCCATTGCCACGGCAACAGGTCGAGCGAAAAAACTTGGTGAACTTTGCAGCGCTTGCTTTTGCCTTGCCACCACCAAAAGATGAGCAAGCGCAGGTGATAATTCGCGAGCCGGACACGCAATCGCGAGAAAGTGGGCGAGGGGGAAACACGGGGAAAAACTTTTATTGCGAGGGAGCGAAAAACACGTCCGTACGTGTCGCTTGTTTGAACTGAATGATGAGACATTTTTCACTTGTTGATTGGGTTAAATAAGCAACCGCCCAGTTGGTTGCTAGGTTGCTATGCAGCTTGGTTGCTCCAACATTTGAGGCTGTGTTGCTTTGATCCAACAGAAACTACGATTAAACTGACATGATATGGCGTAGTTTGATGATCATAAATTTATCTATGAAATGCTTCAACAGAAAAGGAAAAACCATGACAGAAAGTACCGATCCGAGGGTTAAATTTAAACTACACAAAAAGAAATTAGAAACAAAAACAAAATAAAAAAAACATTATTATTATAGTCACACATTAGTAAGTGAAAATATTTTAGAAAACCTATTCTGAAAAACAACAATAAACGCGCCAGTTCTATTAAGTTTTCATCCATTTAATTTCAAGCGACGTAACGCTCACACCGGGTTCAGCTAGTTTTTAATAAACTCGTCTGAGATAAACTTTGCTTTTTTTTGCATAAAATATGCAACAAATTCATCTGGCTGTTTGACATTTTTTTATCACGTTACCCACTGATCAAATTGTATATCGTCAATGTCATGTTCTTCGATTTCTTCTACCAAATTTAGTTCAATTGAAAACGAATATGGACAATTTTTACAACACATAGCTTTTCTCCTGAAGCATATATATCATGGACGTTTCTGTTTCAAAGTGAGAAAAAAGTTAGTGTATACATGTAGAAGGAGATGTAGGAGATGTTCGGTCATCACCATGAGGCACCAAGGGTGGACAGTGATGTATGCTAGAGTAAAAGATGTGAAGAGAAAGTGTTGAAAGTTCCGTCAGTGTAGGGTAGGTTGGAAATAGAATAGAAGTATTGAAAATTGAGCAAAAGGGCATGGGTAAAGTAGTACTCGAACCAAGGACTTTACTCTTTGCCTAACATCCCACTGCGGGGTAGGTCGAGGCACGGACGAATTCGCCACCTCAACAGGCAAAAGGTGACGTTTGGTAAGCGCTCATATTCCACTGATAGTTTTTCTAGCGATAGATTTTATACACTCTGTTTCTGATGCACACATGGGAGAGGAACTCTCTCCATTTTTGGGTTTGTTTTGACATCATAATCTTTACTCTACGCACGGAAAATACAAAAACTTAATAATTACAGTATGTAAAACCATAAATGGTGGTTACCATTAATTATACTGGTGGGGACCAGTATCGCAACGCTTCGCGGCATTTCTCTCCGAGGTCTCTACGTTAGAGACGACGAGAATAAAACTCGAATCTGATGATCTCAGATGTTGGGAATCAAAACAAACCCAAAAATGGAGAGAGTTCCTCTCCTATGTGCGCATCAAAAAACAGATTGTATACAATCTCTCGCTACATGAGCGCTTACAAAACGTCACCTTTTGCCTGATGAGGTGGCGGATTTGTCCGTGCTTCAACCTACCCCACAGTGGGATACTTCCATTCTATTTCCAACCTACCGTACGCTGACGGAACTTTCAACACTTTCTCTTCATATCTTTCATTCTAGCAAACATTACTGTCGACTCTTGGTGCCTCATGATGATGAGCGAATATCTCCTTCTACATCATAATCGTTACTCCAAGCACGGAGAATACAAAAACATAACAATTAGAGTAGTGTATACAGTTTTTTTTACAAAATGAATGTTCTTGCATTAACATTATTTTAGTTTTGAATATTTTCCGAAAATTATCTCTTATTTTTGAAAATCATAACTTCTGCGATCCATTTTTCTCAAATCGTTTGTGAAAACGTTAGTTTGCAAAGTGCTCTGTAACATATCCATAAAATATTGTTATCGAAACGCCGTTTTCAATGAAAATTATTTTTGAATATGTTCTGTGCAGTTTAAAGTTGAATAGTTGTTTTACAGTGCATTTATTTTTCCCTGGAATAGTTCGTGTCATTATCTATAACTTTGAACCACAAGCTCGCTCCACTCTATGGCGAACATGGTGGCCAAAGCCGGAAGAATACGGTGGGCAGGGCATGTTGCAAGAATGCCGGACAACAACCTTGCAACGTTGGTCTTCGCTACTGATCTGGTGGGCACAAGAATGCGTGGAACGCAGAGAGCACGATGGGCGGACCAGGTGTAGCGTGATCTGGCGAGCATTGGGCGTGACCGAAGTTGGAGAGCGGCAGCCGCAAACCGAGTTTTGTGGCGTTGATTATGTCTTATCCTAAATGTGATGTTGAACAATTAAATGATGATCTATAACTTTGCAAATCGATCACACAAATATTCCTGAGCTATAATTTTGTTTAGACAAACTAGTTATTTTGCTATATGCTCTTCTCAGAAGTTTATCAAGACAAAAAATGATTAACTGATGATGCTAAATGACATGTTCGGTCATAAAGAACGATCATGCTAAATTTCAAACAAAGCAAAATATACAAAGAAAACACAATATGCGTATCGCTAGCTATGGAACAATTTCACGGTATTTGCAAAGTCTGTACAAATGGATGTAGTTAAGCGCCAAGTTCTAAATTTTATGCAAATAACGAATAACTTTCTTACTTGAGTGTTGAGATTTCCAGCTTACTTACAGACCTTAATAACGGCAAATTAAACAGCGCGACTATCATTCTTGAGATCTTAAAACTTTCAAAATACGCAATAAAATGTTGTTTGTTTGTTAGTGAACAAACTTGTATGCCCCCTTAAAACTTGGTAATATCCTAAAGATATTCTAGAGGTTAGCAACGAGGTTCAAATGTCAAGAAAAAAATGAACATGCACAACAATGCCACCTGTCCAAATGAATGCAATGCCATGTTAAATCGGGCCACAAGCAAATTGGAGCGCGTGCTTTTGCTTCCTTCCTTGTCGTTCGTTCCACCCAGCACAGCGGTCAACAATTTGTTCAACTACTTCATCGGCTAACTATGTAGGTCCCATTACTGAACCAGTGAACCGAATAGCTCACGAGCTTTGCATATTTAACTAAAATGTATTCTGAACAAGCTAGTCGAAACACTTTGCTCCGATGGTTACGGTGTAGTACAAAGTCAAAACATCGGCAGCCGAAGTGTCCTCTTCGGAATAGTTAATGAAAAATTACTATATTTGCATAAATTGAATAAACGTTTCATAAAGCGGACACTTCTAGAGCAATAGAACGAGTGAACGTCCTGTACAAAAGTCGAAGAACAAATTGATACTTTCCGGAACTGCCAGGTGGGGAATACCCGGCGAGTCATTCTCGGTATAACCTTGATTTTTGATAATCATGACCGTGATTTGTTCGGAGCAGCGAAATTTCCACTGAACTCGTTACCATCAATATCCTTCTTGGATCAAAGATAATTGAACTTGAAGCTCATATGTCAAACCACGGCATGATTAGGCAACTGTAGGTGATTTCAGAAAGTGTTATTAAACCTGTAGTGAAGTGTGAATGCTCTACAAGTGCACCGGGATTGAAATGATTGAGATGAACTTTCAATTGAGCTGACTTGCTAGAAAATAGCCCGTCACTTGACAGAACTGCTGCCTCATCGGAAGATTGAACCAAATTTCAGAGGGTTCTTAGATCGAAATTAGTTTGACGTCTGTTGGGGTTAATATGTTTACCGATTGAAATTGTTGGCCAATTAGATGGCTGGTGCGTCCGGTGTTGAGCAAATGGGTTTGTTTACAACGGCAGTACGGAGTGGTACGAGAATCAGTAATGAAATTAGCATTAACAACTCTATTATGGTAATAATCGTTTGAATAAAAGTGTTCGTTAATAACAATTCCAAAGACCCCACTTTACTGTTATACATTACACTTTTACAACCAACCTTATTGCTTACTTAGACTAGGAGCGTTCTGCGCTCCGGTTCGAAGTATCGTCTGCTGTAAGTCCCTTATCTATGCTGGTAATAATAGCATCAGTGAGCAGCAATCGAGTAAAAAGGGAGAGTTCCTGAAATAACATTCATTTTTCATCATCGCTGCACATCCCAGGTCCTGCTCTGCCCCCATGGCTATCATGGCATCGCTAGTTCAAGTGCAAGTGGTTTTTTTTTATCACAAGCTCATCCTTCGAAGCGCTGGACTCCGCTGCAGTGGGTATGGAAAAGACGATATTTTTTTCCTCTCTTCTTTCTATTATTCCATCCTTCCTCTTGCCCCTGGTTTGTCCGTGTCCAGTTTTTACTATCGATGCAATTCCGTTGAATCAATTTGTAGCCGGTTTGGTTCGACAAGATCTTTCTGTCTGCTCTAGGAATAGTTGTGCCCGACAAACAAAAAGCAGAATTCTCACTCCACGAACGGAGATGCGTGACTCTTCTCGACCAGCTCCGGCCGGTTCTGGGCCCCACGTATCTCGCATCAATAGACTGCACGCAATCATTACCAAGCTCCTAGCCGGGGGCAGCGGTGGTCATAACAACTGGGAGAAAAAAAAGCGTACGGCGGTCCTTGTGATTATTAGAAAAATGGAGTGAAAAGTGGTTGTTTTTTCAAGACGGCTCCGGAGAAAATGAAGGTGAAAAAACGCATCACTCATATCGGCAATGCGCGGATGATGCTTGGGGGGAGCCAAATCGGGGAGCTCAATAAAAAGTGATAATAGCTGCGTTTACAGAACAATTCTGCTACACTGCATTGTTGTGTGTTGTTCAGAATTACTGATGATTGATTTCAGAGCATTGGAAGTTTCAGGTTTCGTAGGAGAAACTATTGAATAGCTATCTGGACAGGAGAAAATAACATATTAATTCTTAATCTTGGGCTTAAAAACTTTGATTGGTAATGACCAGCGCAGCATAACATATCGGGGAAAAATGCCTAAAAATTGCATGAGAAATGTCTTTCGAATAACGAAACTTGTTATTTGGGATAGTTGGGAATATTTCAGAGGGAATATTTTGGTATTGGTTTACTTAACCTGGTGTTGGCATGATTTTTTTTTTTAAATTTTGGTTCACTGGCGGGACTCTGAATAGGGTAACAACCTCTACGTCAGTCCTTTGATGATATCGTTGCGTAAATCCTTTCGAATCACGCTGCTACAAATAATTTGGCAAGAGCCATGTTTGAGACATTTCAAGCAAAACAATGCATTAGGTCCTAAGTAACATTGAGAGACTCTTTTTGTCGACTTTCTGTTTGTGTTTCTACGGCTATGTAAAATCATGTTCAAGTTTTTTCAACATACAGTACGATAGTATAAAGTGTGATTAAGGATCTAATACGTCGAAAACATCAGAAAATTGTTCAAGAGACAAGCTATTAACCAAAAAGAAAGTCGACGAAGAGAATCTCTCATTGTTCCCTAGGACCTAATGCATTGCTCAGCTTGATTTGAATCCTTTCGTCTGTTTCGCCAGTTGTCTTTTAGTCATTTTGTTAGTCAGTGTAACGATTGCAAGAAAAATAATACCTTTCGTAATTTCTTCAGTCTTTTGTAGTTTAGTCCGTTTGTGTGTCATTTATGTGCTACTAGCTGAACCCGGTGTAAGCCTTGAAACGCATGCAACTAAATCAATGAAAAATGAATAAAACTGGCGCGTTTATGGTTCTGAATGAATCTGGTTAAAATATTTTCGTTTTCTTGTGTGTGTTATTTATGCAAAAAAAAGGTTTGTGTCATTAATTCAATCCTTACACCGGTTGTTTCTACCGGTTTTGCTTTCTGCGTAGAAACATTTCAAAGACAAACGAAGCCGTATCCTGTCAGTTTGTACGTAAGTTTCTCTTGCATAACCTAAGATTAACTTCTTGTGCATAATGTAGCACTGCGAGTAACCCAACCAGTTCTTGACTAAAAAGGGGTTCAAACTTCTATCAGAATATGCTTCTTATCCGAGAAATACACATTTTGTGTTTTAGTTGCATGGATAATTCTCATGTTTGGTTTAAATGTCTGTTTCATTGGTTTGAGAGCGCTCCTTCGCTATCTCCAGAGGGAAGGCGTCTCGAACCATCTGAGAAAAAAACCCCCACATGCCAAAGTTGGTTCCATTTGAAGAACTCCAATTCCAAGAACTCGAGCTTTGCAGAAATTTGTGTTTCATTTGTATGGAAATCCTCCCCTTCCAGGCGGGAAAAGTGATTCGAACCATCATAAGAACCTTCTCCGGCCTCAACAACCCCTACATATAAGTTTTCATAGCAGTAGGTATGATTCTCATGTTTGGTTGACATTTGTGTCTAATTTTCATGAGAGCCCACCTCTTCCAGAAAGGGGAGGAGTCTCAAACTTCCATAGAAACATTTCTTGGTTCCGAAAACCCCCACATCCCAAATTTGGTTCCATTTTCTTGATTAGTCTACGAGTTATGCAGAAATTTGTGTTTCATTGGTGTGGGAGCACCCCTTCTAGATGCGGGAGGGGTCTCGAACCTTCATAAGAACCTTCCCCGACTCCAAAAATCCCTGCATAAAATTAGTCATACCTTTTGGGATAATTCTCATGTTTTGTTCAAATTCGGGTTTCATTTGCATGAGAGCCCCCTCTTCCAAAGATGAGGGGGACGCAAATCACCGTAGAAACATTTCTTGCCTACAAAAACCTCCACATGCCATATTTGGTTCCGTTTATTCGATTAGTTCTTGAGTAATGCAGAAAATAGTTTTTAATTGGATAGGAGCCCCCCTTTCTAAAGGCGGGAGGGGTGTCGAACTATCATAATATCCTTTCCCGGACCCAAAAACCCATGCATACAAATTTGCATAGCGGTAGGAATAGTTCTGATGTTTGTTTTAAATTTGTGTTTCGTATGTATGGTAGTCCCCCTTTCCAGAGTGAGGAGAGGTCTTAAATTACCATAAAAACATTTCTTGCCTTCAAAAACTCCATGCCATGTCCATGCCAAATATCATTTCATTTGCATGGAGGCCCCCCTTTCTAGAGGCGGGAGGCGTCTTGAACTATCATAAGATGCTCTCCCGGACCTATATACTCCTACATACAAATTACCATAGCAGTACGGATCATTCTCATGTTTCATTTTTATGGGGTCGCTTTTTCCAGGGGAGGAGGGGCTTCAAACCACCATAAAAACATTTCTTGCCTTCAAAAACTCACCCATACCAATTTTGGTTCTATTTGCTTGATAAGTTCTCGAGCTATGCAGGAATTTGTTTATCATTTGCATGTGATCTCCCCATGCTAGAGGCGGGAGGGGTCTCGAACTATTATAAGATGCTTTCCCGGACCCAAGGAGGGCTTTGAACCACCATAAAAACATTTAATGCCAAAAACTCGTCCATTCCAAATTTCATTCCATTTGTTTGATTAGTTCCTGAGTAATGCAGAAATTTGTGTTTCATTTGTATTGAAGTCCCTCCTACTTCCTTTCAGAAGGCAAAGGAGTCCAAACCACCTTAGAAACATTTATCTTCTTCAGAAACCTCCACATGCCAAATTTTGTTCCATTTGCTTTATTAGTTCTCGAGTTATGCAGAAATTTGTGTTCCATTTGTTTAAAAGCCCCCTTCCCCTTCTCTCCTGATATGGCGAAGAGTCTCAAATCAGAATAGAAACATTTCTTGCCTTCAAAAACTTCCACATGCCAAATTTGGTTCCATTTCTCTTATTAGTTCTCGAGTTATGCAAGGATTTGCGTTTCATTTGCATGGGAGCCGCTCCTTTCAGAAAGGGGAGGGATTTTAAACCAACATAGAAATATTTGTTGTCGTCAAAAACCACCACATGCTAAATTTCGTTCCGTTTGCTTGATTATTTCCAGAGTTATGCAGAATATTGTGTTTTAATTGTATGGGAGCCCCCCCTTTCAGGACGGGGAGGGTTTTCAAGCTATCATAGAAACCTTTCTTGCCTTCAAAAACTCTCACATGCTAAATTTGCTTTCTTTTGTTTGATTTGTTCTTGAGTTATGTCGAAATTAGTGTTTCATTTGTATGGGAGCCCTCCTTTCCAGTGAAGGGAGGGGTCCCAAACCATCATAAGAACCTTTTCTGGCCCCAAAAACCCCTGCATACAAAATTTCACGCCAATTGGTTCAGTAGTTTTCGAGTCTTTTAGGATCAGACAGACAAACAGAGACAAACGGACAGAAATCCATTTTTACACAGATAAAAAGAAACATTGAGTTTTATGCGTTTTCTAATACACATAAATGGAATGCTATATTTGGCAGAAATTAATGGGATATTTCATGTAAATTGAGATCAGATAACGCCTGCATCTAGCCAGATGCAACATTTTTGTATGTTGTATGTATGCATACAACTTCGCTATTTACGCCTCCTCTAGGTTGAAATTAAACAAGAGGAAATTTTCCGCGCTTATTAAAATTATTTATTTTTTTCTGTGTATATATATAGATGAGAGCCTTCCGAACCAAAAATAAGAAGTTATTGTATTGTTTATTTCTTGTGCGTTAGGATGATATACCTTAACTCTTTCTGAAGCATTTCACCAGCCGTTCGTAGGGACGCTGTTGTTACTGGAAGTGTTAAATTTTCAAGTTTGCTTTCCTTTTCTCTCAGTCGTGTCATTGTCCCCTGTTTTGTGTGGTGGCATTTCGGTTTTTGACTTTTTGTTATTTATACACTCACTCGGAGTTACCCAAAATTGAGTAACTTGTACCAATTTTCATAAAACAAGCTGAAACGTCAAACCATGGGTATGGCGATTTATGAAAGTGGGTGAATCTTATGGGCGAACACGAAATTATTGTGACACCGAAAATGTCATGCCAATTTTCTTATAATGTAAAGAATCAAACCAAAATCTTAGGGTAGTTTTATACATATATTTACTTCAAAAATCAAAAGAAAAGTTAATCGATGGAGCCTTGAGTGTAAAATTGAACGCATTTTCGCTTGATGCCCTCCATCAAAGTCTTTACAGTGTCATCCAGTACCAGTTTCTCAGTTTTTTTTTTCCATTTTCTTAACATGTCTTTCTCGTTTTTGACTGCCTTCTTGCTGTCTTCTGCTCTACCGGGCGCAGCTCCGGACAGTTTGGCGGATTCATGTCCTTTGGAACAAAATGGACAGAAATGGCCTCATACCACTCCAGGACACTTTTAGAATAGTGACATGATGCCAAATCTGGCCAAAATAGCGGAGCTTCGTCGTGCTGCTGCAAGAACGGCTAAAGGCGCTTCTCGGGCACTCAGATTTGTAGATCTCGCCATTTACTGTGCCCTTTGTCACGAAAGGCTCACTCCTCAGTTCACAAGAGCAGATGGCCTGCCAAATGAGATATTTGGAGGCGAACTTCGACATTTTCTTCTTTTTAAATTTGTCGTCCACATAGAACTTGCCCTTGCCGGTAAAAAACTCCAACCCCGGAATTTGCTTAAAATCGGCTTATATATACGTTTCGTCGTCCATCACACAGCCGTCATATTTTGCCAGCATCTTCTCGTAGAGCTTCCGTGCCCGAGTTTTAGCCGTCGATTGTTGCCGCTCATCGCGGTTTGGGAAGTTCTGTACCTTGTTTGTATGTAGTCCAGCTCTCTTCTTTGCATTCTGGACGTAGCTCTGCGACATGTCGATCTTTTTAGCCAAATCACGGCTTGAGATGTTGGAATTTGCTTTAATCATCCGCTTCACCTGTCCCTCCGTCTTTTTGTTCTCCGGTCCCGGTTTTCTTCCAGCTCCTTTGCCGTGGTCCAACGTCAACCGCTCCTGGAACCGCTTCAACACTCTGTAGACGGTTGAATGGTGAATGTTCAACATTTTTCCCAACTGCCGGTGCGACAGGTCAGGAAATTCCAGGTGTTTGGAAAGAATTTGTTCTCTCGACTCGCGTTGGTTCACCTCCATTTTCGTTGATTCGAAAAACACGGCTTCGAGTTTAACAGCATGTAAACAATACACATCAATGAGAAAGTGTGTTGGTTGAAATTTGGTTGATTTTTACCCAATGGTAAAAAAGTTATGCCCTGTTGAAGTGTCGCAATAATTTCGTGTTCTCCCTTTATTGTCCCTTTACGCACTCTAATAACCTATTGTTACAACTGTAGCTCATGTGTTCTGAACTCAAGGAAAGTTTGCATAACCTAAAACATCCTCGTTTATTTCATGATGTTTTTTTACGTTCGAAAATATTCACTGTATATGGTGGAATACGTAGCGCAATTTTGTATAGCCAAAAAAGCTATTGTAACTACTGTAAATCTTAAGTTCTGAACTCAAGGACGTTTATTTTTTTTTCAATAGTATGTGGTCCGAAATCAAGAATGTTCTTAATTGAAATTGATTTGTAGAAATACTTCCAATAGATTGGTGTAAAAATGTTGAAAATTTTTTAAGAAATGACTGAGATATTAATGCTCAAAACCTGACAACTTTTCGTGACGGTCGTAATGCGATTTTAAAGTTGTACCCCAGTATAGCAAACAAAGACGTTGTGCTACGTTAAAAGTCTGGTTTGCAGAACTCGTTAGTAAAATTTTGCCAATGCCTTAACCCACCATCCGTTGCATCCATAAAAATCGCCAACTTACCACAGAGAACAGAAGTACACCTTTGGTTTGCTACTTGTGTAAAACTTTAAACCGACATTTCAAATGTAAGTCGTAATGCTCCTGGTAGGCAGCGATGCAGTTGTGCGATAACTGTCATGTAAATGTTTATCAATGAAAAGCCTAGTACATAACTTCAAAAGTTTTGTTTGTTTTTCTCTGCACTTGCTTCTTATTGCGGTTGCCCAAATTAACTTTTACACACGTTTTTCAAGAAAGGGTATATGGACAACAAAGTCTGTTTTCTGTGAACTTACTTCCGATTGAGGTCAACTATGAGGTCTTCTTGTCGACGAATGGAACTTGTTAAAATGCTAGATGCTGACCTTGAGTACAGAGTACAGATTTGAGGAGTATTGGAACCAGTTATTCACTAAGAAAACGGCTGTAGGTGAGCCTAAATCCCTCAGGTGATTAAAGGTAGTGAAAACGGCTTCACTTGGCAACGGCTCTTAAAATGAATTGAGAAGAAAGATATCTCAGAAGTAATTCTAGCACCGGCCTTGCTGGAAAGCGTTTCAACTGTGCGTATAGACTCGTTTTCACAAAAGCGAGCTGCGGACCATGCACAGAAAAAAATAATTAATTTTAACAAGCGCGTAAAATTTCCTCTCGTTTAATTTCTTCAACGCAATTAGTTGTAGTCCTTGGTGAGCCATACTACAATGTTTGCAATCTTTCATACAACAAGTTTGATTCAGGCGTTATCTGGCTTAAATTCACATAAAATATCCCATTATTTTCTGCCAAAACTAGCATTCTCTTTATATGCATTAGATAACGCAGAATATTCAATGTTTCTTTTTATCTGCGTGGCCGTGGCCGGAGAAGAAATAAAAGTTGATTGATTACAGGTTTTTTAACAAAAAAAAAATCAAAAAGTCATACTGCGACGCAGTGTTATTCATTTTTGCAAACGGGGTGATCACTTAGTTTATTTTTACTGTAGTTATACATCAAATGTATTAAAGATTTGAAAAAAATATTAAAGTTTGGAAATCACTTCTTAGTAACAATTTGATAACTCTTTTTACCTTTCTTACACCAATAGAAGGGTATTAAGATCGCTTGAAAACTCGACTTTTTATCAAGATATCCTAAATATACCCTTATTTGCAAGTATTTGCAAACACAGAGTACGTGAACTTTAGATACAAACTTCCATCTACAAGATCTATGCAAAATTCTGGATCAACAATAGAAAAGGGCCTATCAACATTTGTAAACAAACACTTCTAAGCCTATTTCCTCGCAAAGCGTAGGCCACCCACGCAAACCAATACCATCACCATGTAGGGGAAAGTTTTCCCTACACGATGATTCTGTAGGTTTGCGTGTGTAGCCAACGGCGTCCGAGAAAACGGGCTCAGAAGTGTTTGTTTACAAATGTTGATGGGCCCTTTTCTATTGTTGATCCAGAATTGTTTGTCCCCTTTTGTTCCCTTTAGGAAAAAAACTCGTTTTAAAATTGGTAGTTTTGCATTTTTTATGCATAATTTTCGATCAGCAGCATCAACAATTATCAAAAAAGCGTAACAAAGCGAGTTCATTTTAATGAAAATGTTTATATTTTTATATTAATCAATCTCCGTTTATTTATGAACATTTATATCACAGACAAACAGACATAACATATGGTACTACAAATCATCGTCAATAAAACACCTGCACCTTCTGTTGAGCACACTTTGATGAATAACTAAACTGAATAGATGGCGGTGGTGTGTTAACGTTAAACGTAAGAAAATCGAGTTCACGCGCTATCTGTGTCGATAATACCAACTAAAAAACATTTGAATTGGTGGTTTAATGCGTATCGATGAAAGAAACTATAAGAGTAGTGTCTGTTTGTCTGTGTTGACATATTCACATTTGTTTCCTTGCATTTTTTCTATTGACATTCATATATTTATCTTGATATATTTACATTCAGCTATTTGTATGTGTTCATTTACATATGTTAATATGCTAATGTAAATATATAAATGTTAATATGCATATGTAAATATAAAAATGTAAATTCATTTTGGTAAATATATAAATGTTAATAGAAAAATGTACTTATAATGATGTGAATAAATGTAAGTAAACAAATGTGAATATGTCGACACAGACAAAAAGACATAACTCTTGCAGTTTCTTTCATCGATTACGCATTAAATGATCAATTCAAATGTTTCTTAGTTGGAAGTATCGCCACAGATAGCGCATGTACTCGATTTTTTTACGTTTAACGTTAACACACTTCCGCCATCTATTCAGCTTAATCATCCATCACAGTGTACTCAACAGAAGGTGCAGGTGTGTTAGTAACGATGTTATGTCTGTTTGTCTGTGATATAATTTTTTATAAAAAACGGAGATGGATTAGTATAAAAATATAAACATTTGCTTAAAAAACTCGCTTTGTTACGCTTTTTTTGATAATTGTTGATGCTGCTGATCGAAAATTGTGCATAAAAAATGCAAAACTACCAATTTTAAAACGACTATTTTCCTAAAGGTGACAAAAGGGGACAAACAATTTTGCATAGATCTTGTAGATGGAAGTTTGTACCTCAAGATCACGTACTCTGTGTTTGCAAATACTTGCAAATAAGGGAATAGGATATCTTGCAAAAACCTATATTTTTTGTATGTAGTTATTTATATTTTTTACAATTCAAACCCTAGAACTTTTTTAATACAGTAACTAGCAACTATCTTGTATCTTCAAAATGTGCGTCAATTTATACCCTTAAAGTCATCTCTGCTAAGTTTTCAAATTAAAATTGAAATAAAAAAGTAACAGCAAAAAAACTGGTTGTTTATGTCCCACCCTAAGGAAAGTTAGAAAAAACTGTTATAAAACGATAAGTAGTTGAGATAGAAGTAAAATATCTTCGGCAAATTTTCGTTAAATTAAAATATCTACAATTCTGTAGAAGCAAAAACTCTCTAAATTATAAGAATAAAAAGTTAAAAATTTTATAATGAACATTAGAGGACCACCCTTGTCACCACCCAAACCAAAAGATAGGTCTTATTTTTTTAATTAAATCTCCCCAAGACATCATCTGTCTTAAGTATAAGGTTTTCAAGTCATCGATTTTTGTCGCGAAATTCGTCCATTCGGACCATGGTGCATCGGTGGATTAATTCGGGTTTTTATTATTCTAGTCACTAAAGTCGCTATTATTTATCCATAGATCTTCTACCCGTTCTGTCAACTGCTGAGATATTCATGGCAAAAGTATTGAAACATATCCTTTATCAACGTTGGTAACTGCTAACATATTATAAGTGATATTTCATTAGGGTGGCTGGCTTTATTTTCATAAGGCTGGTCCTTTTTGATAAAGAATTAAAAAATGAATTTGAATGCAATATTGAAGATAATAGTATTGAAACCACTCTTAAGTCATTAGCCACTGTCAGCATGTTATATGTGATGTTTCGTTAGAGTGGCCCACTTATTTCCCTTATAAGTCGTCCCTTTCGTTGAAACTTAAAAAAAAATCCAAATCAAAAACAGAATTTGACTGGGATTCGTGATATTTCATGATATTTCATTAGGGTGTGTTCACTTTTATTCCATTAGGGTAGTGCTTTGAAAAAGTCGAATGGAATAGATAAGACAATAGTATTTAACCATCGCCTGTGTAATCGTAAATCATTGTTTACATTAAATATGTGATATTTCAGCAGGGTGTCTTAATTGCTTTCCACAAATTGCTTTCTCTTTTTGTCTTTTTGTCGAATTAAAGACACAAACCAAAAAATTTAGAGCTTCAATGGTATATTAAGGACATATGTATTGAGACATCTCCTATAGCATCGTAGGCCACTGTGATTTATAATATGTCATAATCAATAAGAGTAATTTCCTCATTTTGCATCAGGGTTGGAAATTTGGAAATAAAAAAGTTTGCATGCAACACTTCGTTAAGTTATTTTCATTAATGTTTTCTTTTGAATATTCAAAATATAACGTACCAATACAATAACGTACAAGGAAGTACAACACTTACTGCCATGATCAAAATATGGATGACGACAATAGCTTGATACCGGGATCGGCGACAAGGAAGTCCAACACAAGATTTTTGTACATATTTTCTTAAGAGATTGTCAGCCATAGGCTGCTGCATTTCCGAGAAATATAAAAACGGTGCTATCTTCCTGCAGTGGTACATGCGCTTCGGTTGTGGAAGAAAAGAGAACGTTTATACATAAAACTCACAAAAAAGCAATACAATATATATACAATGACAAAAACCAAGAGCACTACAAACAATCACCTACCACATTAACAAAAACATAATGAGGACATGAGTGAATAGCAATAACATACGACAACCATAACCATAATAATGCAAAATGAATGGCAAAAAATATGTTTCCTTCAAAATGTTCCTTTACCGGTAAACTTGTTTATGTTACCTAAGGGGCAAATAAACGCCACTTAGAACGATTAAAGGTATTCATTGTGAAAGAATATTTGAGAAACTGGTTTTTTTCTTTGTTTGCTGCAGTGTGCAATACTGCAATGCCATGGAAGAGCTAGAAAATAGAGTAAATTTCTAAAAATATCATATATAAAATTTCAATATAGAGATGTAAGGTTTTTTTTTCTTGGAAAAGCAACAGATTATTCTAGAGGAAACTATAAAAAAATTTCTTTACAATCTTCTAGTTATATTCCAAAGATAGTTGTAAATGTTATTTAAATTCAAATAAATTAATTTCTAAGGAGTGAACAGAAAATAAATTTCTCACTTACTTACTTTCTAATGCTGGTCTGACAACACCCACGCTATTTTGTCCTAAACTACGTTTATCGGCAAGGTTAAAGGTTATTAAACTATGTTTAAAAGGCAAATCATAGAAATTTCTAACAAACATTAGAATATTAGAACAGATTCTACGTTGCAATGTTGCTCTACGAAACATACGAAAGTTATTTAGCATAAAGTCCTACGTTAACTTTGCGTACAAGCCCATTGGGCTGTAACTTATAGGTTTTGTCATTTATAATCAAAGTTACTGATATTTGCTTCTTACGACTCCAATCCCCCATCCACTTCGAACGCAATCGACAAAACAAAACAGAGGAAGCATTCTGAAAGGAACCAATCGATGCTTTGAAGAGAGTATCTGTGAGTGAGTAGTGAGCGAGTTTGGTTTATACTATTCTTGCACTATTCTCTTCACCCTCGATTCATCATCAACGTTCGTTTCGAGTAAACGAATCGAATACGAAGTGGATGGGAGGTGACGCGATTCGAACAAATCGTAGCGATCGAAGCTTTCCTCTCGTAGTGAATCTATCGAAGTGATGAGAACGGTGCAATGCGATCCAAGACTGTTTTTTTGAATGTGTTATTAATTCTTAATTTTCATTTATGTTTTTACTGTAAACTCTGTACGATAAAACTCTACGTTTTAACGGAAAACAATAAAACATAAAGTAACTCACCTGGTTGCAAAGTGACTTTTATCCTCATTATTTCCTATATTCACTGAATTGCGAATATCTTCCGATAAATATTATTAAAAATAAATTAATATTTTATCCTACGGCTAACATGATAGTAGAGAATCTGAATGAATTCATAAGGTAACAAAATGTTGTGTTCTTTCTTTGGGAAAAAAATCGAGGTTTAAACTTTAAATAAATATATATAACAAAAACGCTATAAAATTACATGCGTTCTTAAAAGGAAAACATGATTTGTTTGAGGCCTACTATGAATAAAAACTTCGTGTTTGTAAAGCCTTCTCATTCTTAGCCATTTCGCACTACTTAATTTAAGTAAATTTATTTAGACTAACCTAGACTCTAACAGAAATAATCGTTTAGTGAGAAGACCCATAGAAGTATCCAGGAATGCATGTGAACATTTTTAAACTAAAGATTAAATGTTGATATAGGGAAGGCTTCAAGCTGAAACTGGACGATGGTTTGATTGACTGTCTTAGTATTATAAATCTTATTTCCTAAGACGTAGGCGGGTTCAGCAATGGAGGATATTCATGTTCTTTATAAAACACGTCTTGTTTGATATAAAATTTCTTAAAAAGTTTGAACGACAACTGCCATGGAGAAGCTTGAAGAAATTTGAGAATAAATGCAAAAACTTCAGGAAAGTTTTTTTTTTTCAACAGAACAGTGACTTCAAGATTTCGTGGATTTTATTGATCATTCCAAGCTTAATTAACTTCATCCACGCGCTGATCAACGATCATACGGTGTGTACTCATTTCTCAGGCAATAAATATTCTGCAGCAGCCACTCTGCTTGTGACGCTCAGCAGACAACTGGGAATAAATTCTCCTGCGAAAAGAAATGAATGGGCCAACATTGTCGGCTATCCGTGGAGAAAGCGCCGTCGAGGTCGCCATCGTCGTCGAATGAAGAAGCCACCAATCTGAGCATCATGCAGGCAACTTGATGCCGTACTTTGCATAAAATTGTAATAAAGTTTGTGAATTTATGAACTACTACTGGGGATCCCGCTATACAAGCTACAGAAGCTAACTCAAAGGGATGAACTGACGTCACTCTTGATGATGGTAGGCTTCAGCTTGTTCCTGTTACAGTCTGACATCCAGTTGTCAAATTAATAGGTTGTCTGCCTGTCCGTGCTCTCCATATCAATACGCTCAATGGGCAAATCACTCAGTCAGTGAATTGGTTTAGTTCAGTTCCAGGCCTCAATGCATGTAAGAATTTCACTCCATTAACCGTTTAAAGCCTTCCAGGGGAAATGGAATCTGCAGTGCTAGGCAGTACTTTTCCCTGCTATTGCGAATAGAGACATCACTTTTCGGTTTTAAAATCAAACAACGCAACCCAAAGCGATTTGCATAGCACATTGACTGCCGACCTCGCTCCCCCTGCTTCTTCTTCCGTTCCGCTTCGAAGTAGTCTGCTCACACACACTGGGTCCCTTCCCGATCAAAGGGGTTTGATAATTCCAGGCACGGATTCCGAATTATATTTCCAGTGCCAGTTTCGTGTTTGTGGGTCTCATTTCGATTTCGATTGTGTGCTGATTTCGGCGATCGAATCTCTGGTCTGGTTTGGAGACACGCTTACTGGTGTATGGAAGTTATTCCCATACTGGCGAAAATTTTTGTTTTCGAATGATATCATGTGAACTAAATTTTCAGACTGCGGCAAAATAGAGAATCTATGGTAATGGGTGGTGGCTTGACTGGCGTAGTCTGTCAAGGCATTGTACTATGAAGCTGAAAGTGGTGAGTTCGAGTTGAGAATTTTCTTTTTATATACTAAGAAAGTGGTATCATTCCTGTTTTAGTTAAATTGTACCAGTTGAATCATTGGTCTTGACTGTCTGTTAGTAACTGTTGGCAAGTTAAAGCTATCGCTTAAAAACTGTGAAAGCATATCTAGAGCACTAAGCTTAGAGCCAGCAAACCACTCACTACAAAAATGGTTACATCTTATAAGAAGAAGATGGTAATGGGTGGGAATACATCGGATAGTAGGTTCACTTACTCATTACTCATGTTCAGCTGAGCATCGAACTATGGGAAACTGGATTTTGTCAAAGAATGGTATTGTTCCATGTTAATTTTTGAACAAGGTTTTACGATGATGATTTTTCAATGATCGTTTTGAATACTCCTATGTCTGATTGTTATTTTTTATGTTTTATATTATTTCTGATAATATTTTCAAAAAGTTCAAGCTAACAAAGTTTTATATATGTTATGCGCTGTTTCTGATTTTGTTTTTTGGTAAAATATTCAAGAGCTCTAGGAATCATTGGGGAATAGATTTTTTCAGTCCTTTCTAATCTTCTGGGCCAGATGGAATTTTTCCAACACTTGTTCAAAGGTGTAAATCTGTAATAAATCTTATTTTGATTGAATTATTCTAGTTTTCTAATGGGATTAATTCCAAAGAAATGGATGCAAGCCTGAGTTGTATTTATGCCAAAGGCAAATAAACAAGATAAATCTTCACCAAAATCTTATGAGACCAATGAGTCTGTCATCAAATATTTTTGAAAGTAATAGAAAAACGAATAAAGGGTGCTCCGATCAAAAATTTGGTCAAACAGTAACGTGTGTGAGTCTATCAAAGTTTTTATTAATAAGTCAAATTCTTTTTCTTTTTCAGGTTTAGTTAATACAAAATACAGGAAAATTATTCGAAGGACGGTTGAGTTTTGCGTGAGCTGTCACGTTTTTTTCTGTTTGTTGAAAATCGATATATGTGAATTTGAAAAATTGTGAATTCGGCTTCGGTTTTTCGGCGGTGATTGCTGTTGGGGGTGGAATTTCAGAATTTCAGAAAATCCCGGTGTGATAATTTCATAAAATCTACGTTTCGCGTTGTTTTCGAGTTGTCGTGGGGCGTATTGGTTAGGTGCCGTTTGCTTTGCAAACGTGAACGTGAAGAAATTAAGAATTGTGCTACTGTTTCCGCAAGTGGTGCTGCCATGGCTTGTAGTATATTTTCAGCAAAACTGGAGTTGGAATTTTCCTGGCATGGGAGTCTTGATGCTCGTAGACTTTGTACGAGTGGATTTCCGTACAATTCCGAATCGGGATGAGGACCAACGAAACGTCATTAAGATAAGTAAACGTTCGTTAAATGTTTAACATTATATTAAATTTATTTTCCCATTACTTCATGTTAATGTTTCTATGGTTGCCATAGATACGCATTGCCGTTATTTTTCTCCTTGATCCGCGGAATCTCTAAAAAATATATTCCTCTTGCAAAATATTGGTAACCCAGCATTATAGGTTGTTCATCTTGTTTAATCATCTTGTTTTATTTCAAAAATTTGGTTGATCCTTTCGTTTCGCTTTCCTCAAAACTTTGCTTTCTTTTTGGTTCAACTGCTTTGGTGACATTGGAGATGACGAGTTTCTCTTAGCCGGGAGACTTCACGCCAGCCGGATATATTATTCGTATGCTAGAGACACTTGGCAGGAGTCTCATGTTTCCAGGTGGGTTAACAAGTATAAAGAAGTATTCTCTTTGCACAGTGCTTTGTCCGGTAGGTATTTTTTGATTTTTATTTTTATTTTTGGGTTGGAACAAAATAATTAGTTAGACTATGTGACTTTGTCACCCAGCCCACAAAAAACGTCCTGTCGCGTGCACGGTACCGTGTTATGAGAACCCGGCATAAATTGTCAACGTCATTTGAAAATCCTTTTATGTAGTGCACAGAAAAAGTTGGTCGTTGACTATTGGATTCAGTGAGAAATTTTTCGAGGAAAACTCCTTGGTTATGCAAATACTTACCACCGTGGCGAGCACGATAATAGCTTGTAGAGAACTATTTTGTCTGTGAACAATTTATCTAATTTCTATTGTATATTCTTCCATTGCTCCTCACATTATATTATATTATATTAGCTTTTCAGCTCAGCGTGCTCAGTTGAATGATGATTGTTTACCAAAACCTTGTGAAAAGAGATAGGAGCTACCTGCCAAAGAATTAGAGTCTCATCTCAGCAATAACCTTCATTTTTGTTAATTTTTCAGCATTGCATAATAAAATATTCACATGTTTTATTCGTATAGTATTCGAAGTAACATATCATTTGTAAAAGCGGATTCGTAGGGGATACCATTACATTTGCGTGGAATAACCGAAGTCCGAGAATATATTTGATTGACGGAACATACTATTTTACTGTACGTCACAAATGATATCCTACCATTATATATATATTGTTCAAAATTTAGGTATTTGCAGATTTCTGTTATGTACAATTTCAGGTAAATGGGGTCATACAAATATGTAAGATTTCTATGATATTTGACTTGACATGATACAGAGCGTGTGAACCGGTGTGTCCATGCATCTTTCCTCACCTGTAGATTCGTGGATTGCGTTGGGGTTCAGGTTTATTCGTTTGATTCCAGCTCGTTCTAAGAAAACTTCTTTTCAGTTGATGCAGACAGAAAAATAATTGGACATAATCTAGCCCAGTTGTTTCCAGAACCCTTTCTTTTACTTGCTGCGTTTGTATTGGATTAGACTAAATTAGATCAGTGACCAACCAGTGGGTGTCAGATATATGTTGTACAAATATCTACAAACATTTATAACCTAATATTTCTAGATCTTAATGGTTAGTAGTATTGTAGTTCCAACGGCTGAGGTATTTCGATGAGAGGGTGATCAAATACGTTGCAGATAAAAATTCTGTAATAATTACTTATCTTTCTCATATTATTATTATTAAATAATTTATTAACTAACTATTCAAAAATTTAATTATGATCATATATTAGAATCATTGTAGAACCTATGAGATAGACTACAAATGATAATAGGGGTGCAATGAAACGGAACAGCACATCGACATTTTAGATATAGTATATCTAAAATGTCGATGTGCTGTTCCGTTACATAATGTATAATTTCAGATCATCCATAGAGTTCCTGAGTCTCGAAAAAAAAAAATATCTCGTGGCTACGATACATTTTACAAACTTTCAGGTTCATAATGGATACGCAAATCCTTCTACAATTGCAGCAGAAAAACAATCTGTAGACATGTGTAGTTGTTATTATCATTTTACATTATATTATTCCTGCAGTAAATTGTATATACTATTCCATATGAAACTGCATATTGATTTTACATTTATATTATTATCAAGCCATTTTTACCATTTCTTGGATTTTTAGGATTTATTTCAATATTATTTTATTATTCTTACCTCGGAGCGTATGGTACGGTATGTCCACGCATCCTTCATCCCCTGTAGATTCACAAAATGTTTTGGGGTTCAAATGTATTCATTTGAATCCAAACCATTTTTCAGAATCATCTTTTGCGATTAATGCAACGCAGTAGGCCTGGCCGCTTTGACGTTTGTATCATATCTCGGATATGCTGCAAGCATCAATATTGACAAAAAAAAATAATTGGGCGTAATCTAACCCAATTATTTCCAGGATGCTTTCTCGTACTGGCTGCGGTTGTATTAGATTAGATTAGATTAGAATACAGAAAAATTATTCAGCTATGCTTCCTTTTTACCAAATGTGAATTGCGGGTCTTTCGTTTAACACCTGCCATAAGATTTTGTACAGTCTTCTGTCCCCTTTATTCGCCACAAAACGTCAGTTTGCCTTGAACTGTTTCTCGCTCACCATAGCTTTTTGAGTCTTCTTAAGGTTCCGCTGGACGATGGGCCAATATTTTTCGATTGAGCGGAGCTCTGGCGTGTTGGGAGGGTTCTTGTCCTTGGGCACCACTTGAACGTTGTTGGCAGCATACCAAATCCCATTTGGCAAGATGCCATATCCGGCCAAAATAGAACGGAACAATTGTGTCGCTTCAGGAAAGGCAGTAGACGTTGTTGTGAGTACTCTCTCAGATAAATTTCCTGGTTGACGGTTCCGGTCGCAATGTAAACGTTGCTCTTCAAGCCACAGGTACAGATGGCCTGCCTCCCCAGATATTTCTTCGCGAACTTTGACAGTTTGATGTGCTTGAAAATATCTGCCACCCTCTGCCTACCCATGGTTGAAGGCGCCTCTCCCAGCTTCTTTGCGTCATCTCGACAATTTGCCTATCAATCAGGAAAATCAACAGTGACAGCTCTCTACACTCTGTTAACTAAAATAGCAAAATCATTTGATTCTAACGGAATTCTCCTAACAACGTTTGTTTGATTTGACAATGCATTCTTCACAGGGACGACCCTGGCGTAGTGCTTATCATCCATACCTCTAACGAGTTCGAATCTCATCCCCGGAAAGGTTGCGAAAATACCAAAAGGTATTTGAGTGACTACGATGGGAGATGAACCAGCCAGGGCTTTAAATCTCGATAATAAAGGTACAAAAAAATGTATCCTTCACTTCCATGAAAAACGTAATGTGAAATCATGGTTTTAATAGAATACGAAGTTAACTGGATAGCAGATGTATTAGCCATCCATGTTGCCCTCAGGGAGAGTTCTAACTCCACTTCTGTGGTCTCTGGTTAGTAATGATCTACTTTTAAAACTAAAGCATGAAGGGTTTGAGGTAATTGGTTTGCGGATGACATAATCATTGCAGTTTGCGAAAAATTTGATGAAACGATTTCTGACCGGATGCAAAAAGCATTCAATCTCACATTATCGTGGTGTAAACGTGAGGGATTGGATAGAAATCCTCCAAAAACAACTATCGTACCTTTTACAAAAACGACCTTAAATAAGGTGATGTCAAGCTTTCAGTGTAAACGGAAATGAAGTATTTGGGGTAACTTCAGATAACAAACTTTACTGGAACCAGCACATAGAACAACAAACAGAGAAAGCGACAAATGCTATCTGGATCTGTAAAAACTTGTAAATTTGTAAACTCTGTAAACTTTTGGGGAACAATGGGGTCTGAAGCCGAATATAATTCATTGGATCAACTCGACTATGGTCAAACCTAAAATCACCTACGCGTCCACTTATCTGGTGGCATAAAACCAAACAAAAAACGTCACAAATCAAATTGAACAAGTCAGGCGGGAATAGGCTCGGATGACCCTATACCTGTCTTGCACTGATCCGGCTCTGTACACGTTTCCCCACGGTTGAGGTGCGAATGTAGTTCACCTCCCCGCTGTGCACCTTGGAAACGTTAAGCTCCCCTTAACGGCTAAGCGAACTACCGGAGGGGCGTCTACGACGCATTGGGGTGGATGCCCCAATTATGGCAACTGGCTGCGAAAGGAATAACTAGTGGTACTGTTGTATTCAGGCTGGCACCTGTGTCGTCTTTCTCCAGTACTGCCGGGTGACACCAGTAGGAAATGGCGGGGTTCCCGCGGCACAGGTCATCTCCATCCCATTACAAACCCTGGCAGGCCTCCCAGTACGTTCCATTCTCCACCGCCCGACCCTGCCAGTCAGGCGGGAGTAGGCTCAGAATTACCCTATACCTGTCTTACACTGATCCGGCTCTGAACACGGTTCCCCATGAAGGGTCAGTGAACCCTCGCATGGCCTCCCTATGCGACTACTCCACGTGAGCTTGGATAGCGGCTGGAGGAAACCAGCAACATGGAGGAAACTAAAAGTAGGGAAGCGGAAGCCCCAGTAGGGAAGCGAACCTACGCGAACGTGGCGGTGGGGTCAGAGGATGACGATTGACGAGTGATGACCTCAAACGTGGCAGGAAAGCCACTGGAATAAGGACCGAAAAAGAGGAGTTGGGCAAAAAAGAAAAGGATATGCGACGGGTGGCCCGCAAGCGTAAACGCGAAGAGGCCCTCATCGTCAAGACCGAGGCGTCGAGGTACTCGGAGGTCTTGAAAGCGATCGCGAGAACGCTAAATTGGTAAGCCTGGCGCCGATGCGCGGGTATGCGCTGTACCCGCACTGGCACGATGCTCTTGGAGCTGAAAAAGGCAACAACGCCGGGCCCTTTATGATGCAGGCCCCTTTAGCAGCGTACGGAGACCTGGCGCCGCAGGCCTTGGGTGAGGGTGTGGAAGTACGCGCCCTCGTCTCGCAGGTGACGACCCAGTGTAAAAGCCTGTATGGAGATCACCGAGGCAGACGAGATATCGCTTTGCACTCAAGAAACAGTGCAAGAGGTCGAGGTTGCTACCGAAGACATACGTCTGAGTCCACTTTCGAGACCAGGTTGCAGCCATGAGGGTAGCGGCGGTCAGCACGCAGACCTGGCATTGAAAGTGGTGAAGGTGAAGATGGGATGGTCTATATGTGTCCGCCGAAGCGGCACCGACGCCGCCGAAGGCATGTTTCAGATGCCTGAGAGCCCCGGCCCCGGGCGCATGACCTGGGAGTGCAAGGGGCCCGAGATGGAACGCCATGAGCAGCAGGTGTGGCAGCACTAGTCCGCAAGACGCGGGACTGCAAGCCCCCCACATGCCCGGTGAGCGCCGGAAGCCGGACGATAAGCACGTCATGAGGGGGGGCGCGAGTGCCCGGCCGCTGAAAGGGTATTCAACGAGGCCAACCGTAATGCCCGGGTAGCCCAACTAAGCCAGAATCATTTTGAGGCCGCCCAGCAACTGGTTCGTGAATCGGCATCGAGATGTCTGCCATAATTTCCGACCTGCCTTGGGCGCTTGAGTGGGGGAGCCACCTTACCAACACGAGGTTCCGGATTCTTCCGTGGAGGCCTTGGCTTCAGCTCCATGCGGACCTGTCTCCTACAACGCAAGAGTGAAAGCTCTGAACATTTACAGTCACGGCGTACCGCAATATTTCATAAAGAAGGAGCTTTCTTGACAAAGGTCTTTAGTGGAGCCTTGAGAAATCTGGGTTGTTAGCCCCAAAAGGTAATAAAACTCGCCAAGTAATATATCACCTAGTTGAGATCATGGCCTTTATAGCAGTATTAGTACCCAAGCAGGATAAAAATAACATACGAATGCCCTAATTTTGATTCTTATGACCGGCCTTGGTATTAAAGAACTTAGTGGCGTCAAAGAGTCACGGGTTCTCTTCCACCGACCCGCTGATGAGGTCATAAAGAGTCAAAATGCCTTAGATTACTTTAATGGGAGAAAAAGAAAACGGAGAAAAAGGCTCTCGATGATTAAGAAATAAAAAAAAACAGATTGGTTCATTGTCTTGACTTTTTAAACGGAGAGTTGATTATCATTCCACAGTATTAAGCAAATTTGTAATCGCAAAAAGTGTACAGTGTCTAAAGAGAGTCCTCAACTGTGTATCGATAACATGGAATCAAAAATGGAAATAGGTCACAAAGAAAGAATTCAACGCAAATCGAATTATCTCTGTTGGCTCTAATTTCGCAAGCGCCAATTCAAAATCATCCACACAAGCAAATAATCCCCGAAAATTAACCATCCATCATCGAAAACTGCATCCGAATTTGCTCAAGCTTACGAACTTCAGCTGAGAGACCGAGTTCTTCGAAGAGAAAAAAAAGGTGTCTACACCACGCACCTCACATCCCAACAGCACATTCAACGATAAATCGTTTCCGCATGAATCAACCCCTTGATGGCCGAAAGTAGAAGGTATGCGCAAAGGCGTCTCTTGTCCCGTTACAAGCGCCAAGCAAGAGAGGTGTGAAATCTTCTCAGCTGGCGACGATATGCTAATGAGACCGAAATCCAATTAAATGAAGCTAAAACAATGATTCATCGAGGAGGATTCTATGTGACTGATTTCAGCGCTAAAGTAAAAGTTTGAGCTGCCAAAAACGTTACTCACATCCGGCGAACATCATCTCAACTAACCGAGACGGTGCATTCGGCAAACACGATCAGCAAATATTATCGAAGTCTCAATTTTTCCAGGGCTTCCGACAAATAGATGTTTGCCGATATTGTGTTGCACGTTGCAACCGTTTTGTAGAATCACCATGTTCTTCCGTCTTCCGAATCCGAAGGTTTTGAGGGTGTGCAATGATTCTGATACACAACAAGCTCTTTCTCACAACACCATGGTTTCTCGGTACGCAAAAATGAGTTATCTCAAATCTTCCGAGAATAATTTATTGACAAGATTGACTTGTTCTCGGGCAGTTATTCCAGGTTTCTTTCTCATCGCAAACATTGGATGTGTTCAATTTGTCACTTCAAGTTGGTTGGTTCATTGAATCTTTTGGTGATGAGTAAATTGTTTTATTCAAGAGCTTATGAGTTGATGCAACAGTTTAGCTGAATTTTGCATGGACAGTGGGGTTTACCAAACCAAAAACAAATTGCTTCGTTCCTCGGCATTCAAATTATTTATATCCCGCTAATTTCGCAAAGCAATTTTTGGTCCTGAATGGATCTAGGGTATTTACCTATTCTAGGGAAACTAAGCATAACGGGTGTCCACTAAATAATGAGAACGAAAAGAATGGGTCGGAGAAAAAATACCAGTGAAGTTTTGTTCAAACTGATTTATTTTATTAAAAGGGTCAACTTAAATCTTCAAACTAAGTTTAGTGAATATTGTCATATGGTCCGTGGTCCGCCGTGCGGCGCAGCTTAGTCGTTATGCTGGAACATGACCGTTGGACGGCAGCCACATCGATTTTTTGGATGCAGCTTTTCATCCTGTTGGTAAGTTGCTAAGGTTGGTAAGGGACAGCACTGTGGCAAATTTGATCGGATTCCGGTCTTTTGGGACATATGGTATATTTTGGCTCTCCAAAAACGTTAGCGTTTTTTTGCGTAGTGCGATGATGCCTTGTCCGGCCAAAACGTATTCAGTGACGCCATCCGAGTGATGTTGTTTAAGAAATGGGATGAGTATTTTCTTGCAAACACTCTCTTTGGTACACCTCTGGTTGATGGCCAAACCGCTTGGTTTGAACCACGGCTTCGAAAATACCCTTATCGGATATTACGATGTATAACATAACCTTCGATTCAAATTTGTGCTTGAACTTATACAATTACTTTTGGAGGAGTAGTAGATTTGTCCTTAGTGTAGAATCGGTCGTTTCCCGGTATCTGAGACTTCGAAAGAGGAAAGTAGCTTTCGTCGTCCAGAACGAAAGATTTTCCGCCGTAATTCCGAGTCATCCAGCGGCATTGGGATTTCACGGTTTGAATCTGCTCATCTGTGTACTCTGGGGATCTGGTTTTCTTTCTACACACTATTCCCTTCTTTCTTTAGCGTCTTGCAGATGAGTGACTTCGAACAATGGAACTTTCGGGCTGCTTCCCGTTGACTTACCGAATCCTTGTTGTTGAACATGCTGCGCAGCGAGCGGAGCGTTTTCTCATTCATTATTTTCGCTGGACGGCCGCAACCTTTCTTCCGGGTTACTCTCATGCATGCCAGGATACGGTATACGGTGGATACCGGAACTTTTCCACGACAAAATGGTCCACCGTGTATTTTTCCACGATCTTCGTTCGCTTGAAAGAATTGTACAACGCGCGCGCGCAGTTCTTCCTGTTTCGACGGCATGCTGAACACGACTGAACATGTTAGAGTGAAATAAGAGTGTATGAAAATTTTCTGGAGAGTGCAACGATTCATTCATCTAAAGTGACATTTCTATGCGGCCGTTTTTGTTCTGATGGAAAAGTATTGAAATCATTCTCATTTTTTAGTGGACACCCGTTAGTTCACCATTTTATAAGAATTTTCACAGTGTCGTGCACACATGTGCATTACAGTCATCATCTTGTGGTAATAATATTTGGTCTGAAGTACAACTACGTTCATGCCGTACAGCACAATTAGTGACACTCGTTTTGTGGAAAACTCAAAAATCGGGGTCCGCAGCCTTGACTAAACCCTTCATCTTTCGCACCATCGAAGCCACACTCGTTTGTGAGAGAGCGAACTTGGCAGAATCTTGGTAAGTCTGGCCGAAGCATGGCCAAAGAACAAGGAATGTCCCAGTCAATGAAGTTTGTCGAGAGAATGGCCTGCCAGTGCACCTGATTTGAATCATTTCTAAGCATGAAGCTACATGCTGGGCAAACTGGGAAATACCAAAAAAACAAACCGTGGAAACTTTTAAGAAACGTTCGGTGAACATATGAAAATATGGCTTGCTTGCTAACACCAAGCACGCGGCAGCATAAGAAGCAGAGTCCCACCCCTCACACACACACACACCTCTCACACAGGTCTTATCTGGTCATAGTTGTATCAGTAAGTATCTATGTACATGCAACGTCAGCCGTCTGTCCTGAATGTAGTTATATGGAGGTAAGACCGAAGCACGTGGTTTTAGAATGCCCTAGGTTTGAATTAACCCATAGGGAGATGTCAGCCCTGGAGATGGCTAGCATTGTTGAAGAGTTGTGTCGAGATGAGGCCATATGGAATGCGGCAGCAGAGCCAATACTCAAATACTGTTGGAGCTTCAGCGTAGGTCAAGAGAAGAACAGTGGTCCAGCAGCGTAGGTCCCACTAAGCCTGGTAGAAGTCCATGAGCAAAACCGCAATGTAGTTGACCGCAATGAAGATAGGACCTGACTGGCATATCTAACGCGTAACTGTCCCAGGAGAAGTTCAGTCATCGGGGAACTCTCTTCGTCAAAGTAGCTAAGATCCATCTTCGGAGACTAGCTTAGCTAGATTGGATATCGCAACCATAGACTCGAAAAAAATGTCCTGCGAGGGGACTGTGTAGAAGAGAATTTCATGACGGTTTTCCTACATCCAGACTCCTGAACAACCTCAGAATGTGAAGTTAAAGGTGCCAAGCCCACTACAAAACCCTGCTACCAGCCCGTTGGCTAAGAGGAGGTGTGGGAGTACCGGCTAGGGTTGGGGTATGAGTTCCCAAAATGCCCAGCTACTTACGAATGAGGTTATCACGGTGCGGGCATTATTTTGCTGGTCGATTCACGCTACTACGCAATGCGAGCTCGATCTACATGCACCAGGGGACGACGCAAAAGGACACTCGGCGAGTTCGAACTTCTGCCGGTACTGTCTAAACCAGCCATGGCTTCACAGGATCTGCATCAAGTGAAAGGTTACTTCACCGTGTCACCAACCGACCCATCCAGATTGCTCCTATTGTTGGGTCCACCGACCTTGGGGAACTGTTCCAGTATATGGCCAGCTGACCATATATGTGGCTCCAGGGTATCCAAGTACCCAAGCAGTTTTTATTCAACTTCAAATTCAACTTTTCTTGGCTAGATCCTGTTGAATAAAAATACTTAGTTGGCTTCCTTTTGTTCTCTCTTTGAATCGTTTTGTACAAATGACGACCTTATTGTGTTGTGCTCCAAAAACTGGTGTACTCATGATAAAGTGTCCCAAACCAAATTGATAATAATAAACAAACGAACATAAAATGTTATCAACCTGACGACACTGATCTTGGTCGACCTGCAAGACCATACACTACAGTAGCGTGCTTGCCACCGCGTGGGTAGTCACTCGTACTATCATTTCTTCAGGTCCCTTGGGGGATCACTTAGCGTCAACTTATGGTCTTCAAATTTAAGTATGTTCGTTTTCTAGTCACGACGAACATTTCAAGAGGTGGAAGTATTGGTCATTTTGTTCAAAATAAGGGATGGCCTACTCTATAATGCATAAGGCTATAAATGACCGATAGTTGTTCATGGGTGACAGAAATCCTTTTGGAGTTCACAAAGCGATGATGAATACCCTGACAGGAGGCTGATGTTCGTCAGACCGGTGTCCGGCATCCCTGGTATGGCTGACAGAGATTCGATGGGCAAGTCGTCGTTTGGGTATCCACGGGTGATTGTTGCAAAGCTGGAAAGTTTGAAGATCTTCAGGACGCAGTACCATAGGTGGGCTCAGCTAGACATAATATACAGGTCTATCATACCTAATAGAAGGCTGGTTTTGGCCAGACCAAAGTCCAGAATCTTTGTCGTTGCTGACAAGAAGCTAATTATCAGCTTGTTGTGTCGAAAAGCACATAGCGATGAAGGAGTATTGTGAGAGTTTCAGAGTTGGTAGAGAGCTGATTTTCACCAGACCGAAGTGCAGAACCCCTGGTACGGATGACGGGAGCTGATAAACAGCTCGGCGTTCCGGAATCCACGTAGCGTAACGGAGTGTAGGTAAAGGTTGCAAAGCTGGACAGAAGGCTGGTTGACAGCCGACAGAAAGAAGGCTGCCCAGGAAGTTGACGGAAGTTGGCGCTGACGTGTTTCATCATCCATCAAGATGTAGCACGATTTGGTGAGCAACTTGAGTAAAGTTTGCGGGCGCGGGTTTTTGCAGCGATATATTACTTTTCATTCCGGTGTAGCGGTTTTTGCACCTTAAACATGTAATTCAGCACGATTCATGGTTTTCTACACGAAACCGACTGACAACTTAAACTTTTAGCGCCATCTTGAGTTGACATATTGGGACGGTTCTTGGGCTATTGCACCAATTTCCTGGCTAATTCACTGTCTATTGACTACTTTACGATCACTTTTTTCCTTCCTTTGGGCACTCAGATGCTCCTCGAAGGATTTTATCACAAAGAGACATAATTATATTGGCAAATTCAAGCTTCTAGCGATCCACAGGTGGTACGCCTTTGGATTTTGAGTGTAAGTGATCAACAAAATTTCATGGTAAATTTCTTGTTTTGACGACATGACTAGAACTACAAAATTAATAACTTTGAAACTTGACAGACGGGAACAATACACTCTTAATAAAAGCTGCTCAAATTTTCAGGTTATTCTACTCACACGGCTCAGAAGCTACAGAAAATGTTCGGTGTGCCATTTTGTAGAAGTAGCTATAGAAGACTCTAATTGGGAACACACTTCAAATTCTGTACAACTTACTAACCTTACCAATCAGGCTAAGGCCGGCGTGGCCTCTGCTGTACTCAAAAGTTGTTTCCATTGTAATCGGTCCATGGCTGCACCTCGATAGCCTCGCTGTCTGCGGAGGGCCCGCATGTCGCCTTCTATTTAATCGATACACCTTGCTCGTTGCGCGCCTCTTGTAAATGTCGGTTCGTTTTCGAGAACCATTTTCACAGGGCTGTCGTCCGCCATTCTTACGACATGCCCAGCTCATCGTAGTCGACCAATTTTTGCGATGTGTACGATGGGAGGTTCTCAAAGTAACTGGTGCAATTCGTGGTTCATTCGCCTCCCCCACGTTCCATCTTCCATCTGCACTCCAGCGTTGATGGTACGCAACACCTTCCGTTCAAAGACACCAAGGGCGCGTTGGTCCTCTACAAGCAATGTCCATGTTTCGTGGCCGTAGAGAACAACCTGTCTAATTAATGTCTTGTAGATGGTCAACTTTGTGGTTCGGCGCACTTTATTCGATCTTAGTGTCCTTTGGAGTAAAAAGTCGGCACGATGGCCAGCCATCGTATTTCTCTGCTGGTGTCGTTATCGGCGGTCACAAATGAGCCCAGATACACGAATTCGTCTACTACCTCGATTTTATCACCGTTGATCTGAACTCGTGCTAGGAGGCTAAAATTGTCTTCTCGTGAGCCTCTTTCTTCCATGAATTTTGTTTTCAAAGCATTAATCACAAGCCCAATCCTACCAGCTTCAGCCTTAAGTCTGATTTACGTTTCCGCCATCGTCTCAAAGTTACGTGCTACGACATCAACACCGTCGGCGAAGCCAAATAGTTGGACAGACTTCCTGAAGATCGTGCCACTCGTGTCTATCCCAGCTCATCGAATCACACCCTCCAGTGCAATGTTAAACAACAAACACGACAATCCATTACCTTGCCGTAACCCTCTCCGAGATTTGAAGGGACACAAGAGCGTCCCTGATACTCGGACGACACACATCACTCGATCCATCGTTGCTTTGATCAACCGTGTCAGTTTTTCCGGAAATCCATATTGCGTGCACGGTTTGCCATAGCTGGTATCGATTGATTGTATCATACGGTGATTTGAAATCGATGAAAGGATGATGTGTGGGCACGTTGTATTCGCGACATTTCTGCAGTACTTGCCGAATCGCGAAAATCTGGTCCGTAGTATCGCGGGCATCCATGAATCCTGCTTGGTATTTCCCCACGAACTTCTTTGCAATTGGTGGCAGGCAGCGGCATAGTATTTGGGAAAGCAACTGGTAGGCAGCACTCAGTAGCGTGATCGCACGATAATTGCGCAATCCCGCTTGTCGCCCTTTTTATTGATGGGACACACTATTCCCTCCATCCAATCCTCCGGTAAAGATTCCTCCTTCCAAATTTTGGTTATTACCCAGTGCAGCGCTCTGGCCAGTGCTTCACCACCGTATTTCAATAGCTCACTTGGGAGTTGGTCAACACCAGCGGCTTTGTTGTTTTTCAACCGACCAATTTCCTCCTCAACTTCCTGAAGGGTTGGGGTCGGGGTCCTGTCATCTTATGCGCGTGTTCCTAGATTTATTACCGTTCCACTTTCGTTCGCTGTTACATTGCCGTGTCAGGTGCTCGTCGAAGTACTGCTTCCACCTTTCAATCACCTCACACTCTCCTCGGTGAGAACGTTGCCATCCAGGTCTTTGCACGTATCAGCTTGTGGTACGTAGCCTTTGCGCGAGCTGTTCAACTTCTCATGAATTTGCGTGATCGTTAGCACGGTACAGTGCTTCCAATCCTTCGCGGTCTCGATCTTTCCTCTGGCGCTTTTTCCTTCGAAGAATATGAATATTGTCTGTTCCGTGCCTGTCTGTACCGTTCCACCTTCGCTCTTGGTTCGGTGTTGCTGCATTCTTCTCCTCCTCTACTAACTGCTTGTATCTGCCATCAAACCAGTCATTTTTTCGATTCGGTGCAGAAGTACCTAGCGTCACCATGCAGTGCTTCTAATGGTGGTTTGAATATTTCTCCAGCCATCCTCAAGAGTAGCAGCGCCAAGCTGCTCTTCCGTTGGTAGGCCTGCTTCTAGCTGTTGCGAGTATTCCTGCATGCATGCTCAATGTTAGCTCGTAGCGTTCGAATTCTACGCGTGTTGTACACCGTCGAGAGTTTTGAGCGCATACATACTGCAATTAGGTAGTGATCCGAGTCGGTAAGTGCGAACGTTTATGATATCGTTCAAGAATTTCCCGTCGATTAGAATCATGGTCGATTTGATTTTCTGTTCGTTGGTCAGGTGATTTCCAAGTGGCTTTGTGGATGTCTTTACGGGGAAGAAGGTACTGAACTACTAAAACCACGGGAGGCCGCAAAGTTCACGCATCGTTGGCTGTTATCGTTCGATACGGTATGCAGGCTGTTAGGCCCTATTACTGGTCTGTACATTGCCTTCCGTCCTTCCTGGGTGTTAATGTCACCAATGACGACATTTACGTCCCACTACGGGCAGCCATCATACACTTCCTCTAGCTGCGCGTAGAACGCCTCTTTTTCGTCATCGGGTCTCCCGTTGTGTGGACAGGGTACGATGATGATACTGTAGTTGAAGAATCGACCCTTGATTCTCAGCTTGCACATTCTAGCGTTGATCGGAAACCATCCAATCACGCGTTGACGCATTTTGCCCAGCACTACAAAGCCGGTGCCCAGCTCGTCTGTGGCACCACAGCTCTGGTAGAAAGTAGCCCGTCGATGCCTGCTTTCATACCAGGACGTCCAGCAAACCTTCCCTTAGCTCAGTCAGTAAAGGCGCAGCGTACAAAGCAACACCATGCTGGAGGTGGCTGGGTCTCGATTCCCGGTCTGGTGTAGGAATTTTCGTTATGGAATAATTTCACGACTCTCTGGCATAGCGTATGATTGTACCTGCCACACAATCATACCAATGCAAAAATGGTACCTGGCATCGAAAGCTCTCAATTATAAAGTAGAAGTGCATTTAGAACACTAAGTTGAGAGTAAGCAATAAGCTAATTGTGAAAGCAATAAGCTTGAAATGCTAAAGAAGAGAGAAGAACGTCCAGCAAACCTCTTGCAGTGCTACGACTTCGAAGTTACGTGGTTGAAGTTCATCATAGATTATCCTATCGCAGGCAGGAAGCAGAGCGATTTGCAGTTTCATGTTCCGAGTTTCCAATCGTAGTCTTTAATTTGTCGCCTAGGTCTTTGCCGTTTGTTCCGGTCGGTATTAACTTCTGCATTATTTGTAACATTGATTTTTAAGGGTGGCTTGTTGGGCCTTCCCCAACCCCCTGTCTCGCCGGGAGACCATCGTGCACAGCACTGTTTAGAGTCCTACGCTGGCACAAGGAAGATGACTCAGCCGTTCCTAACATGGAGAAAAGACGCTCAGATAGACTGCACCCTTTGAAGAGGGCAGCCCCCTTCCCAGTCAGCATATGACCAAGTTCTCACTGGGGTTCGTTACCCGATCTTTCCTTTGGTTACTCATACCCCAGTCGGCGCAACGGGGAGGTAGGGATAGGAATTACTGGACAAGAGGCTAAGGATCGCAGTAGGATCTATTTTATACCTGCAGGCTCACAAACAACCATTGCCCAATCATATATCAACCAAAACTACATTCTACAAATAATCGTACTACTAGAACCAAGGCACGTAAATCATTCTACAGAACAATATTTTCTTATCCACCTAAAAATTCGATTGGAAGATTTGGTGAAATAAAAGAAGATATTTCGTGCCTACTTGCACATTTATGCTTTTAGTGATTTTCTACCCCACTTGTTTTATACCACAGTATTTTATAATTTGAGATAACCCAATACAGACGACTTCTGACATTCTGACAAATTTGACCGATCGTCTAGTGATCGGTAGGTAACCTTCTGATATCTCTTATTTGTGCAATAGACTCATTAATAAGTATCTTCATCATCTTCTTTTATTTTTCTACACATTTCTAGTTACAGGTATTCAACTAAGCAGCTCAAACTCTCTAGGATTGAAGCATATTGTTGATCCCGTGGTGAATAGAAGCTCACCGGAATGTAGCATTCTATTGCAACAGTTAAGTACGTGGTAACTGTCAGTTTCAAAAGACAAAACCATCGTCCAACTACAAAGGGTAAATATTCAAATTAAATATCACCACCGAACGGGTCACACTTTTCGTCACTCTAGGGTCCAAATTCGTTTGTTGAGGTTTTTCTCCAGTGGAAAACTTTCGACTTCAAAACGACACTGCCCCACTGCAGACTGCAGGGAGGTATCATTGTCACCCCTTTGTCGTTTCTGCTCCGAGATTGAAGATGCCCATCGATGCGAAAAGTTGGTGCCAACCCAGAGCTTGTTAACAGCGAGCAAAGAGAGTCAAGTATCATCGAAACTGAGAACCCTCGTTTATGGGTTTATCTTTTTTCACACTGTCCTTCGCATATTTTATTCCTTGTTTGCTTCTCCTACTCGACGATGATTGTAATTAGCAGGTAAGTGAAACTTTGAAATTATTAAAATTAAATATAAATTATCATAATTTTTCAATATGAATATATATAGCAAAACAACCAAGAACGTTTCCCGGTAGTGACGTCCCTAATTGGAAACCCAAGGCGCAGGGTGTAATGGATTAATAAAGTGCTGGGCTGCTGATGTACACGGCCTGGGATGGTTGGATAGTGAAGGTGAATTATATGCACTAATTAATCAACCCCAAGGCATGAAGTATTAGCAACTTGACCACAATGTTCGTCGTAGTAAAATCAGTGTTGCATCCTGGTGGACGGTGGAATCCACCGAGATCACCATGCATCCCGCTAGGTCGGTACTCGATTCAGCGCACTTAATCGGTGTTGTAATTGCTGTGGCTTTCCCGGAGTACTCAGGTGTAGGAGAACCGATAAAACGTGCAGACGCCGAAGAGTTTTTCACTCTTTCTCAGCAGACATATTTTTTTTTTTTAATTCTTCACTCTACCGCAAAAAAAGCAAGTATAAATTGTTTGAAATTGATGCACTTAACGAAGTAATTTCCACGTCCTGGTAGAAACCCTGCAGCGCGATGTTTCAGTTTTTCTAGAAACACATCCTTACTCATTTCAGACCCAAGTGGAGGTAAAACATCGAATCGCAATCCTGCAGAGAGTGCAAGTGTAATTTTTTTTACTTTTTGCTTAAAAGCTGTGCAGGATACGCCCAGAGACAAGCAATTGCCGTAATGAGTGAAGACAAATTGAATCGGATCCATAATTGCGACAATTAATAGCAGCATAGCCCGCGTACGCAGGTTAAGTCAACAAACGAGAGGAAAGAATAATACGGTGCTGGCATAAAGGTCGAGCAGATGGGTGTAATTGCAGATGAGAAATGCGATGACTATTAAAGGACGGAAGGTGTTCTGATTGCCAAGGAATCGCTTAACGAATGACTGTTAGGGAAGGTTTGTTACAATTTGCAACAATTTGATCGCCATGGATGATCCTCATTAGGGAGAGCAGATGTTACAAGCAGACAAGAGTGGAATTGACCATTCGGGAGCAGCAAACGGGAAGCCACTTCAAGGACGTTTGTTGATTGGATAAATATTTCTTAGGTGTGACGCTTCCTTGAAATGAAATACTCTTTCCTTCTCTTCAATACGCTTCCTTCAATGCGTATATTTACAGTTGGAATGTTTCTGTAGATATCATTTCTGGGCAAATTTTTCTATTTTACACTTACGGAATTACAGTGGAATGCTTTCAAATAGTCAAAATTTATGAAAATTAACAACCTAAAATATCTCCATATTTTAAAAAAAGTCACTGGGCTGTACAGATACAGTCTTCACGATAAGTATTTCACACATTCAAAAGCAGTGCTGTAAATAGTCATTTCGACCCAACACGCTAAATTTGCCACCAAGTCGTTCCAGAAACCGATTTTCATAATAGCACGTATGAAAAAATTGTTGTGCGTGATTATTTTTATAAATTTGGTTCACAATATATTGTTCTAACTTAAAACCTAAGACAATATCTGAATATTCAACTGATATTCATCGTTGAATATCATTTGAATATAACAGTGAATATAACACTTTCTATATAACAGTTAGGGCAATGCACTGTAAGACAAAGTTGTAGAATTTGTCAATAACTACAATTGTATTATACACTGTATTCATAATATCTGCTGTCAAACCAAGTTATCGGTAAATCTACCCGTTTTCACGAAATGACTTTTTACAACACAGTTCAAAAGCAAAACACAATGCAAACAATTTGTATTCGCATCTTCATTTATTATATTCCATTCTTGTATATTCCTCGTAAAACTTTAGTAAACCAAATCGATTTGTATTTCTCCAATCATTGCACAGTGGGAAAAAAGTACATGAATCGCGAAAAAAATCGGTAGTCCAGCTCCAAGTAGAACAAGGTTAGTGAACAATACCTTTTTTTTGGTGAAAATATGAGCTCATTTTGCCCCAATTCCCCGTATTTTCGAATAATTGATTAATCTATGCTCGAACGGGTCTGCGGTAGTCAAAATAGGCCTCTTCTTAAGCCTCGTCAGATACACAGAACTGTAGATCTGCGCTTCAAACTCTGGGTCATGCTTCCAGAATGATTTTTGGGATTTTGGGATTTTGGGATCAGACCAAGTCAAAGCTTCTCTCATCATATCAGTAAGGTTATCCTCCGCAGAATTTTTCCGTGCAAAGTGCAGTTGGGAGAACTTGTGTCGCTTGTGACTTGTTTCTCCAGCATGTTCGTCGACAAAGTTCATCGTAAATGGCTAGAAATATTAAAACATTTCTTAGCATTATATAGTTCCACATACCTATATTTTTTATCAAATTTACCAAACGTTCAATCAATTCCGGTAGATGCTCATATTTATGCAGACATGGAGGGAACTGTCGTACAAACGGAAATTCACAACGGTATTATTGCTCAATGTCAGTGTACAACTGTTTGATTTTATTGTTCTCCAACTTTAGAGATGAAAGTGCCAGACTGCTGATGGGCCGAATTATTATTATTATTATACTTTATTATAGACACTTTACACTTTACTGATGGCATTCGTGTATAGTTGATAGAAATCACAACAAAACTATTATATTATATCAGTATAATACTTATTGGCATTATTTGTTAAATTTCGTTAAACAGTCTACAATCTTTTAGAAATTTGATTACTGCTTTTTCATTTTCAGAATTATATGCAAGAATTTCAGCCAGTGATCCGTTAAAACCACAGTTTTTCCTGTTCTGTTCGAATCCTCTGCATTCCACCAGTATGTGTTGCACTGTGATTTGCACTCCACAGAAGATGCATATAGGAGGACCGTTGTGATTTATTAGGTGCGCGTGGGTGAGCCTCATATATCCTATTCTAATGCGAGTTAAAACACGTTGTTCAGAAGGACATTTCCGATCCGGGCGTTTTTCAGGTGTTGATTTTGTTGAACGTAGGTGGCACCGAGTATGATGCCATTCTGACTCTCATTTTGTCCAGATTCTTGTTTTTATCGCTCGTACAGAGTCTTGAGCAGGTATAGACATATCCTGAAGAGGTTGGTGTCGTCCTTGCTTAGCTAGCTCGTCAGCATTCTCGTTCCCGACAACACCAGAGTGGCCAGGAATCCAGGTGAGTGTCACATTATGTCCTTCTATTTTCTTTTCGATAGTTTGTATCCAGGGGTGCTTAGACCGACCTCCACGTAGGGCATCAAGACAACTAGCGGAGTCGATTATTGTAATGATCTTGTCTTGACCGTGCAACTTTGATACGGCCATCAATCGGTGGGGCTCATTTGAAAAAAATAATCGAGCGCATGTTTTCCCATGTGGAAAATAGATCTTTTGGGTCCATCCAGAAGACATACTAAGATTTCAGATTTTTATGTTAAGGGTGCCCATCATAGTTATAAATGGCTTTTGCCATCCACCTATGCAGCATGAATTGAATCAGGCTGACAGAATAGTGCTATTAAGTGCTCATAGCATTAGTGCTATTAAGAAAGATTATAGTTTATTCAAGCAATTCCAGGTAATCGTCGTGAGGTAAACTATCACACAGAAAGAGCCATCAGACTGATTCAAGATTATAATGGTAACAACTCAAAACGAAAACTACTTCCAAAATTTTTCTTGTAAACGTGAATTTTCATAACCAAAATTTGCTAATTTGAAGAAAACTACTATTGTTAATCAGTATTCGACATGACATGTAATTTTATGAGTTCAATATTAATCAATATATAAACACGTTTAAATATGTCAAGATCCATGATACACACTCTCAATTATAAGAACATTCTCTCTTTCTCCCCCCCCTCTCTCTCTCTCTCTCTCTCTCTCTCTAAATCTCCCTCCTTCTCTCGCTCTCTTATCTCTGCTTTTTTCAGTATATATTTTTGTACAGCAAAGATGTTGCTTGTGATAGTTCAAATATGTTGGCGTAAGTGCAAACACACATTCATGCTGAGGGTTAACGGGTGTCCACTAAATAATGAGAACGAAAAGAATGGGTCAGGAAAAAATACCAGTGAAGTTTTGTTCAAACTGATTTATTTTATTAAAAGGGTCAACTTAAATCTTCAAACTAAGTTTAGTGAATATTTGTCATATGGTCCGTGGTCCGTCAGTGCTGCGGCTTGGTCGTTATGCTGGAACATGACCGTTGGACGGCAGCCACATCGATTTTTCGGATGCAGCTTTTGATCCTGTTGGTAAGTTGCTTGGTGTTCCTGGCCTTCAATTATCCTTGTATACCATGGAGCTCAAAAGACCGAAGAAATCCTCGATAGGACGGCACTGTGGCAAATTTGTCGGATTCCGGTCTTTTGGGACATATGGTATATTTTTGCTCTCCAAAAACGTTAGCGTTTTTTTGCGTAGTGCGATGATGCCTTGTCCGGCCAAAACACGTATTTGCCATCCGAGTGATGTTGTTTAAGAAATGGGATGAGTATTTTCTGCAAACATCTCTTTGGTACACACTCCTGGTTGATGGCCAAACCGCTTGGTTTGAACCACGGCTTCGAAATACCCTTATCGGATATTACGATGTATAACATAACCTTCGATTCAAATTTGTGCTTGAACTTATACATTACTTTTGGAGGAGTAGTAGATTTGTCCTTAGTGCAGAATCGGTCGTTTCCCGGTATCTGAGACTTCGAAAGAGGAAAGTAGCTTTCGTCGTCCAGAACGAAAGATTTTCCGCCGTAAATTCCGGAGTCATCCAGCGGCATTGGGATTTCACGGTTTGAATCTGCTCATCTGTGTACTCTGGGATCTGGTTTCTTTCTACACACTATTCCTTCTTTCTTTAGCGTCTTGCAGATGAGTGACTTCGAACAATGGAACTTTCGGGCTGCTTCCCGTTGACTTACCGAATCCTTGTTGTTGAACACGTTGCGCAGCGAGCGGAGCGTTTCTCATTCATTATTTTCGCTGGACGGCCGCAACCTTTCTTCCGGGTCACTCTCATGCATGCCAGGATACGGTATACGGTGGATACCGGAACTTTCATGACAAAAATGGCCCACCGTGTATTTTTTTCCACGATCTTCGTTCGTTTGAAAGAATTGTACAACGCGCGCGCGCAGTTCTTCCTGTTTCGACGGCATGCTGAACACGACTGAACATGTTAGAGTGAAATAAGAGTGTATGAAAATTTTTCTGGAGAGTGCAACGATTCATTCATCTAAAGTGACATTTCTATGCGGCCGTTTTTGTTCTGATGGAAAGTATTGAAATCATTCTCATTTTTTAGTGGACACCCGTTATATCTTAAAAACGTTGAGAGATACCGCAAAACCAACAAAATTTTCGTCCTTTAGGGTCACAAAATTACGTGTTTACTTATAAATGCATCTGTTTTGGTCGATATTTGCTACCGTGGGACATTTTGCACTTAGGCCCATTTCGGCACCTCTAAACCTTAACAAAAAAATCTGAAATTTTAGTATGTCATCTGATGGACTCAAAAGATCATTTTCCACATGGGAAAACATGTGACCGATTATTTTTTTCAAGTAAGCCCCACCCTAGGCCATCATTATAGCAAAGGCTTCGGCAGAAAATACGCTACAATAATCTGGTAACCAAAAACCGTAGTTACTGTCATTCATGACCACTCCAGCGCCAACTCAGTCTTTGTTCTTTGACCCATCTGTGTACATTTGTTCGTGCGTACAGTATCGGCTAGTTATAAGTTCCTTAAATCTTGGTAGTATGATGCTCTGGTTCGTTCCTGACTTTATGCTGCTCCTTAGGTCGTTCTCTATTATTGGTATTGCCGAGTACCATTCTTTATCGGTCGATCTGAGAATTGTGCTTACGTTCGGACAGGACCATCCAGTTGTTTCCAGAAGAAGTTGCTTTGCTCTATGGACCACGAGATAGTCGTTTGCTTCTTCGCTTTTCTCAATTAGTCGGACTGCTAACATACCTAACCGTTGAACCAATGCATTGTTAGGCGAAAGTGGAGCCAACCAGCCTCAGCCATAATAAAAATACTTGGGCTGGTTTGGAAGGCACCAGATGCTTGACGAGCGACGTCGTTGTATATTGGCTCAAACGTTTTTTGCATAGCATCGAAGTTAATGCTAGTAAATCCTAATCCGAAATAGAGTTTAGAGATAATAAGGGCTGTTTCTATTTTCAATAAACTAGATCCGCTACTTCTTTTCAGGTGATATCCGAGTATGCGTAGAATGTTCATTCGCTTGCGAAAGCTTTGTTTGACATACTCAAGGTGTTTCAGAAAGGTGAACTTGGAGTTCAGCAAACCCCGAGAATTTTTATGCATCTTGTTTGTGGGATTGGCATATTATGAATCTTGATAGCTCTACCACGATTACGGTGCTTTAAGTGGCAAGCATGTAGTAGCTTAGATTTCGCTGGAGCAATAGTGAAACCTACACTAGAGGTCCACCCTACGGCAGCTGAAACCGCTTTTCTAAGCTTCTTGCGTATCTCGACATGGTTTTTACCCTTCACCATAAGGATAACATCATCTGCATATAGTAGGATCTCAGATTCAGCTGAAATGGCGCCGAAATTTGGTTGCATGGCTACCAGAAACAGCGTCACAGATAGAGTTGAACCTTGTGGAACTCCCTTCTCTGCTCTTCTCAGGCTTGAGAAGAAACCATTGGCAGCTACTCGAAAGAATCTATCGCTAGACATCTAGACAGGATGTTCATCATTCTCCCTGATATCCTCCAATTTATCAAAGTGCGCCGTATTTCCGGTCTGTATGTTGTATGCACATGATAGCTTTTGAAATGTCAAGAGATATAAGTTCAATATGTTCGTCTATTTGGAGGCTGATTAAAGATTCCAGTTTGGCAAAGTGAGTTGTCGTGAGTCCAATTTACCAGAGGACTCTAGCTCTGTCAAAAGCCGCCGATTAATGATTCTTTCGAATAGTTTTCCAAAGCAACTCAATAGTGTATTCGGCCTGTAACCTTCGGGTTTACAGCGGTCTGCATCGGGTTTTGCAATTGGGATCACGGTACCGATTTTCCACTGCGTTGGGAAGGAACCACTGTCCCAAATTCTATTAAACAACTCTAGGAGGGCAACTTTTCCGGAAAAAGGTAGTCGTTGAAGTAGTTGATAGCTCACGTTATCATCACCCGTAGATGATCCCCCGCGCCAATCAAGTGCTCACATCAGTTCTTCAAAAGTGAGATCCACTTTGTATCGTTTGTGTAAATTAGGACGTTGTGTTTCAGACTTTGTGCGTTCATCAGTTTTGTGTTTCTTCCAGAGCTTTTGAGGATAATGTGCGTCAGATGATTTATGTTGGTACTCATCGGCAAGAGCATTTACTATTTCTTGTCTATTGTTGGTGTGCCCTATTTGGAAGGTTTAGTGTTATTGAATTGCGTTGTCTTTTTCCTTGAAGCCTGTTGATGTTATTTAAAACTAGGGGTGCTGGGGAATCTGAGTTTATAATTTCGACAAACGCATCCCAGCTGTTTTGTTTGGCGTACAAATGGTTTTTCGGTAGTGTGATCGAGCTTCCTGAAATAATTTTAGAACAACGATTTTTTCTTGGTTGTCATCTCTTAAACGACGAAGGGCTCGAAGTCGTTTTCGACTGGCCTTTATTGCTTCCTCTACTTCCTGATTCCACCACACAACAGATTTCGGTCCTATATTCCCTGACGTTTTGGGGATGCTTGCCTCAGCCGCAGTTATGATCATGTTCGTGAATTCGTCTACCGATAGTATAGACAGTAAGGATCTACATTAATTGTTATGTTATATATTCTCCGTGCGAGGAGTAACGATTATGATGTAGAAGGAGATGTTCGCTCATCACCATGAGGCACCAAGAGTGAACAACAATGTTTTTGGCTAGAATGAAAGATATGAAGAGAAAGTTTTGATAGTTCCGCTAGTGTGCGGCAGGATTGGAAATGTAACAGATGTTTTTTATGAAAATTGAGCGAAAAGGGCATGTATACGGTGGTACTCGAACCAACGACATTTTTGCCTAACATCCCACTGCGGGGTAGGTTAAGAAAAATGTCCGGTTGGAAGACGCTCATGTACCACTGTGGCTTGTACGTGCTTTAACCTACCCCGCAGTGGCTTCACCTCTCTTTTTTGCTCCATATGATGACTGAGTGCTTCTGCTGCCCCATGCGGAGTGATGGGCATTCAAGTCACCCAAAACAAGAAGGGTTTTGGGAGCTCTTCCAAAAGTTCTCCAAGCAGCGTGTTTCTCTGAAGGTGGGAGATACATCGAAACAACTGTTGCCGTTTTTAATAGCCATTCCAGTACATTGCTTTCCATGTGTAGAGCATTGACTCAGTAGGAGTTGATAATCTCTTACTAAAGTATTTGATCCTAGTCTGCGGTAGTCAGCATGTGTTTCCTGTAAGCATACTATTACAGGCTGGTATTTCGATGTCAGAATCTGTAGCTCACTTAAGTGAGAGCGGATGTTAAGTGCATATGTTCCATTGAATGGCAAATGACGGAAGGATCTTGTGCGTTTCGGTAGTATAGGTCTCAGAATCAGTTGAGGTTTGTGACGATGAACGCGGACGGTGACCATTTTGGTTAGATTCCGACTCGGCTGGATCCCAGGTGGATAAAGAATCAGGGCATGTTGAGGTGCTGTGCAGGGTTGTGGTATCTTTGTTGAGAACCGGATCGACAGGATTCCAGGAGGATGGACGGAATGCAAGGTGCTCGTGTACGAGGTGATGGGCCGAATGTTACTTATCAAATCAACGTCAACCCCAAGAATTTCAGCAAACTTTTGAGGTAGTGCAAGGAGCCTCCTGGCCATGTTGCCATCATTGGAGCTTCCGCAGCCTCCTACTTTGGGGCGATTAACGTTCAGTTTGAAGTGAGCTTCAAACTCATCTGCAATTCGACGTGCTTCCTTCTTAACTTCAGGGTGAGGCATGGCTGGATTTATTAGGAATAGCTTTCTTAGCAGAATTTCGTATGAGGCCTTCTACAAAGTTCAACTTGAATGAAAAAAGGATGGTCCGATTCGTTCATCATCTTTCAAGCATAATGGACATGCTTTAGTGTTTCGGTTTCCTACAATGGCGTTTGCCGTCTTGCCATCTATCATCGAATAGACTGCTTTGATCGCCGCTCGCAAAGTTACGTTTCCAGTGTCGAAGATGGTGGGGAAGTGGGGTAAAATCAGCAATATCTCCGTTACCCGACGCGTGCGGTGGCTGCCTTCACCTTCATTCGATTTCTAGGAAAATTATACATAAGAACAAGTCTATTTTGACTACCGCAGGCCAGGGTTGCTGCTCGCATTTATCCAATAAATGCACTCGTTGACCGATAGATCTTTTCATACAATGTTTTCCGTAACGCGGTGTATGACAAAGTGATGGCATTTGGAATTTGCTACAACTTCCATCCATCGCATCACAACAAGCGATTTGTTTTGATATAGATAATCGCGCTTATTCACCACTTACTCGCCGCGATGCATCGCATCGCTTCGCCGTGAGTGAGTGGTGAATAAGCTCGATTATCTATATCAAGGCGAATCGTTTGTCATGATACGATGGATGAAAGTTTTAGCAAAATCCAAATACTATTACTTTGTCATACATTGCGTTACGGAAAACATTGTATGAAAAGAAATATCGGTCAACGAGTGCATTTACTGGATAAACGCGAGCAGCAACCCTGCCTCTGATCATAGATTATTCAGCAATATTCAAAAATACGGGGAATTGGGGCATAATAAGCCCAATATCTCTGTTTCCCTACTTGTGCGGTGGCTACCGCAGACCCCTCCAACCCTATATTAATAAACAATCTTCGAAAAATGGGGGAAGTGGGGTAAAATCAGCAATATCTCTGTTAACCGACTCGTGTGGTGGCTGCAACTACTTTCATTCAATTTCTATGAAAATTCTTCATAAGAATATTTTGAGACCCCTCCAAGCATAGATTACAGGGCAGTATTTGAAAATACGGGGGAATTGGGGTAAAATAAGTCCATTCGATTTCTCAGGAATGTTCACATAAAAAATGCTATTGTTCACTGACCTTGTGCTACTTGTAGCTGATTTATCGAATTCTTTCGCGATTCATGTACTGTTTTACCCACTGTGCTTTGGTCCAACTGTCAATATTAACTTGACTGTTGTATCTGAGGAGTCAAGCAGCTCACGCAAAGGCTATAGCCTATGTATACATACCAGAAGTCGATATGTGCAGAGACCTGGAAGGTAAACTTCTTACAGATTAGTGTGAGGTGGCTGAAAGGCTGAAGCAGAGCATTTCCAGCCAGAATAGTAATCCGGTTGGCCCCTACTCTCACCGGTCTGAATGAAATTTTGTCCATATGTTGGTTTCTACCCAAAAATAGGTTTTCCCTATGAAATCCAATTCGTAAACGGCTTGTCTGATCAAAATGTCGTATTTGAAAAAGTTGTAGGAAAAGAAGTGTTCTTCTAGAAAAAAAACACTGAACCTTTAAAAATCGTAAATTCATGCTTGAAAAGCATAAAGCGCCAACTTTCTCTATTGTGCTTGTTAAGTATCCAATATGTCTAACTACTTAGGGCTTTAGTAGTTAGGTTGGCCCTGCAACCTGCCGTTGGTCGTTTCGTCCTTTTTGGTGGAGATCGAGGACGATATGGGAGACTGCTATGCACACCGCGTCCCAGATGTTCCGGTCTTGGCACATCCTCTGAACCAAATTATCCGGAGTCGTGTCGTGACCGCGTACGGCTATCATCGATCTTGCACCGTCGAAACAATAATGTTTAAAACAGAACCAGACAATATCTGAGTTAAGTGGAAGTTCACTTCACCGCGTCGCCTACCAACCCACCCGGGTAATTCCGGGATAAGTAGGAAAGTCCACCGACCTTTGCTGGAGATGCTCCATTTCCTTTGCCACTTAACCATAGATGCGGCTCTAGTGGTCTTCCAAATACCTCTTGTTCCACGTTGTTCGAAGCACGTCCTCTTTTATGACCATGCTTATTGGCAGCATCCCCGCTAGGACGCAGACCGCGTCGCATGATACCGTTTGATAACGCTAATCACTCTTAGGCACATAAGCCTGTGCGTACTCACTAGCTTACTCATGTAGCTCTTGGTACTCAAAGCGGTGATCCATGCCAGCCCGCCGTAGCTAAGTATGGACAGGGCTACACTGGCCAGGAGTTTACGCTTACTCCCTTGTACCGCCGAGCTATTCGACATCATGAGCGATAATGCCGATATAGCCATAGAAGCTTTCTTGCAGACGTATTCGATGTGACTGATAAAGGACAGCTTATCGTCGATCATGACCCCAAGATACCTCAAAGACCTCTTCGATTCAATTGTGAAGGTACCTGCACTGATAGTCGCATGTTGCTCTGATTTTCGGTTGTTCACCACCGTGACCTCAGCCTTATGGTGGGCTAGCTCAAGTTTCCTGGAACCCATCCATCTCTCCACGATGCCAATGGAGTGCGAGGCCGATAGCTCGACCTCTCCAATGAATTCACCACATATCTCCAGGGTGATGTCGTTAGCGAACCCACCTATCTTCACCCCGTTCGGGAACTCAAGCCATAGTACCTCATCGTACATCGGAACAAGGATCGAACATTGTGGAACGCCTGTGGTGATCTGATCACGTTTCTGGCCTTCCTCTGTGTTGTATACCAGTACGCGATTCTGGAAGTAGCTTCTGAGAATCTTGTACAGGTACCCAGGAACCTGAAGGCGTTGGAGTGAGTCAACGAAAGCCACCCAACTGGCACTATTGAACGCATTTCTCACGTCAACGGTGACCACTGCACAGTATCGTACCCCTCGCCTCTTGCGCTGGATTGCCATTTCAGTCGTCTTGGTGACTGACAGGATGGCATCCACCGTCGACTTCCCTTTACGGATTCAAACTGGTTGTTAGACAAATCATCTATACCCTCCTTGTGGTTTGTCAGTCTGTCGAGGATTACCTGACCCGCTGTATCCAACAGGCATATAGGTCTATATGCCGATGGATCTCCTGGTGGCTTTCCTGTCTTTGGTAGCAACACAAGGGTCTGAATTTTCCAGGCGTCCGGAAAGACCTCGTTTAGACACTTGTGCATCACCATCCTGAACATTTTCGGACCCAGCAAGACAGCTATCTTGATGACCAGGCTCGGAATACGATCCGGTCCTGGCGTTTTGTTCACCTTTAGCAACTTTGCTATCGCAATGAGTTCTTCGTTTGTCACCGTCGCCTCGTTGTCGGCCCCCCAATGTTCCGTTGTCAATGTCCACGTGGTCACCCACGTGGCCACCCATCCTTCCGTCGCTATGACAGCGTTAAAGTCTGCAATACTGAAACGCTGGTCATGGGACAAATCTACGGCAGCGGGGGGCCATGGTCACGAGTCTTGGTTCGGAAAGTGTTCTCCAACGATCACCTGCAGCAGCTCTGGTGATTGCTCGGTTGGAACCGCCATTCCTCACATTTTGGCTATTACTACCCCACAGCCGTCACCCCACGGATTCGTATTGGCCTTCTGACACAGACCCTCGATACAGGCTCACTTGCTGGCCTTTATCTCCCTCTTAGTGCGGCCTTCGTGGCGACTAGTGCTCCTCTACGCTCGGTTCTCTAAGCGTCTTACCGCGCTCTTTGCACGCTCCGTCTTGCGTGGGGGCATGTTCTTCGGAGGTCGGCAATCGACTTCGTCCACCAATACACGGGCGGTCTTTCATTCCTCGTCATAACAAGTCGTTCGCCGCAAGGTTCCTGGGTTTCGCGTAAGATTCATTCCCTCTCAAACGCCTCTTTAAATGTCTCTACTTCAAAGTAAGACGTCCTCCGTCCGCGGGCGAATGGATTGGATGCTCCTCCTTTCAGACGCCGCCTTGTGTTGTAGGCGATACAATAACGAACCGCCAAGTGGTCGCTATGGGTGTAACCATCATCCACCTTCGATTATCGATTCCGCTCCGTTTCTATGGTAGGCACGCTTAATACCCACGTTGGCTAGGTCCACTTTGAGCCTAGCCAAGGTTTCCAGAAAATCTGGCCCCTGGGGTTGGTAAGACGAGCCCAAGTCCCCCGCTATTACCAACGGGTGCAGTCCAGTTAGCAGTTGTCATCCGATCGGGCATAGTGGAAAGCTGTTCAATCGACCATTTTGGCGGTGCGTAGCAGAAGAACACTCCATTCACTTTTACAACCGCGAAGCCTTCATTTGTGGTAGACGCAACCTCCTACAGTGCGGTCTGAAAGACTTTGGTGGTAGCATACACTGAATGATGGGACTCCACAATTGGAGTATACGACTTTCGTCAGTGTCGCGGCATCGGCCAACTACGCCAAAAAGATCGCTAAAACTAATCGAAAATCTCAGGACTACCGTCAATCCCAACAACTTTGTGGCCAAAATCTACAAGCAACAGATCGAAAAAGTGAAGAAGGAGTTGTAAAATGCCCCAACAAGGTTTTTTTTTCTACGGCTATGGACAAGATCTTTGTTAACTGCCGTAAAGCCACTCGTCAGGGTGTGAAATAATTTTTGAAGACTGATAAATAAATGTAGGATTTAAGGAAATTTGGTCAATAGAATCCAGTCAGCCTTCCAAATCTGTAATCTTTTTTAATGCAGACGTTATTTCTTCAGACTTTTCCTTGTAACCTTTAGGATCCTTAAGCCAGGTGCATGTTAACAATTATGGACGAAAAAATACTAAGAAATTCTGGGCTATAATGTTTTAAGTATTAACTGTAATTTCTTAGACGTCACGAAAAAATATATATGACAATTCCTATATTGACCAGCCTGTTTGACAAGATTATAAACAGATACGAGTTGTAATGTCTTAACGCCATTATACTTTAATTAAGCGATGAGGGAAAAAGTAAACCGACATTATCGTTTCTCTCAATAGATAGGAATCAAAATGACTTCATAGTGTTTTTTCATACAGGTATCGCATCTTGAAAAGTTCACATCCTGCATAAATAATGACAAAGTAAAACACTCGTGCGCCCTGACACGGATGGGAGGAAAACCACGCTTCGATGAATGTTGAGTACTGTTCTCTTGCTCAACCCAGGACATTTCTTCCATTCACCCCTCGAGATGTCGTCGTCGGTCGGGGTCCGTTAGGTGGTGAGTAGGAAAAGTGTCCCTGCTGTGCCATAACCAACCCTCTTCCCATCAGACAAGGACGAGCCACCTCCGATTCGCTTCGAATAAAATTGCAGTAACAGGAAATGACGGTTGGGATCCGGAAAAGGGTGGCTAGAGGTTTGCCTTATTGCACTCGGAGCTGTTTTTCGTTCGTTATTAGTCGCCTGTAACGAGAAAGGCGACAAAGAAATTGAAAAATAAAACATTCAAAGCGCGATACAACCGTGAATGCAAATGCAGCCAGCCGTCAGCATTGGAAAAGCGTTGGCTGCACCCAAGGAAAATTTGCTGCTTCGTCTTCACGGTCAAAAAGAGCAGCTCGAAATTGAGTTGAATTAGATTAGAAAGTGCCAAAAAGTGCAAATATAAATTTGTCAAGGACAGCGAATAAGCTTCGATCTTTACCGAACCTGTCAATTGAAATTGAGAACAAATTACTGTTGCCCGTTTGAGTTGATTTCGACCCAATTTTGGGCTACTTTAAAAAGCTGTGTACGTCTTGCGAAAAGCAAGCAGGCAAAGAAACGAAACACGAGAGCTTTTCTCCTTATTTCGGAATCAGAGCGAGAAAATTGAATTAAGGCAAAAAGTGCCAAAGTGACAAGCGTCCTTGAACCATGTACCCGCGCGCTCGGAATAGCATGCAGGGCTTTGCCGATCCGGTTTGAACCCCCCGCGGCTGACAGGCAACAGCGTGGGATGACGGAGAAAAGCTGTCACCGCAATTTTGTTATAGAATTAATAGGACTAGTTTGTGTATGGGGAGAAAATACTCCCTACGGGGCGGATGGTGGATTTGCATGTGACAAAGAGCCATCGAAAACTGGTTCCTGGGCTGCAAGGACTTACGAAGAACGATACCGAGAGCAGTGTGTGAAACAAAACTATAAAAGTCGTTACGTTACATGGTGGGAAGATAATCGCAATTATTACGATGTGCATATATAAGTAATCATCTTAAAGCAAGTTCAATTGATCGGATGAAGGAAGAACAAGTGTACACATATGGATAAAATGAACTGGCATAGCTGCGTGCCTTTCCTGTTTCGTCATCATCTCTGCACGAATGTAAGCCATGGGGGATGTACTGGTTTATTGCATGCCTCGCCTCGTGGCGTCAAATTTGCATTTCGTTTTCAAAGGTTATTGACTGATGAACAAACGAATGACGAAATGAAATGTTTAGTAACAAAATGATTTTTAGGATTTCTGAATTGTCGTCAATAAGGTGCTTATGGTTCATTTACGGGTGCTTTTTAGCTCAGCCGGAACTAGTGCTGCTCAAAGCAAAGTAATGCAGAGGGTTTGATTTCAAATTAGTTCTAGAAATTTTCCGGACTGGCAACTTTTTTGGGTGTGTAGTCAGTAAAAGCATTGGTATTCTGGAGGTCAAAGGTCGATTCCCGTGAAATTTGAATGTCTTTCCGAGAGATAAGTTCATTCCATTGATTTGTAACATGGGCCAATGCGCTTCTACGCATGCAAGCCTGTCTACGTTAAATTTCTGACACTTTTTTTTTCAGTGTAGTTATTGAAATATTTCATGGATCACTCAAACGTTCCAACTATATGACAGCTGAAACTCTTCCCTTGATTTCGTAATACATGATGTTTATAATCTTGCTACATTTGGTAAAATGGAGTCGAATCAAGTGGAAGTGCGCAAATGCATTTTGTACGAAGGCCAGTAAAATCCGGCGTTGCCGGTATGCGTTCTTGCCAAGAAACTAAAACTACCAAAAAGTATCGTATTTAGTGTTTGCAAGTTGTGTGACCAGGGCTTTACTGGGGATCGGAAGACTAGAAGTGGAATATGTATGATATGATGTATGATGTATGATATGTACTACCACCCATTGTAGCACGGAAACTAAGTCCGACAGCAATAGGCTCTCCTCTCTGTTAGACTTGATCAAGCTTTAATAACCACTGATTATCCTAATCATGCCATTGTATGAAGGGCCAAGAAGGGGTTGGGTGGATCGATAGGCAACATCACTTATACGTATCCACAGGGATATAAAGAATCTCCTTCCAACAACAAGATTGAACAATTGGTCAAAAGAGCAAGCCATCTATCATGAGGATGCCCCAATGGGCGGGTAGAAGAACTCGCCCTCTATTCACAAACTGTTAGCAACGGGGAGTTGGCATTCCCACTCTCCTCATCCAGAGTGCTTCAATCAGGTGCCCTGATGGTCGCTCCCATTCCCATGAAATATTCATATAATAGGGTATATATTTATGTAAATGAAAAATACAACAAGCATACGTATCTATTATTTATGATCTTAAATGCAAGAAATGTTGTAAATTGTTAATGTGAGCAGTTCTGTGGGTCCACGCTTAAGGACGTTTTCGTTCGTTTTCAGCGATAGCAGCAATTAACCAACATCTTGACTTGAGGTATCCTGAAAAAGTTTGTCAAAACCAATGCAATTTTACAGAAGTAACATTTATACATTTTAATGAACTCTTGCCATAGTCACTATTTGCTGGTTGATGTTGATTTTATAACAGCAATCCATTTTTATTTTTGCTTACCTAATAGTTATTGTTCCTGAGTTAGGAGTTGCTCCTGAAACAGGGAATTGATTAAAAGTAAGTTAAAGATAAATGAACATACAAAAACAATAAGTTATGTTTAAATTATCTGGAGTAAAATCAATAAAACAATATCACCAAATATAATGATATTGTGAGTAATGATACAGTTGACAAAAATTGACAGTTGACAACCTATTCGATTATTTTAATGTTAATATATCAATCACTATATCAATTTTAATGTTAATATATCAATCAGGAAAACACAAGTAACAATAAAAATGGTAATAATGATGATAAAGATGAATGGTAATGGTAATGAATAAACAATGTCATATAAGATAATATATATAGTGAAGGGATATTATAAAATGAACTGAAAATGACATGTGTGCCGACTGCTGTTTTGTTGCAATTGTAGACAAACTTGCGTATCAGGTGGTAAGTCTCTCTGCCACTGCCGTTGTGTTTGTGTTTCAGTGTGTTGGAAGATGTTTCTGTGTGTCTTCTTATCTGTCAGTACTACAATCGAAAATAAATGCGCATTGGCAACCATGGACGCTTTTGACGTTTAAACACGCACACTTATGCATCATATAAATCACATTAGTGCAAGCGAGAGGGAAACAAAACTGTGAGAAAACAAACATGCGATTCGTGTAAGTGTTGTCAGAAATTAATTTATCTCTCATGTGGGGGTGAGTGTGTTTGAAGTGTGGCGGATTGTGTTTTTGAAAGTGTTAATACAAAGTGGCCGAGTGACTTACCCCCTGTTGCGCATATATTATGAACCAGAAAACTTAAACAATGTATGACAGCTATGGGAAAAAAATTAATGTTAAATGTTTAAAAAATTTACAATGATGACCTTGAAGACCTGAAAGATATGAGAATGGAAAATTATGATATGATTTACAGTTCGCACCCCCTCACTTCGCTATTGTCAAAATGACAACATTGCCCAGGCTACGCCAACCAGCGTCTCCATGTTTCAGCTGTCAGTTTTTTGTGATCATATGACTCGTGGAGGCGTGAGGTAGGAACTTGTGAGGACAAGAGGTCGGTCGCACCCTCCTTCGATGTTATCGCCTCACCATTTCAAGCCCTCGAAGACTGGAAGTGGAATAATCCAAAAAAACATTATTGAAAATAAAATCTCAATTTTTCTGGGCAAAATGTGGTTTGCAAAGTTCTAAAATCAAAATCATACGTGCAAAAAGAAAAAGCCGTGAAATGAAGGCGGACATCATGGATCTGGACTTATCTCAATTCTAAGCTCTGTTCGGTGGATTGGGATGATTACCTCCATGCGAATGGAGGAATCCAGGCAACGCAAAAGTGAGGTTAAACGTTGTAGATGGCGCTCTTTCAAAATGGTATTACAAGCTGTCTAAGTAATTGGTGATAAGGAGATGAAAAAATCAACGAAAATAACGATACTGACCAATCCCATACAGTTTGAAACATAGCTAGAAAGTTATTATCAATTTCAGTTTTAGATACTACGATGTTTAACCTCACTTTAGTTTTACTCGGATTTCTTAATTCTGTCGACACCAATGTTATCCTGTTCTACAACAAACTGTTTGGAATATTGCAATCGAGACTCCCTCATCGCCGTGGTGTTAATCGGGATGTTATCAGAAAACCCTGGTGGACTGTTGAGTTAAGAAACATAACAGGTTATAGAAAGTACGTAAGCGATTCTTTGCTACGAGATCTGCCAAAACAGGAATCTGCTTTATCTTGAACGCCATTAATTACGTCACGAAATTGACTTTTCACCCCCTCTTGTCACGCTTTTTGATGGACCTTTGTATGGATCGTCACGTTTTAACCCTCCTTACTGCGTGACTAATATGGACCTTCCTTATGGAACTTTCTAATAATGAGCCTCTTAAGTCCAGTGACCGAAGATACCTGGATAACCTGCAATCGAACATAAAAAATAACCCATCGATGTTTTGGAAGTATGTGACAGCGCAAAATTCACATAGTCAGATCCCGAACACGGTCAGTTATGGAGGTACCACTACATCTGGGGAGACTGCGAACCTTTTCGCGAGATTCTTTCAAAGTGTGTTTAGCTCAACATCGCCACTACTGCACTACTGCAATTTCAAATCATCCATTTTAGAGGCAAATAACGAAAAAGTATCGTGCACAAATGGTGCACTGTGAGCGGACTCTCCTTGAGAAAAATTGGCCAAAGAAGAGGGTGTAAGCCTCGGAGCGGTACGATCTGCGCTTCGAAAATATAGAGAACAGAGTACGTTTGAAGACGCACCGAAGAGTGGTCGGAAATCCGGTCCTGTTGGTCCGGATATCGATAAGAAGATCAGGGATGCTGACAAGCGAACACTAGCGACTTCCGTTCGGGATGTTGCGAAAAAACTAGGGACCTCGTCGAGTAACGTCATACGTGCCAAAAAAAAGACTTGGGCTAAAAATATAGTGGAAGCAGAAAAAACCCAAAAGGAACCCAAAACAGGGGTGTATAATAATGGACGATGAAACGTATGTGAAACTAGATTACAAAACGCTTCCCGAACCACAATTCCATACTGTAAGCGAAGACAAAGACATCCTCGAAATGGAGAAGGAATTTTTAATTCGGTAAGAAGGTTATGGTTTGGCAGGCAATATGCAAATCTAGTCCGTACATCACAACGGAGACGATGAACACTCAGAAATACGTTAGGGAATGTCTCCAGAAGCGATTATTGCCAATGATCAGGCAACACGAAAATCAAGTAGTGTTTTCGCCTGATTTGGCGTCATGTCATTACGCAAAGGACACTTCAGAATGGTACAAAAGTCAAAATCTATGTTTCGTGCCGAAAGACATGAATCCGCCGAACTACGCCCAATCGAGACTTTTTGGGCTTTAAACAAAGCAAAGCTTCAAAAATTCATGAAACCAGCGGACGACATCCAAAATTTAAAAAAAGATTGTTCAAAAGTGGTCGAAATGGTCGGAAGTACCACTGTGCAGAAGCTAATGGGTCATGTTCAAGGAAAAGTTAGGACTCTTGGCTATGATTAAGTATTTTGATTAAACGAGAGTAAAATATCATATTAAACACAAATACAAATATGATTTGCAAAATAAAATTATTCAAACTATAAAAACATGACTTTTTTGTTATTTTTAAAGTGTGCTTATATTTTCTGGAACAGTCTATAGCTTCCGCTCATGACGCAGAAAATTACATCTGTGGTGGGCTTTTGCAATTATTACTGATGGTATTTTTCTGTTTCGGTTTGCAAATGGACTTTTTACCAATTCTTAGCTGATCTAATCCATGTATGCCATTTGGCTAATATTTGATTATACAGTTCAATCTTTGTCATTGCTTCATCATAACTTACACAATATATTTGGTAACATCGTGTTTTTATATTTTACTTCATAGATTATTTTCGTTGTTTTTTTTTTGCCAATTTGTCTTCAACTTCCTCCCAATAAAACTTCCCTTTCCTTATTTGGTAGCTATTAGGTGAGCAAAAATAAAAGTAGATTGCTATTATAAAATCTGCATCAAGTAGCAAATAGTGACAAGGGCAACAGTAAATTACAAAGCATAAATGTTAGGTTTGCAAAATTTTGAAAGAATTCACTATTTTTTTCAGGATACCTCAAATCAAAATATTGATGAAATAATGCTATTGCTGAAAACGAACGAAAACGTGCTCAAACGTGAACCACACAACTCTACGCTTTAACATTTTACAACATTTCTTGCATTTCAGGATAAACCAAATGGAGATCATATATAGTAATAACGAGTTATTGCAGTATTTTTAATGTACATAAATATATACACAATTTTAAAAATATTTCATGGGAATGAGAGGGACCATCAGGGCACCCGATTGAAGCACTCTGGATGGGGAAAGTGGGAATGCCAACTCCCCATTGCTAACAGTTTGTGAATAGAGGGCGGGCTCTTCTCCTCGCCCATTGGGGCATCTTCATGTTACATGGCTTGCTCTTTTGACCAATTGTTCAATCTTGTTGTTGGAAGGAGATTCTGTATATTCCTGTGGAAACGTATAAGTGATGTTGCTTATCGCTCCAATCAATCCTTTTATGGCCCTTCATACAATGGCATGATAAGGATTATCAGTGGTTGTTAAAGCTTGATCAAGTCTAACAGAAAGAAGAGCTTATTGCTGTCAGACTAAGTTTCCGTGCTACAATGAGTGGTAGTACATATCATACATCATTGAGGATGTACGTTAGTTCCAAACATCATCTGTTGATTCTTTGAGTAAATGAAGTTGATCATGAAATAACGGACAAGCATCCGTGGGTGGTCAATCATGCTCATGCTCATGCTCAAAGATGCTGTTTAAATTTCCAAAGAAGTATTTGATTTCAAAGGACATAGGCAGTTGTGGTCGAAATTCAAATAGTTTCATCTCTATCGGCACTATCCTAGCCTGTGTTTGAAAAAACAAAATCTCAGCAGCGTTCAAAATTAGCAAATCCGCCCGATAGAAAAAATAATGGGCTCAGGTTAAACGGAAACTCTTTGATACTAAGAAGAAAGCAAATGGGACCGACGATGTCAAGAGAAGGTGGATTACCTGGAGGACACTGTACGGAATGTGATTGCGGGTGTACAACAGACAAATCACGAATTTTAAAGTAAGAAGGATTAAAATCTCCAACAGTTTTTACTGTATACAATACTCTATTATACTGAAGTAAACAATCGGTTGTGTTGATTTATGCGCAGCTATTTTTTTTGCTGGCATCATCTTAGCATCCGAAAATTAACGGGGACAGGCTGATTAGCGCAATCTCTTAAATTATGTTTCACTCTCTTAAAAAAAGTTGTAAGAGTCGAGAACTCGACACTGAAGAATTCTGTAAGATGCAGAAGAAATAAGTCTATGTGTCAAAGGGTAAGTTTTTTCAAGTGGAATTTAAAGGAATTTGCTTACGTTTACTAGTGATAGTTTGAAAAAATGTTTCAGTTTCTTATTTTTATTTTTTTAAATGATAAAGTAAAGTGTTAATTAAAATTTTCTATCTTTCCAATTTCCAACGTTCTACTAATACGCTTGTAAAAGTAATTTTTTAGATATTTTTTTTTTTAATAGAGTGAAGATGCATTCACAGCTGTGATGAAGCGTGTGATCCTTTTTCTTACATATGGAGCTAAAAAAAATGCATTTAGCCCTTCAACAACAACAACGCCAACTTGTGCGGATACAATATAAGAGGAAACGTGATTGGCTAGTACGCACGAAACGTTCTCAAACATGAAATTCGGTGCTTCACAAATCTTGTAAATTGTAACGATACTCCAATTGGATGAAACTTGAATAATGTCTGGTGATGTGCATTTGTACTTTATGCATAGTAATATGACACTTCCTTAATCTTATAACTCAATCCATACCGATGAGCGTGCATTGTTGAAAACTTGTTGAGATGATTTCTTTGGCTTTCAGTTTTTTAATTATTGGAAACAGATACTTTATACTTTTTTCCAACGTTTCGGCGTATTGGATTTCACCTTCTGCTAATACAATAGGCCCAAAACGTTGGAAAACAGAATAAGTATCTGTTCCCAATATTTAAAAAAACTGAAAGCCAAAGAAATTCTCTGAATATTACTAAGTCACAGTCGATATTTAGTTGAATACTTGTATATAGATCAAGAGATGGGTTAAAAATTTCCAGTCGAGTATTATTATTATACACTTAGCTTCCCCTGGTACTATATTGACCGGGATTTCAACCGTTTCTAGATATAAGAAATTTAAATCTAGACTCAAATAGGCATTGGTGGTGAAAAAACCTGGTTCCAGTAACATTGGCCACCAAGAATTTGCTACAAAGGCAAGGAGGTTTGGATTTCAATGTGTGAACATAATTGCATACAAAACAATCCAGACTAGATGTAGAAAGCTGCCGTCTTGGGTAAAGTTTCTCAGTACTTCATTTGTTGTTTTTCGACATTATCTTTTTAGTCATGCCGCAGAGATGGCACTGCATTATTTTGCAAAATGAAGCTCTAGAGAGTTGATGTCGTCGGCAAAGTTTCTCAGTATGTCATTTTATGTCTTTTGATATTATCACATTAGTTCCAGATCTTGCCGCCGAGACCGTACCGCAAAATGAAGCTCTACACGGTAATCGAAATTGACGTTTTTAAGACTATAAAGTAAGCCCTTTCGAAGGAAACTGGGATTACGCTTAAAAGGAGTATATTAATTGTACTTTCAATTGAGTACACTGCATATACATCAAATTGTGTATACTGTTTACTCCTTTTGAAAATCAATAAATTGATACTTATGAAAAGTAAAAACTGGATTATTTATTAATTTAAAACGTACAGGATAATTCCTCCATTTTCTATACTGTGACATCTTAAAAAAATTTCGGAAGCTAAGCACGGCTTACGAAATAAATCCGAATTTGAAAATGGCATCAGCATCAAGTCACGGGTGTTAATTTTCTTTTCTCAGCGGCACCTACTTTTTACGCATTTTTTTTGCCACAGTTGACATACTTGCAAAGGGGTAAAAAGTACTCTTCATTCGTGCACAAAAGCTAGTCATTTTTTGACGTGCCAACTATCATCTTGTAAATGTGCAAAATATAGTCATACTATGACTCTACCGAGTAGAGAGTTGCCGTTTTCTGCAAAGTTCCTTTGAATATCATTTGTCGTCTTTTTATACTAGTTCATGATCTTGCCGCAGAGATGATACAGTCTTTCTTTGTCAAATGAAGCTCTAGAGAGTGGCCGTCTGCGGAAAGTTGTTCAGTAAATGAAAAATGCATTCGTTTGATGCTGTCAGATTAGTTCTATTGAGCCACAATCGTAGTGCTGTAATCTATCATTGCTAAATTATGTTCTAGAGACCCGTGTAAAGTCTGTGATCAAATTTAAAACTAAATATGTTGTTGTGATATTGCCGATAATGTTAATTAAGCTTGCTTTTGGTCGTTTTAAAGGGTAGAAGATTAAAATTGATAGCAAACAATAATTCCTGTGACATAAAATTTAAAACTGATCCTGCTATAAATGAGAGCAAATTGAAAAGTCAATTTGATGTTTATTTTTTCCCGGTGATGGAAAAATGAATATTCCACTTGATGATCTGTCTGTCAATACAACGCAAACAAAACTGGTTTTCCCAAAAAAAAAAAAAGTAAGCGTAAGATTACAGCAAGATGAAAACTAAATTTGATATCATAGTTGACAATGGAGAAGTGAAATCAAATTGTGATTTTACTTGATGTTGATATTAAAATAATTTTTAGAATTGCTATCTTTATTATGTTAGACTTTACTCGGGGAGCTGTATTTTTTGACAAATCTATTTAAAATAGTTCCTTGAAAGACAATCAATTACAAATAACATTAGTGATTACACCTTTTTTTTATATTCCTTATTTTGTTTCAAATGTTCGAAAATGCGCGGATTATTAACGGCACAATATGAAACTAATCTGATAATGCCAAATGAATGCATTTAACGTACTGAACAATATGAAACTAATTTGATAATGTCGAATTACTGCATCAAAGGAATTAAAAAATGTTTCATCAACTTTCAGACTGAATACAAAAGCAATTCTCTAGAGCTTCATTTGGCAAATATAGTCTGCAGCACCATCTCTGAAGTAAGATCTGGAACTAATTTGGTAATTCTAAAAGACGAAATATGATATACTGAGAAACTTTGCCGAAGACGGCAACTCCCTAGAGCTTTGTTTGGCAAAGATAGACTGCAGTGCCATCTGTGCGGGACGATTTGTAACTTATATGGTGATATCAAAATACGACTCGTTAATTTTGCTCTAGACGCCAATTCTTTACAATTAGCCGGGAATGTTTTATATCCATTTCTGTTAACACAGCCGAACTTAAACTTCCTTCTCTTCGAAGCAGATTTCCGCAGGACAATGAAACCGAAATCGGTTATTTCATGTTTCAATACCGTTTTGAGACCACAACCTTTAAAATTGTGTAAAAACATTGACTATTAGTAAACATTTCTAAACTCTTCGCAGCTTTGAAATCCGGGTCAATATTGACCCTAATGTCTTATGTGTCACTTTTTTTGTACAACCACCTTAAAATGATTTTTTAAAATATGTTAATAGAAAAAAGAAAAATTCCGCAAAACATTATTAAAGTCAAAAAATTTCAGTCTGGTGGATTAAAATCAAACAAGATAGCGTACATTTATGTTGCCCTATGGACCAAAATCGACCCCAATATCTTAGGAAGGATCAAGTTATAATGCTCTGAAGGAAATATATTCGCATCAACATCTGACTTTAGCGGTGGACAGCTGCTATAACCAAAAAGGGAAGAGAAAGTATTGATTGTTCCGTTAGAGTACGGCTAGCTGTGAAATTGAAGAGCATCAGTAGTAATTGAGGGCTATTTTGAAAGGCATTATCCGATCAAGCACACAACCTTTTACCAAGCTACTCCAATGCAAGGTAGGGGACGAAAACGTGAGGGTTCCCCGCTTGACTGGCAAATGAGTGCCCGGCTGATCGTGTTCATATACAACCATTGGTACGGAACAGTTCAAGCGATGTGAAAATTTCTGTTTACACTTGCTAGAGTCAATATGTGACAGAAATCAACTTCCAATTAGAGGTTTTGAAAACAAAATTTCAAATTTTACTGGTAGTAGAAGAACGATTTACGCATGTCTGTTGGAGAAGGGCTAGTCAAATGTTTTGCATAAAACACGGTTCTTTTTGGTAGTTTTAGTTTCTTGGCAATATTGCGTACTGATAATTCGGATTTGCGCACTTCCACTTGATTCGACGCCATTTTAATGTATGTAACAAGAATGTAAACATGAAGTGGAGAATTTTAGCTGTAATATAAGTGAAACGTTTCAGCGATCCGTGAGCTAATTCAAAATCTACACTGAAAGAAAAATTTCCAAAATTTATCGTGGACAGGCTTTAGTTAATTTAGATGCAATTAATGTAATATTAATGCGATGCAACATTTTTGAAACTGCCACAATTTAATTATCATCACATCTAAATTAGTTATAAAAGTGCTTGAGCGAAGCATAGTAAACAATCAAGCTTCAGATTTTTTTTGTCCAGCTAGAGCTGATGAGCAAAATAAAATATAAGTATTAGTTCTTGAACAAGAAATCTGATAAGTACTTAACTAAATGAACCATCACATGTTGACTATCAGACTTTAAGTCCATTAAGAAAAAAAATCCTTGTTAACCCCAACAAACAAGATAGTACGAACGAGTCTTTTGATCTAAATTTATGGACAATAAATCACAAAGGCCAAGGCTCGAAAAGCTTAATCTTCTCATATCTATCCACATTGCTAAGGACATTATCCTTCTAAAGTCACTACACCTTGTGCTGTTTGATTAAGAGTATGGAACTTAATCTGAAGTAAGATGTCTACTGTTTTGTTTTGAATTTAATTTACATTCCTGTCAAGATGGCCTGAAACGGTTTTCTTAATGACATGTCCATGTCTATTGCTTATCGCATATTAGTTTATCGCCGGTTGGATACTCGACATAAGCAATGCATGAATTTGAATATTGAGTGGTTAGAATCAGCACCAGTCTAAGAGGCAATAAACCATCCAAATGGTGGTGGAGTGCTTACAAAGAAAAAAAGTAAGTCAATTGGGTTCATTTTTTTTTCAAATCCGATAGTGCGAGAAAGGTATACGTAAAACGAGCAGTTGCTATCGACCTGTTAATTGCATTGTAGTTACCCAATTACCAAGACGCTAATTCTGAATCACACAGCGGAATTATCGCACTGAAATTTACACCTTCATACCAACTAAGACATTGTTGCTCCTCACTCACTCTTTAGCTAACTTATGAATCATAATTGTGATGAAGTCACATCACTTGTGTCCCGTATGATGAGGTGTCAATAGCAAAATTCCACCAGGCATAACCACCGTTGAATCTGCCATTCACCGTCCGCCAGTAAACAAAGAACCGAGCAATAACCAAGGAAATTCTAGACTACGTGGGAATTGCTACTTCAATGCATGGGATGCGCCAAGAAACCCTTTCATGAGGATAACCAGCAGCAACATCATCGGTAAGTGTGCGGGAAAACGCATGTAAAACACAAGCAAATGATCGTCGTAAGTTTTATCGTCACCCTTCGCTGTCCACCCATTCACACTAATTGACACTAAAGCGATACAAATTTATGCGAAAAAATCCCCAAACATGGAACAAGAAAAAAAACGAGGATAACGAGGCAAAACCTATTCTAATAGGCTTAGATCAACAAAGAACTTAGCTTGCGCGCATTTGTAGTCTTGCGCTTACGAATCTCCTCAACGGCAGCTCAAGCGACGACGACGACGATGAACATGAACACCCATCATCAAGATTAGAAAAGAATGCGTTTTCCATGCCACCACAAAACACCATGCGCAGCTCAGCTCAGAACACAGTCATCGAAACCATCATCATCATCATCAGCACTCCTCGTTGCGATCGCCGTCGGATACGATCGGGATCGTAAGCCCTGTTCTTCGTATTGTTGTACCATCCGAATGAGAGGTCTCTCAACTCGAATGCAACATCTCCAACCATGTGCAACGTATCATCGCCATCCGATCCGAACCCAACACGATGTTGAAACAAACCGAAAGCTCAACCGAACTCGAGTCGTGCCTTTGTACGGAGTTTTCTTCTGTTTTGTTTTGATCACCCACTAACTACCCTCTGCGGTGTCTTGAACCGCCAACCAACGACAAGGTGAGCTTGGTCGTGGAAAAAGATACAAACAGGTAGGAAGGTTGCCTCGTACCCGCTATGACGAGGTTCTCTCTTTGCTGAGAGTTCCGTCTGTTGGTCAAGTTCAATGTTAAACGTCGATCATTTTGCGCGAATCGTCGGGTGATTGTTCGGTTCCAGCATTGTGGTAGCTTCGTGCGCGCTCTTTGTAGATGCTTTCGTCATCATTTTGCTGAACCGTCGAACGGTTACAGGCACCAGCACCGGAATAGACAAACGAGATAACGTGATCCTAGCGAAAGGCTGAGGAATGTTGCAAATATGCGAGGATCTGCTTTCGAATTGCCTTGTTGATGGGGTCTCGGTGCGACGTGCAATGAATAATGATTTTTTGACGTACACAGATAAAAAGAAACATTGAATTTTCTGCGTTATCTAATGCACATAAAGGGAATGCTAGATTAATGGAGCTGAAAAATGAGATATTTCATGGAAATTTAAGCCAGATAACGCTTGAATCTAGCCTGTTGTATGTAAGAAGGCACACATTGTTGTATGGTGCATGAAAGATTGCAAACAATTTCGTTGTTTACGCCTCCTTTGGCTTGGAATTAAACGAGGGGTAATTTTACGCGCTTGTTAAAATTAATTTTTTTTTCTGTATATTTTTTCCTATGTAGGACTACATAAGTATTTTCTATACTGGGGTACAATTCCAAAAAAAAACCTATTGCGACCGTCACGAAAAGCGGTCAGGTTCCGAGCGTTAATATCTCAGCCATTTCTCCAAACACTATCAAAATATTTACCTCAATCGAACGGAAATATTTCTACGCGTCGATTTCAATATTGAAAACTATTGTTTTTCTTCATGGCACTATTGAAAATAACGCAAATATAACGTGGTGTCTTTGTAACATCGTTTTGCAGAGTAAATTTACTAAATGCCAAGTATTTTCCCATCTCACACTTCACAAAAATAAGGAAGCGAGATCTCATAGGTACCTCCGCAAAATGTTTGACTCACTTTTATCAAAAGTGGAGTAACTCTAATTTGTTTAAACGTTGTTGTTAAGAAACAGTCGACAAATCTTTCGATTTGATATTCCCAGCACTGTTTACTCAAATTTGAGTGACCTCAGTTTTGAAGAAAGTGTGTCAAAACAACTCAAAATTGAGGCAAATGATGCGGGCATGTAGCTAAAAAGTTGGTTTTGATTGGAATATATCTAACAAATCGTTCCAAATTCTTGTCAATTAGAAGCTAGTGGTGGCTAAAATAGTTTCAGCTTTCCCTTCGCCGCATTCCTTTAATCTTTGACATTTTCAAAAACGGCTCGGATTTTTTAAACGGCTTATTATTATCCAATATTATTTCAAAGCGCAAACGTACAGGAAGCTTATGCCAAGAGCAGCAAGCCAAATTGAAATTTTATAAATTGAGACATTCACAAAATATTGAAACAAATGATTATAACATCCATTACACATTGCTTCGTCGTCCATCCTTACCTTTACGCACAACCTCATCGGGCTGTCCCTTGGAGTTTTGAAATATTATAAAAAATACTAGGGAAACTTACATAGGTAAATGTAACGAGTAACCAATTATTTTTTTCTTCGCGAGCTGAAGAATTATGGAATAATTATTACGATAAGCATAAGAGCTGATATATAGTACGAAGTTTTTGACGAAATTGCCATTAACTTGGCAGTAAATTGCCTGATTAATACATTTGCATTCACTTTGCAACTGATCATCAAATCAAGAAAAGAAGTCCATTGTCATACACTAGTGTTAACTGGTTTAACTACAATTGTTAACATGGCTTAAAATTTATGCGGGGTATAGACATTGATTCTAACTCTGGGTCAAATGAAATAATTTTGGCGATGGAAAAATTCACGGTATTTCATTAAGTTCATCTGAGTCGGTTTGCGAACTGTAAAAACTAAGGTGATTTTTTTCCTAGATCAGTAAACAATGGAGTTTGATTCTATAAGTTGTAAGTGGGTATGACTGAACATTGTAGTCTCACTCAATGGGTGTTTGTCGTGGATTTACCAAAAACTGGAAATCATCCCTTGCTCATTTCTGTTTCCTCTTCGAAACGCTTTGTGGATGTTTTCGATTATCCCGAACACCGCCTACTTATAAAATTCATAACTCAAGAACAATTTATCATAGAAAGAAAATGTCCACACCATAACTACTTTTTTCTCACACTGTAATGAAATTTTCTCAAAAATTGAAAAAAAAATCCTTATAAAATGTACTACAAAATTTTCCACAGTGAAGCACATTGAGTCATAAAAAATTTATAGAAACACATTTTCTTGTTTATTTATTCATAAGCTTACTTACAGGGGAAATTTTGGAGATGGGCTTTTATTCAAAAATCCCAGTTTGGTATAATGAACAAATTAAAAAATTAAAAAACCGCAAGCAAATATTACATAAGGTAAACAAAAGAAATAGTAGCAACGAGAATCTGGTTAATTATTTGAATATATGTGACCAGCTAAATCAAGCCGTCAATATTGCCTTTGATGAGTACAACAAAAAAAAACCGAGTTAGAGATAAAATCCAATCCAAAAAAATTCTTTAACTATGTAAAAACTTAATTGAAATCTGACAATTTTCCATCAAAAATGTACCTAGATGAAAATGTGGGGTCTACCTCACCAGAAATTTGCAATCTATTTGCAATTTTCTTCCAAAATATGGATACCACATTTTCTGAAACAGATCGTGATCGCCAATATTTCGATTTCTTTCCAGAATTAAGTAGAGATATAAGTGTAAACAATATCAATGTAACTAGAAATGAAAAGAAAAATTTGTACTTTCCATTTAATTCCAACTACCTTTGCTTATCGTGACGATACGCGTCTTTCATCTACAATATGCAAACTTCTTCAGTGTCTCTTGCTAATAACTTGACGTAAGTAGTTGTAGTAAGGTAGTAAGGTAGATCCAATTTTACTGAACTCTGAGTCCACAGTTCACTGAACAGGATTCAATATTATTGTGCATTACATAGGAGAGGCATTGAAAAAATAGATGTCTCCAAATCATGTGGGCCTGATGGGACTCCCCCCATTTTCTGAAAAGCTTAGCTTCGGAGCTTACAACTCCCTTGTTTTGGCTTTTCAATATGTCGATCGAATCCGGTGTTTTTCCCAACTCGTGGAAAAGTTCCTATCTAGTTCCTATTTTTAAATGTGGCAAAAAATCCGACATACGAAATTATCGCGGTATTGCTATTATCTCTTTCGCTTCAAAACTTTTTGAAGCGATCATTAATGAAGAACTGTTTTGTCAAATTTAAAAAAGAATCTCTACCTTGCAACATGGATTCTTCAAAGAACGCTCAACTAATACAAATTTACTATAATTCGTTAACTATTCGTTGGTTGCAATGGACAATGGAAACCATGTTGATGCTCTGTATACAGGGTGCGGCAGAAAATAATGCGAAAATGTTCAAACTTGTGTATTGGGTTAATTCGTGTAGCTAGCCACTAATTTCTGTCGAAAGTGTATTTGTTTATGTTTACTTTCAAGTACTGCACCCAAACAATCTATTTGTGTTATTGCAAATTTGTCTAAATGTTCGCGAAAGAAGTGATCACCAGTTTGTTGCTCGCCCAGAAGAAGCCGAAAGAGATTGCCAAGATGGTAGGATGCCATTTGGCAACAGTTTAACACATAAAAAGTCCCTGCAAGATGGTCCTAAGCAGCGGAAGCCGGAAAGCGAATGTCCACGCTTTGCACGCACGCCTAACGTGATCAAATCGGTCCGGTGCAAAAATTGCTCGCAACCCGGTGCGTCCCATAAGAAAACTTGCAAAGGGAGCCAATATTTCGGAGAAATCCATGCGGAGATTCATCAAAGAAGACCTGCATGCATGGCTTCCAGAGCCAGAGTGAAACGCCAGTTGATTACGAACCGGGCCGAGGAACTGCTGAGTGACTCGTTCCAAGATATTGCTTTCCTTGTTGAAGGAGGAGAAATGATAATCCTGTTCTCCGACGAAAGCTTTCAGCATTGATTCTGTGGCCAACAGCCTCACGGACCGGTTCATTTCACCGCAGAAATATGGAGAACGTTCCGGAAAAGTGAAATTCAAATTTCAAACCGAAGCATCGGGCTGGTGTTATGATCGTTTTCGGTGGCGTCCAACGGTTTGAAAATTCGCCTGTTTTCATTGATGCTGGAGTTAAATCAATACCGAAGTGTATATCGGTATTTTCAAAGAACTAAGTACTTCTCCGGGTGAAGGCCAACTTCTCCGAGGACCAAAACGTTGTCATACAGCAGGATGGAGCGCCGTGTCACACGTTCAATCCGGACCCAACAATGGTTGAACGATAACGCTGAAGTTTTGGCCGAAGGATTTGTGGCCTCCCAGCAGTCCAGATCTTAATCCGCTGGATTATTCGATTTGGACATATGCTGGAAACACGAGCCTGCAAAACATCACAACTCTAGGGTAATAATCCTGAAGTCAACCATAACACGCAACATGGCAGTCAATGTCGGAGTGAATACGTCCGAAAGACATGCTCTGGCTTCCGGCGTCGGCTCGAGGATGTTATTAATAAAAATGGAGGACACATTGAATAAATTTGTTTAAAGGGAATTTATAAAGATAACTGCACTTGAAAATGTTGATATTATTGCTTGAATTAAGTCTTATTGTACTGCGGTGCAACGGAACGGCTTAGAGGAGCATTTAAGGACGAAGAAAAATGGCAAGATTGTCCAAAAATATTTGGTTCGGCAAGCAATATGCAGCTGTGGTCGAGCAAGCCAAAGCTTCATTACTACCGGCAAGGTTGCGGCTTATCATTTTTGACTTATCCATATTCATTTGCCGATAGCTCTTCTCAGAAGCTCAATTTCAAAATATAATGTATGATGAACTTATGGTGCTTGAGTAGACCTACAACTTGGTCTAACAATACATTGCTCTATCTCTTATATCTGAGGAATAAGAGCGTATATTCATGATGATCTTCACGATGATATTCGCGGTGAAGATCACGCGATTATCATCGTGAAGATCACTGTAATATACGCTCTCGACGTCGAAGATTATAGGAGTTAGAGCAATGTACTGTTAGACAAAGTTGTAGGTCTACTCATGCACTACAAGTTCATCATACATCATATTATCAAATCGACCCTCTGAAAGGAGATATTGGCAAATGAATATGCCTGAGTCAAAATGATAAGCCGCAACCCTGACTACCGGAACGGTAAACAATGTCTGAAGAATGCCAAAAAAAAAGCGATTGTTACCATTCCTACGCAGCCATGACGTTCCCTTGCCTGATTTGGCATCATGTCACTACGCCAAAGATGTTTTGAAATGGTATAAAGCGAATGGAATCCATGTTGTACCACAAGAAGCGAACCCACCTAACTGCCCGGAGTTGTCACCTATCAAGCGGTATTGGGCTCTCGTGAAGAGAGAACTCTCTCAATGTAAACAACAATCTACAACTATAAAAAAATTCGAAAATCTTGGACAAAAGCAGCTATGTCGGTTGCAGAGTAGTTCGCAGACCCTAACTGCTGGAGTAAACCCAAAGTTCTGCAGTTCTTCTCTCTTTAGCTTATTGCTTGCTCTCAACTTAGTGATCTCAATGCACCTCCACAGTTATTAATTGAGAGCCATCGATGCCAGGTACCATTTTCCTGATTAGCATGATTGTGCGCCAGCGGTACAATCACACTCTAGCGTCACGGAGTCGGATTTTTTTAACGATAACTTCCTAGACCACGACCTGGAATCGCACCCAGTCACCTCGAGCATAATGCTGCTGTGCAACTCGCACTATTACCGATTGAGCTAAAGGAGGACCCATAGGACCCGTAGTTTCTTCATAAAGCCCAATTAAGGCATTGTTATTAGTTTTAAGATGAAAATGAAATGAATTATAAATGCATTTTGGATTGAACTAACAGCCAATTCGTTTAATTCCAAATTTAATCTGTCCAGATTTTGTCGCGAACAAGTTTAATGGTAATCGGTTTTCTTTGTATTTTTTTTGTTTTGTACTTTTTCATGCAAGCGTGCCCTCGAAGGATGGTGGTTGTGGGGATGATCCGTGGTCAAACCGTTAAGTCGGTGTGGTGTGGGTTAGAACGTTGTGGGTAAATCAATGGTACCGTTTAGGCTTAAGAGATAGGTGGTACCCACCGGCAAACTATCTACACCTCTTCGTCAGTATAGCGCGTTAATGGTTCCTATGTTTAAATGGCGTTGTAGAGATGGGAATCTTCAAGCGGTCTCCCGCGTGGAGTCTTCGCCAAAGCTGTCAGAAAATTGCAAAAAACTGGCGTGGCCTCTCGTCAGGGAAAATGGCACAAGAAATGTTCCGCTATCCAATATCTGGAAATTACTGCATGTTATTTTGATAGGTTCGACATTTAGAGTCCAGGTCGTCTCCATAGCGTGATAAACAAGCCTCAGGCTTAAATTCACTTAAATTAAAATTATTATGATCTTCTCCTAAGTCTATATGTCAGGTGATAGTTAACGTGGTTTACGCTATCGTGAAAGAAACAAAGCAAAAGACGTGTGAAATGTTATGAGAATTTCGGATCGTTTATTAATACCGATAGGAAACCATGACTAATTAAGGAAAATGGTACCTCTAAAAAATATAACCAACTTTACATGATTTGTTTTCAAAATGTCTCGAGGATGGTTGTTCTGTGGAAGTTTCCGAAAATATTCAATTGTGTTTGAAATACTCTCGAAGTTTTCTATTCTATACGCTAATTGATTCAAACTCCACGGTAAATAACACCTTAATTTTTTTTATCCAAAATTAAATTTTAAATCATTTTATAGAGTCTTTTAAAGAGCTATTGCTTGTTTTCAGAACACATTCAGAATTCACAGAAGAAAAAAAAAATCCAAAATCATACTTCGGATACAGATTGGGCAATAAGTTTAATTTGTTATGTAATCCAAAATCCACATTACATATACGATCCTTAGGTTGTGTTTTTGATATATTATTACTGACTCGCTACGATTTTTTTTTATTCTTGTGACGCATAAACCTCCAGCGAAAAATATATCTTTGCTTATACCAAAGAAATGGGCAAAGTTACACCCAAACCGAATATGTTCGAGACTTTTCTCGGCTATTTTGGTTAGATTTTTCCTGATTCCTGATTTTCCTGTTTTGAATTCCAACGAACTATGGCAAAAAAATGAAAAACTATCGCAAAGAGTTTTCAGAAAAACTTTAATAGCACTAGAGAGCAACTTATGATATTATTAGTTCGATTATTTCCCTGATACATGGCATCGAAAGTTCTCAATTAATAACTGTGTAAGTGCATTTAGAACACTAAATTGAGAACAAGCAATAAGCTAATTGCGAAAACAATAATCTTGAAACGTTATGAAAGAAGAAAAGAAAGCCTAGATGAATCTAAAATACTGAAAAAAGGACTTCGAATGTGGCAAATGTTGATTAACCAGCAATAAGAAATCTGGCTTAAATTTACATGAAATATCCCAATATTTTCTGCCAAATCTAACATTCCCTTAATGTGCATTAGATAACGCAGAAAATGCAATGTTTCTTTTTATCTATGTATGAATAGTTGTATCTTACCAAACAACATTCAACAGCAACTTATCAGGGATTGTTTCAAATCAATTCAGTTAAAGCTATAGATATGGAAAACAATAAACCACGGAAATTCGTACACAAAACAGAAATTTTAAAATCCCATCTGTCATTCGGAAAACTATTTCTATGTTATCTACATATTCTGTTCCTATGAGATATGTGTTGGGATCTCGCAATCTGTGCTATATGCAATCGATTTATGTGTTTCTTCAAATGTCTAGAATAAGAATTTAATCTACTTGTGTTTTGTTATTCTTTGTTCATTAATTTGTGTTTGTTTTGTTCCGACATCTTGAGGAGTCTCACCGTCGCCCAATGGTTACCACATCCGACAGAACACAAAAAGGGAGCCCTGACCATTCCGTACCAAGTTATTGTGCTGACGACCACTATCTGATGAGACTACAGAATCCTATTCCCATGTTCCTTTGTCCAACCCATCCCCAAAAAATGTGACCTATTTTAACCTCGGGTAAACCACGAGTAAATGGCCCAAGTCCTACTAATCCTAGTATTAAGTCATAACGTTATAAAAAAAAAATCAAAGAGCTCTCGGCTCCGTAAAGCTAACGCAATTGAGCCTCCCAAATAAACGAACTAGTTAAAACAAAAATCTACATATTCCACGTCCAGTGTACCAACTTCTTAATAAACACAAATCTACTTAAATATTCCTTCAAGTTCCCACACCATTCCCAGCAAGTTCATTGTTGTTCTTTCCCCACGGGTGATACACACGCAATAAGCGCTCGAGAAGAACGAGTATCGACCGCGTGTGAGCCGGCCGCGGAAATTACGCTTCACCGAGGCGTATAAGCCTGCCGCGCAACCGATCCGATAGCGGCGACAGCGTAACAAGCTTTGAAGCTTCATCAGTCGATTCAAGGGTTTATTTGCTCGCTTATTTCGCAACATTCATCTCCCCCTGCTAGAGTGGAAGTTCTCTCGGATTTTGGATCGTTCTCTCATTCTCGTCCCGATCCCGCGATGACGACGGTTTTTCGCAAATTTGCTTTTGGCATCTTTCTTCGTGGGGGGAGAGTACCGACCGATCGGGACGTCGCGTTGGGACTCCACCGTGCCAATCTTGGGGAGAGATCTCGGTTTTCGGGGGGAAATGATCCCCTCGTCTGCCTGCAATCCTCCAGGGTCGTCGTCGTTGTCGTCCTCACTACTCACTACTCAGTGGCATCAACGGTTTTGTGTGTACTGTTGAAGCGGGCTGGTGTTCTGTGGCTGTCCGTTTCTTGTTCGTTTTGCGCAGATCTAGCGCGTTCTCGCTCGCGCTTCGGATGTTCGGGAAGAGCCACTTGAAAGGTATATAAGTACCTGCCGTAATCAGCGCTTAGCCAATACTTTGTATCCGTCAGCACCGCGATGCGGAAGGTCGCATCCTTTTAGAGTAGTACAGTGATCCTTTTTTTGGCGTTGATCCTTGGTTGTGGTGGCAGAACCAAAGGCAACAGGACTTGCCTCCCGCAGGACTTAAGCACCGAGTATGGGAAAAAGTGAAATCATAGTAGCATTTTCCTTTAAGTGATTCCCACGAAGCAAAGTGTTTCAAACTTTAAGCTTATCGAGCAGACTGGATGAATTGTGATTGATTAATTTAACGAAGTTCCAGCGAAGATCCTGGTTTCCAATTAGTGAATGTGAACTGTGGAGAAGAGAATAAACGAAACAAGTAGTGAATTTCAACCGCAAAAGGGAAGTCCGGAAAATTAAGGCCCTTTTTCTTTACGCTCGCACAAATTGGATCCCTGCAGCAGGCTGTGCCAGGGTGAAAAGTCAGAGGAAGGTTGAAGACAAAAAAAAGTTTCGCACGGCAAGCATTCCAAAAATATAGTGCTAACAAGTGTTCGGAGTGCAAGTTTTGAGTATTTCCAGAAATAGCACAAAGAGAAAGGTTCTCGGGAGGATTTTTGCTTTGTTTAAAGGTGGAATATTGGGAATTCGGTACAAACGCTGATCGGTTGCGTGTGAAACACGATACATTGGAGGAGAAGAAAAAAAACTGGAGCAGCGTGAAGCATTTGTGCAAGATTAATCAGGTTAGTTGAGTTGTTTTTGAGAGGTTTATTGATTTCCCGTATCGTATGAAATTATTTTCAATCAAAAAGTTTAATGATATACATTTTCAACTTATTGTATAACTTCATAAATTTTCTTCAGAACCGTTCAATACAGGTGTTGAATGGTTGTTATTCAAATGGATTGCTACTTCAATAAATTTGTGTTTGAATTATGAAATATTTTCAAAGTTCATGTGGAGTTTGATTAAGATTCGGTTTTTTCAATATTAAATTCAAACTGAATAAAATTATATTGAAAACGCTTTTCTCATTAAAATCTTAACAGACACATTTTTGTAATTGAATGCTACTTTTTTTTTATCGAATCCTTTCATTCAATTCACTATTGGTGGTATGAATAACGTTTTGTGATAATAAATAGGATTCCCATGTGAATAATTGAATGTAAGCAATGAAATGATTCAATTCACTTTTGATGGTTTGAATAATATATATGAAAATATACAGAAAATAAAGCGATTAGATATTTAATAAGGCAAGAAAATATATTCCGGCTATTCCCTTCATCATATATATTGATAGCCTTAAGAGTAAATATTTTCTGGAGATAAGTATAATTATCTTTTCTTGAAGGTTTTGGCGAATCATACTACGATTCTATGGTTCTCTGTACGTGAATTAAAATCGTATTAGGTTAACATACTCTTCGTTGCATTTTCAAATTCTATGTTTGAAATTTTCGATGCAAATAATTCCCTAGAGTTGAAACTTTGAAAATCAGCAGAATAGGTTAAACACCCGAGCAAAGGATTATACCAAATTGATAACAAGTTTTAATACCAGGTTATCATTTTTTGATCACTGAATATGTTATCATTCAGGCTGAATAAACAGTCAAAATAACAGAAAGAATAACAAAATAATACTTGTTGAATATCATAATAATAGCTTATTTAGTTATCACTGCAAACAACTTGATAACAAATCCTGTATTGTAAGCAAATTTATTGAAATAGTATCAAATTATATTTTCAATTTGAAATCAAATTCTCCTGCCAATAACTGAAAAAAAAATTGTCGACTAAAAGCAAAATTTCTTGATCAAATATGCTGGAAATATTTATAGTTTTACAATACAACAAAATGTTCATAAAAACAGTGCATCAAAAATGATAACACAATTACAAGATATCAGTTTGTTATTTTTGCGGATCAAATGCGGATGACACAACGTGTCACATATAACATAATAATTCAAATTGTACAATGCGCTACTGATTAGACATAAATTTATTTAAAACTTGTTACGACTAACATATTATAACGCCCTGGAAAATACAAAACGAATTGCGGAAGGTAAAATTACACTAGGTGATATGATTTTGTACATCGTAACAAAACGATACAGTTGTTTGTTTACGTTATATGTATATCATAACTTGCATAATTGTGTTATCTCTAGGATCTTTGTTAAAATTTCAGTTATTTACAAATCCGCGATCTAAATTCTAACAACCTCGTATTAGAACAGTAACTGAATGCACTTGAAATAATTTTGTTGCCTTTGTCGTCGTACTAATAGTTATTTATCAAGGCTACTTACACAAGTATTGTTTTATTAACACCGCTTACTTGCAGAAACTATTTAATTGGTCACCCTATATATTGAAAACATTATTCAAGGTGAACTCGACTGTTTTCATTTGGCTGAGCCCATTTCCTAATTTGATATTATTTGATTAATCTCCGTTAGGCATAAACACGTTTAACATACAGATGTTTGGCCGAATGGCCGTTTGGCATACAGACGTTTGGCAAAATGGACGTTTTGCATAAAAACGTCTGGCTGAATGGACATTTGGCCGAATTGTAACTTGTAACTTGTAAAAGGACGATTGTAACTTGTAAAAGGACGAATAACTCATTTGAAAAAAAAATCAAAAAATTTAAAACAGTTTGTAATGTGAAACGGCATGCCAAGTGATTTTGGGGTTCGAAGCCATTAAGCCAAATTTCTTTTCATCTTTTGATTTCAATACACGTCTCAAAAGTAAAATAATAAAACTGCAATTTTAGGAAACCATAAATATTAGTTTTTCATAAATTTACCAGTCAGTTCGAAGTTCACGAGCGCTACATTTAATTGATCAGTAAAACTCCAAAGAACTATTCATATTTGAAAGAAGGAACAATCTCACAAAGAGTAAAAAACCGGGCAAGCGCTTGATTTAGAGGTTGCATTCGAATATAGGAATATTTATCGCAATATAAGGCCCATGTGCAAAGAATCAAAAAAATGTATCGTTCGAAAGAACTGCATATCTCTTCAAGATTTTTAACTAGGTTTTTAACATAATATATTCTTCCACCTAAAATGAGGAGTCCAAGATTTTTTCAAAACATATTCATACTTCTCATGTATATGGCCAAATGGCCGAATACCAATTTTCGCCTTTTTGAACACAAAAAAACGGGTGTTTGGAATCGATATTGTTGAAACTTGATCAGAATGTTTATCACTGCAAATACACACACATATCGATAATCTCTAGGTGTAATAAGCCTAGAATTTTTCATAACATCCAGATGCTAACCAAAGATCCATATGCCAAAGATCCATGTGCAAACGTCTATATGTCTCATTACTAATAAACAAGAGTATTTTGGCTGTAAACTTCATTTTGTTCGAGTATGTTGATTAGTTTCTTGTTGATTCAATTATTTCAGAAATGAATAAAATTTACAAAAATGTCGTCATACAAAACTGAAAATTTGTTTTGTAAATCGGATTTCAAGGTTTTCAAAAAATAAACTCAATATTTTTTTACGTAGGACTACGTTTTTGTTTTCTGGGGTTGTGTCTGGGGACAATTTAGAAAAAAATCTACTTGCGACCATCACGAAAAGGGGTCAGGTTTTGAGCGTTAATATCTCAATAGATTTTCCAAAAAAAAGTTCAAAATGTTTGAACCAATCCCAAGCAACAATTTGGGTTTTATCAAAGTTTTGTAGATCACGATTAAAACTTGTATAAAACCTTCAATGTTACTTGGGATCGATCATAAATATTTCTACGCATCGATTCCAATAGATGAAATAATTGATTTCGGTCCACAAACTGTTGAAAAATTAATAAGTATTAATCCCTGTCTTAAAAAGTTTATTAATTTAAAGAATATTGCATTGTACAATCAAAATGGCCTACACTAAGTGGCGTAGTCCTACGTCATCATTGCAATCAACCCAATGGGAGCTGAACCTTGTTGTTTTTTTGTAAATTTTCTCCAAAGAATTACCTCAAAGAACCACTACATGCCAGATTTGGTTCCATGTACATGATTAGTTCTTGAGTTCGGCAGGAATTAGTGTTTCATTTGTATGGAAGTACCCCTCTTCCCCGGCTTCCTGCACTTCCACTAGATGGAGGGGTCTCGAATCATCAGAAGAACCTTCCCCGGCCCCAAAAACTCCTGCATACAAATTTTCATGTCGCCTATTAGTTTAAAAGTTTCCGAGTCTATAAGGGTCAGCCAGACAGACAGACAGATAGAAATTCATTCTTATATGTGTACATAAGTAGATTCAATCGAAGCGCAAACAGAATAATAATTAAACAGTTTGGTTTTCCCATATAAATTTCCATAAAAATTCCAAACTGTCGGTGCAGTTCGATTTCACAACCACCAATGCTCAAATTGGGAGAAGAGTCAGGAAATGTTTGATTAAATTAACGTTTCTTGATAGAAAGATTGAAAGGATTTTCAATTCTGGAAAGTATTCCAGGAAGCTATCCGTTATTCTGAGAAATAGTTTTAAAACAAGTTTAAAATTCATCTGAAAAATGAGGTTGTCCATTGTTTAAATTACAAATACTACCAAAGGGTGTAAAAGCCGCTTGAAGTAAAAAAAAATTCAAAAACCTTATAGATTTTGTAGGCTATAGGAAATGTATGGAAATATTTTTTGCAATATATATATTTTTTTAAATTCAGAGACATTGTTTAACAGTTCGAAACAGTTTTTAAATTTCAGGAAACTCACGAAACACATTATAGTTCTAGGAACTTTCGTAGAAGATGTTTTTGTTGTTTCAATAACTACAATTCCTCGATCAGGGCTGATGATAAGTTCTGGAACGATTTTGGTTTTCTTAATGAACCGCAGAAACTAATTTCCAAAATAAAATAAAAATAAAACAACTATTAAAATAAAACCCCAACCGCATAGTGAAACTGATTTGCTATCGATTGTTCTAAACTTTTCAGATGACGAATTATATCTATGTTTAGTCTATTCTCTATCACTATTACTACTATCAAATCTATATTTATTTTACTTTTATTTCTATCTCTCACTCTCTCTCTATCCCCATGTAACCAAAACAGAATGCAAGGAGGGGCTTGATTTTTTTTTTCATTTCATTTTCCTTTTCAAAAATCAATAACAGGCCCTTTCGAATGAGCATTCCCCCGTAAACGGGGTTCAAGATAGTTTTATGCTCATGCCGTTCCCTAGTTGTTTGCTAAATTAGCCTCACACCAAGATGAGAATTCCTAAAATAAAGTTTTTATTTTACCTAACATTGGGTATACCAAAAATATCGGTGAAATTTGAGGATTATAATCAGTAATTTTCAAAAACATTATAATGATGTTTATTTTCTAATATTGGCATTTATAATTACCTTAAATTCCAATGTTTTAAGCAGTCACTATTACATTTTTTTTAATTTGAATATGGCACCGACGGATCCTTGTGGACCAACGTAAAACCAGAGTTGCAATTCGGCAACTTTCAATTTGCTCAAAACTGTTGCAGAAATATTTGGCGTTCCGCGTGAAAACAATCCAAACATACGTAAATGGATTTCGGTATATTTCTGTAATACTATTGAACAATTGTTTCTGCTTAGGTGCAGAATTTAGAATACTCTCCCGAGTAAATGAATAAAGACGTAGTTTTTTTGGAGTCATTCTATAAAATTAAAGTACGATCCAGATATCCAGATTTAAGTTAAAAAAAACAAACGATAAAAAATCTGCAATTTTTAACGTCCATCTCCCTTTACGCTCAATTTCTGTATGTACACATTTGAGCGGTTCTCAGTACTTTTTAACGATCTTTAGAAATTTTCATTTAGTGTGCGCAATAATAATAACAATAGATCATTGTACGATGGCGTTATCAATGCACTTTTAACAGTTCATGGAGCTTGTTAACGTGAACTTAGAATATTATCGGTAAGATCGGATTGACATTGTGTGCTCTAAATTTATTACGATTGAAGTAAAATTGCTGTAAAACAGGCACCAGTGCTTATTTTTACATCATTTTCTCAATCTAATCGTTTTAAATCCGAAAAAAGCCAATGAAAAATTGTCTTTGAGCAGTTCAAATTCAAACATCTCATAAACAAGCTTCCTGAACTGTCAAAAAGTAAGGTTAATACATTCGGTGCAATGAGCTATTCAAGATGTGTTCGAAAATTATGATACAAATTGAAATGGTTCGAAGGTCGATGACAAATCACGTTTGCAATTCCTGAAAAACTCACGAGTATGTAATCGTTTATCGTTGATGTAACGGTGGGACTCAAAGCACAGGACTAAAGCGGCTGTCATCCACGAACAATAATCGTGAAGCCGAAAACTTGGTGCTGATTTGACAGCTCGATTTTCTTGGAGGCTTTATGCAGCACACACAATAGTCGCGGCAGAAGTTGTCGTGTTTTGTCGTTAATTTGATTTGAGAAAAAAGAAATTCCATGTTGTACTTAGTGCAGTGTTTATTAAAAAGACAATATAAATTGTTTATCCGCCAGGTATTATAATGTTTTACCTTAATTACTGTTACTAGTAGTTTGGTAGAAGAAATATTGTAAAGAAATATAAACCATTGTGATCCAAGCCTAAAATGTTCAAATCGTCACTAGCGCCACACCAATAGTAACTGGCTTCAAGAACTATCGCTCTCTTCGGTCCTCTGACTCAAATTCGTTGCTTTGCAGTGTTGTCAGATAACTTCGACGGTGTTGCAACAGCCAAACCCATAACGTCCGGTATTCTTGGAAGTTCCGAATTTACTGAAGCTCTAACACCGCTAGATGCACCACTCAACGTCGCAGTACTTTGCCGTTAGTACTCCTCACGTCTGTCTGTAAAATTCAGCGAACCCTTGAATAACGGCACCTTCACCTTTTTCGGTTTTAACCATCAACTAACAATATCAAGTCACCATCTTTTAACGGCTTCTGCTCGTCAAACCATTTTCACCATTGGTTGATCGTCGACAAATACTCTTTAATCTGGCTTACTTAGAATTCTAAGTTAAGAGCAAACTAAGCAAATTCCGAAAGCAATAAGCTTTAAATGCTAAAGAAGAAGAAGAAGAATAGAGGATCCAACCGACCATTAGTTCATCGCATGGTAATCGACCACATATGCCCCACCGAGTATCCATTAGATCCAGGTGTTCCGGGATATTTTCTGTTCCAAAGGTTATCGTGGGGCACGTCGTTGACAACAAATCACTTAATATTGGTGAACATCTATTTAACACTTCAAAATCGCAATTTAAAGACTGTACTCGAAAAAAACTGAGACACACACATAAGCCATTTTTATTAGAATTTTCTTCAAACTTTCAGAGAATAAACAACAATATTTTGTTACGTTTCTACCTTATAGATTTATTGCATCTTCTCTCCTTAACCAAATGATCACACATTGTCCTTGACACTCATAAGTTTTTGAGCAATAGTGAGGCCGACTTCTTTTGATGCTTTTACCCACTGTTTCTTCAAATCAAGCTCGTTTCCGAATACATTAGATGTTTCACAAAGTTTGGCCTTCATGATGGTCCAAAATATCTCAATCAGACAGAGTTGTGGCGAGTTCGGTGTTCTTTCAGCAAGTTCTTTTGGTACAAAAACAACAGTGTTATCTCAGAACCACTAAACCCGACCGCGCGTAGTAGCAGAATCCACCCAAAATAGTGTCTCACCTACGTGTGACCGCAAGAAAGCGCTTCTGGAGGCATTCGTCTCGGAAGATTTGCCCATTGTACCTATCGTGATGTATGGTTGACTCATCTCTCCACACCCACAGATGGCCTGCCAGAACTTTTTGGTGAATTTGCCCACCTTCTTCTTCCTTACCTCCTCAGGCCCGTGATGCGGTAACGTACAACTTCTGCCCGGCCATTGCTTTGTTTCCACCTTGATGTAAGTCTCGTCGTCCATCACGACGGACCTCGGTTTCGTCAGCCTCTCTCGAAACATCTTCCTGACGCGGGTTTTGTATAACGTATATTCCTGATCTTGAAGACGTGAAGGACTGTCAACACTTCTCTTGTATTCACCAGATCAGCTGTCTTCGGATACCGGCATATCTCAAATCTCTGGCAGGATGGGTAATGTAATTAAATACCTTCGTGAAAAGTCGTAAAAACGCAAGAATATCCTTGTCTAAACGCTGGAAGTTTGGAAGACTTGAAACATGTGCTAGGCACAGGGGAAGACAACAAATCGCAACGATACAATGACGAAGAAGCCAGTTCTTCGAAACAGTCGCAGTCGGAAGGGATGGTGTATCGGGATTCGTTCCTAAAGGGTACACAATCATGCCATCCGCACAATGATTACTGCCAGCACTTTGTTGATACTGGACAGCGGCCTCAGAATTTTATCCGGGATGTCGGACTAGCCGATTGGTTTGAAGAATACTCGAAGCTACGGAAATTGATTCGATTAGAAGACGAGCTGATAATGGAAACCGCATCACCACCAATGTTCTTAAGGGCTGATCTCAAAAGTTTAGATTTAAAGACCCTCGGCATCAAGTTCGATGTGATTCTGATAGAACCACCGACGTTTCCGTTGGTGCTTCTCGAAATGTCTGGTCCTGGGACAAAATTTCAGCGCTAGATAGCGGTGAAGTTGCAGGAAAGGCTGGATATGGGTCGAGATTGTCTGTGAAAGTGGGTATTCCGTCGTTGTGAGGACGTTTGCTGGATACGGACAAACATTGATTCGCCAGATCATTCTAAAATTCTCGAACCGAAAGCGGTCTTCCTGCGTACGAAGGAACACTGCTTGATGAGTATCAAGGGAACGGTTCGCCGCTCGACTGATGGAGATTTCATCCATGCTAATGTGGATATCGATTTTATCATCTCGGAAGAAGCAGAGTTTGGCAGTTTGGAAACCCCGATCGAGATTTTCCAAATTATCGAACACATTTGTTTGGGACGGCGTCGATTACACATCTTCGGCCGAGATTCAACTATCCGTCCCGACGCTGGGTTACTATTGGGCCTGAGTTGACGAATTCAAACTTCAACAGCAAACTGTATGCCAGCTCGTTTGAAGAAAATCTGTGGACTGGATGCACCGAACGAATTGAAGCTTTGAGTCCGAAAAGTCCTCCCGCAAATGGTTAAGTCCTTCGAGGTCGCGCTAGAGTATTTTCTCGTTTGCCTGGAAGGAGTTGCGTCTAGCTGATTGCTTTTATGCACGGGGGTTAGTATTCTGATTGATAATGTTTTTATCCCTACATGGGAAGTCACTCTCAACTAGATTCACGAACTACACACAGAATAAACTCAAATCCCAATTGTTTTCCGATCCATCTGTGGGACGCAGTTGGAATTTCCACAACGGCGCATATACTTTGTTGGCGGCATTATATTCTTAGCTATAGACTGTTCCAGAAAGTATAAGCAAAATTTCAAAATAACAAAAAAGTCGTGTTTTTTATAGTTTTAATAATTTTATTTGGCAAATTATATTTGTATTTGTGTTTAATATGATATATTACTGTCGTTAAATCAAAAAACTTAATCATAGCCAAAACTCCTAAATTTTCCTCGAACGTGACCCATTAGCTTCTGCACTTTTCCCACCATTTTGCCCACTTTTGGCCAATCTTTGTTAAAATTTTGGATGCCGTCCGCTGGTTTTATAAATTTTCGAAACTTTGCTTTGGTTAAAGCCCAAAAAGTCTCGATTGGCCGTGCCTCCGGGCAGTTCGGCGGATTCATGTATTTCAGCACGAAACATGCATTTTGACTTTTGTGCTATTTTAAAGTGTCCTTTGCGTAATGACATGACGCCAAATCAGGCCAAAACACTACTTGACCTTCGTGCTACATAATCATGGGCAATAATCGCTTCTGGAGACATTCTCTAACGTATTTCTGAGTGTTCATCGTCTCCGTTGTGATGTACGGACTAGATTTGCATATTGCCTGCCAAACCATAACCTTCTTACCGAATTAAAAATTGCCTTTTCCATTTCGGGGATGTCTTTGTCTTCGCTTACAGTATGGAATTGTGGTCCGGAAAGCGTTTTGTAATCTAGTTTCATCGTCCATTATTATACACCCAGAATTTCTACACAATAACGAATCGTAGAAATTGCGGGCCCGTGGTTTCACGGATACGGCCTGTTTTTGGTTCCTTTTGGGTTTTTTCTGCTTCCGGTATGTTTTTAGCCCAAATATTTCTTTGGCACGTATGACGTTACTCGACGAGGTCCCTAGTTTTTTCGCAACATTTCGAACGGAAGTCGCTGGTTTTCGCTTGTAGGCATCCCTGATCTTTTTATCGATCGGATCTTGGATCACTATTCGGCGCATCTTCAAACGTACACTGTTCTCTATATTTTCGACGCTTACACCCTCTTCCTTGGCCAATTTTCTCAAGGAGAGTCCGCTCACAGTGCACCATTTGTGCACTATATTTTTCGTTGTTCCGGAGTAAGATCGCGCATTTTGATAGGTAACACAACACTGAGCACTTTTTTGATGCTATGTCATTCAGAAACGTGCAAACAAAAGGACGCAGCCGAAACAAGTTGAAATATTTCACTATATTCAAAGCGAGTGTTAAAATAAGGTGTGCTTATTCTTTCTGGAACAATCGTTAGTTTCAGTCAAATTTTCGTCAAGTTTTACATACACGCTTAAAAGTTACAAGCTAATCATGGTGTCTCATTTTATTCAAGTACAGTCTTTAGATGCTAAAAAAAATCATTTGGATTTCGTTTTTTATCCAATCCACCGCTCTTTCTGCATTTATAGTGCTTTAAAAGAGTGTATTGCTAAACTTATCATTGGACATTTAGCTCACCTCCCAATCAACAATACAAACTTTACAATATTTTACAAGTCCGAAATTTCTCCATGATCTCAAACACTTTTGTGATCAAAATTTTCAATAGGATTGCAATTCACATTGAAAAGTACAAAAAACACCAATCATGAAACTGGTGATGTCAAAATACAATTAAACTTAAATAGTTTCAATTCCCACCTAGCTCAGTCAATTAAGGCACAATCAAATAGCAAAATCATACTGGAGGTGTCTGGGTTCGATTCCCAGTCCAGTCTAGAATTTTTCGTTAAGATTTTTTTTTTCGATGCCCTTGAAATAAGATATAATTGAATTTGCCACACAACCATACTAATGCAAAAATGGGTCAGGCATCGAAAACTCTCATTTTTTCAAACGTAAAAATGCATTTAGAACAGAGCAGAAAATGAGTTTATTGTTAAAGACGAATTTCACGCCAACTCGTCTTCGTGGTTGGCAGCACCCTCTCAAAATCAAATGAAACTTTGTGAGTGTATAGACTGTGTCTTTTCAAACAACTTTGCATACTTTATTGTGTTTTTAATTATTGCGAGACTACCATTTTGCAAAAGATTAATTTGATCGATCGATTTCTTTTAAACAACCAAAACTAGACCGAGTTTCATAAAAAGTGATGCATGAGTGAAAAAGAAAATTGATTGAACTTCTATGAGAAAAAAAATTGTAAAAATTATAAACCGATTTTTCCCGCTAAAAAGTATGCGCTAGTGAACTTTGAAATCAATTTTCAAAAAGTAGCTATCTTAGAATTGGACGATTTTTTTAAAATAAAGGCAATATAATTGTCTTAAAGATCGCCAAACATTGCAAGATGGGCACTTTTAAGGATAAAAAGTTTTTCCAACAACAACTTTTTCATGTCCTATTTTTACCTAGTATCGCACCAATCCGTTTTACAATTCGGTCCTTACAACCTCAGGAAGCCAATAAAATTTAAATATAATGACAATCTGGATTTTGTAAGGGTCTTTGAATGCTTGAAAATTGGTTCAAACAATTTTCCAAAGTTCACCCATATATCACTTTTCTAAAAGTCTTGTCCTTTTTGAGTGATGTTGATTTTAAAAAAAAAACGATTAAAAAACTTAATCCCTTTTCGAATGTAAGTGTAGATAAATTTTGAAAAAAAAAACAACGTATGCACCCACAAAGTTTCATTTGATTCTGAGAGGGTGCTGCCAACCACTGGATGATTTGGCGTGAAATTCGTCTAAAAACAAGCTTGAAGTGCCAAAAATGAATGAAGCGTCAGTCTTAACATTCACAGTTGTTGTCTGATAGCACAAAAATTTACTGTAAAATCTTGTAAATTCAAAAATGTTTTCTGATTTATAAATTTTATTATACAAATAACTATTGACAGTATTTCAGTTCCAACCAGACAGTCACCAGTTGCACACTATACTAAAGCCTGTTCACATTAAATTTAGGACACGTTTCGTTCAGTGTAGATTTTGAATTATTTCACGTTTCGCTGGAATGTTTGACGTTCATGGCAGCTGAAACTGTTGACTTTATTTCGTGGTGAAACATGTTTACATTCTTGTTACATTCAGTAAAATGGTATCGAATCAAGTGAAAGGGCGCAAACGTATTTTGTACGATAGGCGGCAAATTCCGAATTTATCTGTACGCGATCTTGCCAAGAAACTAAAACTACAGAAAAGTACCGTGTTGTGTGTTCGCAATTCCTTTGAACAGCGCTGGACGATGGATCAGTAGGTTGGAAGTAGCACAAATCGAATAGTATGCTCCCGACAAATGGACAAGAAGGTGGTAACCATTATTAAGGAAAAACCCCAATCTTCTGTGCGAAATGTGGCTCGCTAAGTTGGGAAGTCAAAATCGTACGTTCGAAAAATGAAACAGAGGCAAGGACTGAAGGCGTACAAAGTGAACAAGGTGCCCAACCGTAACGATAAGCAAAATGTCACTGCAAAAAGTCGTGGTAAGGATATTTACACCAATTTTTGCAAATATTTTCTGATATCATATTGGATGACGAAACATACGTACTCGAAGACTTAAAATAACTTCCTGTCTTTTTTTATCCGGCAATGCAAAGAAACGTCGTTGCCGTTTCCGGACAAAGCACGTGTCCAAATTCCCGAAGAAGTATTTGATTCGGAAGGCCATATGTAGTTGTGGTCGAAAATCTAAAAGTTTCGTCTCTACCGGCACTATCAATAAGAATGTCTGTGAGAAAGAATGTCTGCAAACGCGGTTGTTACCGTTTATCAGAAGCAACGACTCCCTAGCACTGTTCTGGCCTGATTTGGCCTCTTGGCTCTTGGCATACGAAATCCGTCCTGAAATAGTATAAGGTACAAGAGGTCAAATACGTGCCAAAAACAGCCAATCCATTAAACTGTCCAGAACTTCACCCAATAGAGAAGTACTGGGCTCTAGTAAAGCGGATACTCTTCGAAACTAAAAGAAAGCAAATGGTACCAATGATTTCAAGAGAAGATGGAGAATCGTCACGGTGAGCATATCTCAGGATATCGTACGGAACCTGTTGGCGTGTGTACCACAGAAAGTTCGAGGATTTAACAGTAAGAAGGATTCATATCTTAATCAACTGTTTCTAATGTAGGTATATGTAGATGATGTAGATAAATGTGCAGTAAGCAATCGGTATAGATGAATTATATGTATTTTTTTTTGCTGCTATTATATTGGTGTCCAAAATTTTATGTGGACAGGCTTTATTATGTTATTTTGTGTGTGTGTATGTGTGTGTGTGTTTGTGTGTGTGTGCGTGTGTGTTTTTGTTTGTGTGTGTGTTTGTGCAATCGAACTCCCACTGCTTTTATGGAAGAAAAATGTCTGCAGCTATCAAGCTTTTATTCTAATCACAACCTGTAAACATTTTTGGCCCGGGTGTTGAAAGGTGATAGCTCTGTTGAGATCCAGTGGCCCATTTTAGAATGCCTTGTCATTCACGTCCATTCCGAGGTCTCTTTTACTTACAACAAGCCCCGCATACACACAATATTTACATTAATTGGATATTTGTACTATATTTACACTTACACTATCGCAACATGTTCTGTTACGCTCATGGCACGTATTTAGTACGTATTTAGTATTTTGTAGTATGTATTTCGTATTTATTTATAATTGCTTGGATCTCACCAGTAATAAAGTTATTTATAATTGCTTGGATCTCACCAGTAATTGGTGTTTCCTGGCTGATCCTGCTCCTTTTGTTCCTCTTTTAGTATGTTTTTTCGTATCTTCCGCTGTAATGAGAAAATTTGTATTTAGTTTTATCCTGCATCAACTTCTTAATAGTTTTATTTCACTGTTTTTTTTTTGGGTTTTTCTCTTTTTTTATTTATTGGTCTATTTAATTATTTAATTTTAAGCAACGATTCTATCAAAAAAAAAAATTTTCTTATTTTGTTTAATAATCTCTTTCATTATCTCAATCATTGCTTATTTTAATTCATTAATTTCCTAACTCTTCTATATCTGATTCTGAGTCTTCTTTGCTTCCTAAAGTTTTATAAATCTCTTCTGCCTGTTTTTTTTTTTAGTTTATCCTTATCCTTCACCAATTCTAATTGTTGCTTTTCTGTTCTTCCGGTAATTTATTCTTGTCCTCTGTTAAACTGTCGTTCCAAGTTTTTGCGGGCCTACCTCTTTTGTTCCAAGAAAACTTAAGTTTTCTTGCTACTTTCAGTGGACGTCTTAACTTTTTTGACTGCTGATTTTCTATCCAATAAACCTAATACAGTTATCCTACCCTTGAGTCTGCTTCTTGAGTACCTAAGCATTTCTTTTAATATTTGTAATTCATATCGATTGATTGATTTCCTGTTCCTTTTGATCACTGCTGCTGCTTTCAATTCATATGTGATAGAAGGTGATATAACTGTTTTGTAGATAAATTTCGAAAGTTCCCAGGGTATCGTCTTATAAATTCAATTATTATTTTACTACTATTAGTCACTGGCATGCATCTTTTCCTAGCTTTTTGTGGCCTATCCAAGGTTTTTGTTAGATTCTTAACTACCAGGCTTTATTATGTTATTTTGCTTTTAAAATAAAACAACTTCCAAATTAAAACTTTTACATGTTAACATAGTTGAGCATGTAGATTTTATCAGAATCATGCGTTTTATCTCCCTTGGCAAACTAAAAACTGCTTATTCGTCTATGAGGTTTATTTCAATCTTTGAGTAAGGATTTGAAAAATACTATAAAATTTGATACTTTTAGTATTATTTTTCTCCCAGTTATCACGCCGGACCGGTCAATTCAAATTAAAACTTTACTATACTTAACTGTCATACACACTCATGCACGACAAACCACTAAATATAGAATTTCTTCCATCGACTCCGAGCACCACCTGAAGCTGCAGTATCAAGTGTCCAAAATACCACCACATTCTTCCCGTCACGGCTTTTGTCATACTATTCCATTCCGCTGATTCACCTGCCGAACCTTCTCTCCCAATCCCACTGCAAACTGCACTGCCCAGTGACATGGGCCGCAAGAAACCATCGCTGCGCTAAGATCTACTTGAAAAATCAATTAAAAAATGTCCGCCTGACTTTCCCCGCAACCCTCCGGCCGCTGAGATATTCGAAAAAAGATGCGAAAAAGATTTATGTGATTCATGATCCCACTATCCCCTTCCCTCTCCGCCGAGCCCCATGATGCACGATGGTGCGATGCAGTAACAAAGCTAATAAATTTCCACTTTCCGCTCTCTCCGCTACACCCCGGCAAAAAATAAAAGTTCCGTGGCTTGCCGAACCCAGTCCCACAAGGACAGTGCATCAATCCTTCCGTTAAGTACTCCGTCCGCTCGTCCGTCAAATTATGTCAGGCAAAAGTTGAACCACCGAGCTGAAATTGAACCCCGCACAGCTCGGGCCCTATCATTAACCGAACAGTACTTGTTGTAATTTTCCGCTTTGCGTGCCCTTTCCATCACGTCCTTGCCATTCCCAAAAAAAAGGCATCTTGCAATAAAAAAAAATGAACATTGATGGAAGGCACACGCGAGTCCCTCCAATTCGAGTGAACCACATTAAATTTACTCTCCGTTCTTCTGCGGGCGCTCCTGGTCAGGTTTTGATGAGATGCTTGCCCTCCAATCATCTTCATCTTAGTTCAAGTGCAGCACTGGAACGGTGTCCAAATTGATATAATTATGATTGATTTACATTTTCCACCCCGGACCAAGGATACGCACCTCCTCTCCGGGTTGAATTTTCGTTCGTTCTGTTTTTTTGCTCCTTCGACGAAAAAGCTTCACTTTTGACTGCGCAATGTTATTCTTGGGTGGTTGAAGAACTTTCCTCGTTGAACATCCTATCAATCGCAGCAACGGAAACTCGAAATCACTGGAGAAAGATCAAATTATGTTACGAGCAATTATGTTAAACGTCAGTTGCGTTAAAGATTTAATTCGATAACAGGCAGTTTTTATGTTCAGCCCATCATCGTTGGTCGGTAGTTTCTTCTTGTTTGGTGTAAAATTAAAAAAATGTGCAAAAGTGCAGTCAATTTTTCGCAAATGGGTTTCGATTTAGCTGATTGAATATATGTTTTGGATGTTCGGACGGACGAACCTCGAGCGGTACGATTGTGGTTGCGGTTCCGGATGGGCTCGATCGAGTTATTTTTGATTGATTAATTTTGGTTTCTGTGTGAGATGCAAATTACGCATTCGCAGAGCTGACTGGTTTCTGGGGGTGTACGGCTTGATTTTGATAAAGAAATTACGTTTTGCACTTTAGCCAACGGAGAAAAAAACCTTTTACAGTAAGAGCATCAGCATGAGTCTCGATTAAGATTAAGGAAAATTGATGGTCCAAAATTTGGATGCAATCCGATTGTATTCGGAGCAAAGGCTTGGTGGAAAGATTGGTATCCAATGAAGGCGCCAGGACTGCGAGGAGCCAATATTTATGATTTGAAGTTTCATGTATATAAACAAAAGCTTTCCGAAAAATAAAAATTGACCGTGAACTAGTTTACGTTTTCAGGATAGTTACCTCAAAACGTGATCTAGTTCATAATTCCGTGATTCAATTCACGGTGCATTTTTGCTTGTTCCCGAATTCATGACTGTAGTTGACGGAATTTTTTTCCGTGATGAATGAAACAATCAGTCCGATAACACGCTCCCTCAATTTTCAACAAAACTGAAATAAGAATGTCAAAAGATACATTCTACGAATATCTAAAGACGTTTTTGCAACAAGCAAAAAACGACAATTTTTCCAAACAAATAAACGCAACCGCACCTAAACACAAAGTTAACAATACATTTCGTTTTTCTTGTGATACTAACTGCCCGTGTTGGTTGCGATATGAAACGGAGTCTTCTGGCCACTCCGAGGGGGCAACTCCGCGACTCGTTTTTTTTTACCTTACAAGACAAGCGAAGGCCCAGGCGTCCTTTTTCTAAACACAGAAGTCGATTCCTATTCATTCGGTTGAATGGCTACCCGAGAAGAGTTTGAGACCAAATTGAAAACTCAACATGATGTAGTGAAATTGCCGATAACATTAGTTTCCAGCATTTTTGAACTCGATAAAGCGATGATCATTACGCAAAAGCATGTGCTAAATTCAATGCCATGGACAGAGAAAAAAAGGTACAGCCGTTTTTGAGATATAAAACAAATTGATTCTGTGGATTTTGGATGGACAGAAGCACAATTACTAAAATGTCAATATGTTTGGATCGAGAGCACCAATTTTAAATCTTTTTTTTTTTATAGAGATGAAGCTAATTAAATTTGCTACTGTTTACTTAACATTATGTCCTACAAAATTCATACTGTAATTGAATCTTAAATATTAATCAATACCGTAGAAAATGAGCCTTTAATTTATGAAATCGACTAAGTACTGTCGAAGTTATGAGTATTTTTTTAAACTCAAGGAAACTGTATACAGGGTGTCTCAGAATAGGTGTCACTAAAACAAAATGGGATAACAGCAAAAAAATTAACCAAATCTTAGCATTTATTTATCATTTGAAAGATACATTTTATATAAATAAACCATATTAATTCAATTCAAATCTCTCGACTTAACCTTGATAACTATGCGCAAACGCTTTGTAAACCCATCGCAACGTGCACGCACGATTTCCTGAGGAATTTGGACCCAAATATCAAACAATTGTTTCTTGAAGCGATCTTAAGTAAGCCCTTTCGTAGGGCCCATCCGTTGAAGAATATATATCCACAAAAAAAATTCAAGTAGGTTGAGATCCGATGAAGATGCAGGCCATTCTTCGCTTGTGGTGATATCGAAAATACCGTGCACCACGCTTGTGTCTTCTTTGCATTTTTACGTTAGGTTTTATGAAAAGAAGAGGAAGGTTCCCTTTCCGTGAAACGGCGCCCCATACCATGATTTTCGATACATTCTGAAAGCGTTCTGCAGCTAGTTTATCACTTGGAATATTGGCAAGACTTTTGCCATACACACGATCATTTGGTTGATTATGACTGTCCTGAAAGAGGAAGAGCTTTTCATCCGAAAATAAAATCTCGCAGTCACCGTGCCGAACTAAAAGATGTCTGCTTCTTTGGACCCTGGTTTGCTTTTAACGCTCCTTCAACCTGTGAACCCGTTGTTTCTTGTACGACTTGCATTCCAGATCATCTCTGAGGAGCCTGTTCATTGAAACAGGGGACATTTGAAATTGTTTGCTCAACTTACGGCCAGATACGGCCGGATTACGTCTTATTCGCTTCTACACACATTTGATCTTTTTAGCACCTCCTTTGTGTTGAATATGGACATTTCCAGCTTCTTTGAACCATTTCAAGGGTCTAAAAACGCTTACTCACTCCGAACTGCTTAAGGCTATTGAATATCTGACACGGTCTTAGCTTTTGCAAAGGTACTTTTAAAACTGGCTCTCGTATGGCTTCCATCGTAGCTGATAAACATAAACAAACGGAATCGCTTTTGATTCAGTGATAAACTGTCAAAAGAATACACTTAAATCGGGTAAAATCAGTTCCACTGTTAAAATTACCCTTCTGAAATAAAGATGACACCTATTGTGAGACACAGTGTAAGTACGCACACACATACATCCTCAAATTTATGGACACATATATTCTCACATACCTGAATATAGAAACACTACTAACACTATCTAATAAAATGGAATATTTTCAACAATGTACTTTGCGCTAGTGCGCTCGGCGAGAACCTAACGCAATTAACTCAATTTGACAGCTTCTTTCTTCAACATTGCTTAACCATGTGTACGACAAAACGTGAATGCACGTGTGAAGATGATCCATGCCTGTGGTAACTATATTCTTACACAACCGGTCAATTTCACGGCTTCGTTGCAAACTGCATATAGGCATTATTTTAAAATTGAGATTGGAGACATTAACGAACTGTAGATTCCAAAAGAGTTATTGGTTAGGTTTAAGGTGTAAGGTAAATTGATTTCATGAATCATTTTCATGCAAACGATATACAGCCCTGTAGTTCTTAGTACTTTGCTGATCGACACAATTTTACATTATCTAATTTGAAAAAGTGTTAATGCCTTGCTTACTAGCTCACTTATCTCTCAGTCGCTATTTGTCATTTGACATGCCCACCATATGTCGTCGACCGTTCTGTCATGCAACGGATTGTTATTTCTACTAAACAAAAGTTAGGCAACAAGGACGTTCCTATGTAGATTTTTTCATGCGATGTTTGAATGCTTACAACGACACCTAGTAGTGGAACTCTAGAGCTGTTGTTTTTCATACACATTTTTAAGTGTTTTACAAAAATACTCATAACTTCGACAATTTTCAACCGATTTCATCTGTTAAAGACTCATTTTCTTTTGTTTTTAATGGTTACGGTTTCGCTTTAAAATTCAATTTTTGAATCGAGTTATCCCATTAAAAATGTTGATGAAACCGAGATTTTTATGGAAAATTTGCAGAAAAAAAGCAAAAAACTTTTCAATACTGGATTCAAAAATATAGACAATTTAATAAACGTACTTTTGTCTAAAATTTAAAAAAATCAAAATTTTGTGTACCTCAGAAAAGGCTCAACTTTATTTTTTTTTTTTGTCCACGGCTTTGAATTAAGAGCAGGATTTTGCATTTGCTAAAACGTTGGTCAACAATAAATGTTTACACTTTATATTTTGTTTTGTATACTAGTGGAATCCAAAATGATTACTCAAGTGGCTGTCGTTAAGATAGTTTTAACGGTTAAATTATCAAAATTGATAGCTTACATTTATTCCTGTGACATCAAATTCATAACTCACCCTGCTATCAGTGAGAGCAAATTAAGAAGTCAATATGCCGTGCATTTTTTCCTAGATGACAGCAAAATGAGTAATTTATTTGATAATCTGTTAAGACGATGAAAATAAAGCGAACTTTCTCAAAGAGAAGTGAACGCAAGATTACAGCAAGATGAAAACTAATTTTATAAAGAATGTGCACACCAAAAAGTAGTCAACGGGAAATTAGTGGTATTAAATGGAAAGTATGAGAAAATCAAAAGTAAATCATTTATTTAAGACTTCATAAAAATACAAATATAAAACATATACAGTTAAGTCAATTTGACCTGTTATATCCAAATGCCCGCACCTTTCATTTCACACCTTCCATCTGTTTTTGCACAGTGTCATCCGTCACCAATTTTGCAGCTTTCTGCCAGTTACGCCTGAAGCTTTTCTCATAAATTGCTACGTTATTCGTTTTTCGAAGATTCCTCTTGACCAGAGCCCAATACTTTTCGATCGGACGGAGTTCTGGCGAATTTGTCGGATTGCAATAAGTTGGGACAATATTTACATCATTAGCAATGTACCAATCCTTAGCCAGTTTTCCATAGTGGCAAGATGCCAGATCAGGCCAGAACAGCACCGAACCGTTGTGTTCCCGAATGAACGGCAACAGTCGTTTATTCAGACACTCTTTACGTAAATTTGTCCATTTAGAGTGCCAGTCGTGATGAAGATGGCGCTTCTGAGACCGCATCCACATATTGCCTGCCATACGAGGTATTTTTTTTGGGAACTTCGACAATTTTTTTTGCTTAAAACGATCAGCAACATTTCCTCTTTGCAACGAGATATAAAACTGTAGTCCCGGTATCTGCTTAAAGTCAGCTTTGCAATATGTTTCGTCGTCCAATATTTTGCAGTCGTATTCCTTCAGCATAGTGTCATATTATTTTCACGATCGAGATTTTGCGCTCTTGTTCTGGCTGTCATTACGATTTGGAGCAACACCTAATTTGAATGATTTCAAGCCTGCACTTTTCTTCACTTTCTGGACGAACGATGGAGACATTTTCACTTTTTTCGCCTCATCACGAACGGAGATATTCGGTTTCTTCTAAATTATTTAATCACTTTCCTAACTTTCTTCCTCTCCGCGACGAAACGAGAATCATGGTTACCTCCGGAACCGACCTTTCTCCTTAAAGTTAAGCGCTGCTGAAAGTTTTTTAGCACTTTAGTAACCGTCGATTTTGCGATTTTTAATGACTTGGCAATATCGCCGTGCGACACATCTGGATTTTCCGCTCTTTTGTGCAAAATTGCTTCGCGCACGCGTTCTTGATTCGACGCCATTTTACTGAATAAAGGTTACTGTAGCCAAACGACGTCCACATACATTAAAATTCATGTAGTAGTGATCGGATTAGCAAAGCGTACACGGAGAAGACTGCATTAGGGCATTTCCGACGACTACTTTTTGGTGTGCACATTCTTTATTGAACTAGTTGACCCAACGGACTTCGTTCCGTCTAATATTAACTTATCGCTTGCAATATCTTTAAAATCGATTCACACAATAAATCGCTATTCGATATTTACATCGCTTTTTTTTAAATGGCGTGAATGTCCTTCATTGTCAATCTGCAAGTGACAATCAAATGTCATACTGGAGAACTTGGATATTTCCAACTTTTGCTTCTAAAAGCATGACAATCGGCAGTCATTTCAAATTGTTGATAATCTGTGATCAATTGGCCATTTTAATTGGTGTATTATGTTAGGATACTGAAGTTGTTTTTTTTTTTTAAGTTCCAACGCATGAAAAATTGTTGATTTTTTTATGATGTCTTGCCGGACCGACATGAGTTGATTACAGTGCTGTAAGATATCATAAAGAAACTTTCCAAAACAACAACGTTTTGTGCATTTTCAATGTGACAATTTAGCATTGGCATCTGAATTGAAGATGTTCTATCAACTAATTGTTGGAAATTTGGTATTTCTTGAAGTTTTTTTAGTTTGAAGGTGAATAAATTTGAATTTATTGTATTAAAATCATTCATTTGTAATGTTTCTGCACTTTTGATTAACAACATTAGATTTATAGAAACAAAATTTGTTTTTTTTAAATGGAAAGATGCCTTGTTTTGTTTTTTAATTTTCCGACTTTTCCTTAAATGTTTTCCTACTTTTCTTTTCCTCTAAACCTTTGTTGGATAAAAAGGAACAAATCATCCCAAGATACCGCCAAGATTGGTTTAGCCGTTCTCGAGTTTTAGCGTCACTAACAAACAAACATTCATTTTTATATATATATAGAAGAGAAGAAGATTTGACAATTGTGAAGTGAAATCAAATTTTGATTTTTATTTGATATTGATGTTTGGTCCTCGCTTAGCTCAGTCGGTAAAGACGTGGCTTCCAAGCAACACCATGCTGGTGGAGGCTGGGTTCCATTCCTGGTCTGGTCTAGGAATTTTTCGTTAAGGAAAATTCCTCGACTCACTGGGCATAGGGTATTATTGTACTTGCCACAATTAATAGTAATGCAAAAATGGTATCTGTCATCGAAAGTTCTTAATCAATAACTGTGGAAGTGCATTTGAAACACTAAGTTGATATCAAGAAATAAGCATATTTCTAAAGCAATAAGCTTGAAACGCTTAGAAAGAAGAAGAATCAAAATAAGTTTTCGAATTGCTATTGTTGTATGTTAGACTTCACTTGGCTACCCTTCACCAGCCTTGCAGTCTACGAAGCGTCCGTAGCTTACATTCCACTTGATCTGTGTCCCACTGTGTACTTAGCGTGCCTCTGCTTCTTGTTTATTTATTCATTTATATTTTTTTGGTAAACATTTATACAAATCAAACCGAATCAACCTAGTACAACAGTGTTGTTATCCGATTAGTGAGACGTCCGATGGTTCTTTAAACTCAAATAGCTCTTCGACTTCAGTAAACGCACGAATACATGCTGAAACCGGTTGATTGTGTCCAAATATGGTTTGGTGAAAGCTTCGTTGCAGCAACGTAGAGTTCAATAATGATCTGTTTGGCACAAGAAAGTTCAACATAGAAAGTAGTTCGGGAGCATCAGCTTCACCACTCAACAATTTAGCCATGAACAACTACTGCAGTATAGTTCGACGTCGTTCCAGTGTGTCCAAACCTAGTAGTCAACATCTATCAGGATACGGTGGCAAGTTATTTCAGAGCCAAATGAATAAACTGCTTCTGAACTCGTTCGATTGTGAGGCACCACGTGACCTGGTAAGGCTGCCATTCCACCGACACGTTTTCCACATTTGGACGCACAAGTGTACAGTACAATGACCTCTAGCAGTGTGGGTTTGAAAAACCCTTCGCCACTTAAGAAATAAAGCCCAACTGTCGACTTGCTTCTGATATGATCGCAGAACGGTGTAGTACGAAAGTCATTTTTAAATCTAGTTGAACTCTCAGATAAGTCACACTGGTCACTCTACTAAGAGTTTTGCCGTCAATGTAGTAGTCAAACTGAATTGCATTTTCCATACGGTGAAACGTGATAACCTGACAATTATCCACGCTAAGTATAAGCTTGTTTCGATTCGACGAAAAATCGTTCGAAAATCCTACCAACGATCGTTTGATACGGAGATAAGAAAAACAAGAAAAAAAAGTTCTAGTACTAAGGCCTGTCCACGTTCAATTTCGGACACCAAAATAATAGCAGCAAAAAAATGAACACATAACATAAAACACAAAACCAATTGTTTATTTCACAATAATAGAGTTATATCTATATTAGAAATATTTGATTTAGAAGTTAATCCATCCTTCTATAAAATTTATAAACTTTCTGTGGTACACCCGCCATCAGGCTCCGTACGGTATCCTCAGATACGTCTGCCGTGACAAAATCATCGGTACCATTTGCTTTCTTCTTAGTTTCGAAGAGTTTCCGCTTAACTAGAGCCTATTGGGTGAAGTTCTGAACAGTTTGGTGGATTGGCTGTTTTGAGCACGTATTTGACCTCTTGTACCTCATACCATTCCAGGGCGGCCAAATCAGGTCAAAACTGATCTGGAGAGTCGTGACTTCTGATAAACGGTAGCAACCGCTTTTGTAGCCATTCTTTCTCGTACACATTCTTATTTATAGTGCCGGTAGAGACAAAACTTTTACATTTTCGACCACAACTACATATGGCCGGCCAAATCAAATACTTCTTTGGGAGTTTGGACAACGGCGTTCTTTAGCATTGTGGTATAAAAAGCCAGACCCAGAAGTTGTTGAAAGTCTTCGAGTGCGTTTGCAAAAAATTGGTGTAAAACTCCGTAGCACGACATTTTGCTGTGAAATGATGCTTGTCACCACAGTTGGGCCCCTTTTTCACCGTGTACGCCTCCAGTCCTTACCTCTTCTTCACTTTTTGTACGTATGATTTTGACTTCCCAGCTTTTCGAGCTGGGGGTTTGGGATTTTTCTCAATAATTTCTATACTTTTTGATTTGTTCACTTCCAACGTTCCGATCCACAGTCAAGCGCTGGTCAAATGATCTGCAAACATAAAACTCAGTAGTTTTCGGTAAAACTTGTTTGGCAAGATCGGTTACTGATAAATTAGGATTTTGCTGCCGTTCGTACAAGTTGCGTTTGCGCACTTCCGCTTGATTCGACGACAATTTACTGAATGTAACAAGAATGTAAACATGTTGTACCACGAAATAAAGTGGCTTTCAGCTGTCATATAAGTTAAACGTTTCACCGTTAATATAATTCCAAATCTATACTGAAAGAAAAGTGTCCGAAATTTACCGTGGACAGGCTTTATACACAGATTTTCGGGATGCTGGTCTCTTCGGTGCTCAACCCGATGGATACTGATACCTTTCGTTCGGCGGTAGCCTACTTGATTGTGACTCAAATCAGTTGCTTACTGATACTACTTCAACTGATTTGCAACAGTAGCATTAGTTGAATAATATCAGTTAAAATACCTCACTAAAGCGCCGGAACGCGGAAGATTTTCATCCTACAACAGAACCATTATCCCAAAGCTGATGTTATCCCGCAAACGAGTTTATTTCATGCGAGGATGGAATCCAGAGAGATAGTCGGTAACAATTCAACAATTCTAGATGCGTCGGACAAGTTCTTAAATTTTCTGGTAAAGATCCAGACGATTTGTTGGCTATTCTGCATTTTAAAAATCTTCCAGAGTAAATTTTTTCGAATTATTTGCAATTTTTAATACAACAGATCTTTATTCCGCGATATGTGGTTAAAATTTAAAGGAAATAGCACATTAACTAATGCTCAACCATGTATGTGCATTACCTGCAGAGAATTACATGTTTCACTCAAACTGTGTACGAGCAATCCTCGACAGGAATCTTACTGCTCAAAAAATGTTCCTTCATTACGCATCAGAACGGAATTTCATTTATGCTGTCGGACACCGTGGAATCACTTTGAACGGAAGCTATTCCGGTCTAGAAACTGTCCTCCTCCACAAATATACCAATCATGCATCAATCATCGACACAACACATTCGCTCACTCAAACGACGATGGTCGGTCTTTCCGCTGATAAAAATCTTCTTCGAGTCTGATTCATAGAACAATCGCTCGATTTGAACCTTAAGGTTCATAAGTGATGCCTCAACAGGCAGCAATTAGTGCCCTTCGAGGAACACTTACCTTCGAACAGGTTGCTGCTAATATGATGTGACTATCATACAGTACCTTCGACGATAAGCGTTATTCCACCAGTTCCTTTTCCCTCAACCCCTCCGGCGATTGATGTGTCTCATCGTCAATTACTTAGACACTAATTATCAACACTTTTTTTCGCCTGGAGAACAAAGGACAACTTGTGGATTCCGCCGCCGCCGCTGCTGCCAGAATCGTGCTGCACGTGTGCGTGAGTGCATCATTTAGCGTATGAAAGTTCGATTGAATCTTAATCCTTACAATACCCTTACGTTAGCTGCATTTGCATATTTATTGACAGTGCGCTGATCAAATTTGTCAGCCTATTGTTCTGAAACAGAACTGAAACTCAAGAATAAAATATTACGAAACGTTGATTAGGGTTTGTTAATTTTCAGTTGGTACCGAAAAGGAAAATCAACCTTCTTTCGGCGCGCTCTGTCCGGCACAGAATCGGCGGAAACATTCGCGGAATACAATCAGCCGCCAGGGATCGGATGTTGCACCAACGAGAGAGTGATTGTATCCAATTAGCGTGCATGATTCCCATTAATCACCTGGTTAAGCAGCGAAGCCATGCCGGCGATATAGACGTCTGGCCACACTGACTGTGGTCCGATTCAGTCCCTGGCGGTGAAAAATCAGCCCCGTCATCCTGATGCCGATTAATGAATTAGAGCGTGACAGTCGGTGTGTGTTTGCAGGTTCGCCCTTTGAGAACACGGGACAAATTAGATAAAGTGTGTAATGCACTCTTGATCTGGATAATCAACCTTGACATGTCGAATTTCATATGCATCGAAAAGTGGCATCGTGCGTGGTTTTGAAAGCCGCGTCTCTCATCCATCTGCTTTATAGCGCTCGTTATTAACGTGCTCAATCACCGAGCGTTAGTTTGCTTGTTCTTGCTTTTGTTCCGTTGACCGAATATGTGTGAGCACAATACATGGCGAATCAGAACTCCGGACTCAGAACATTTATCGTCTAATTAGGTAGAAGGCACTTGTTTGGGCAAAATTGGATGGACGAGCATAAACTGGCCATTGAACTTGTTGAGCCGTGTTTAGCGGCCGAAATTGGCATCATTAGCATATTGTCTGCTTGCAAATATAGTATACGTAACAATATACGTACGCAGGGAATAACTTTGGTCAAGTGGTTTGTATCCTTCACCTCTCGTGGCAAGATGATTTAGAGCTCATCTCCGGATGAGTCGAAAATGACTCAAGGTGTAATGTATATAAGTTACAATACTTTGTGCCCTCAAAAATAAGAAATACTCTGATTCGAATTTAGGAATAGCCAAATGCAATCACTAGTTTATCGCAATTATTGTCAATTTTATGGGAGACTACGTCTTCGTTTTCAATATTGAGGTAAACTTTATAAATGAGATCGGATACGGATCAAATAGAATAATACTGTCTTTAGCGAATTTGTTCAGTAAGTAAAGGCATTTTTATTGGCGAGCAGCTTAGGATTCTTTCACTACGTGGCGCTAGTGTGCTAGTTATTTTCAGGAATATGCTATAGTTTGGTACCCTGACCAGATAGAATGTTTCTGTCTCGGACAATGTTGTTCAATGGAACAAACGTTTTGACTACCCAGGTACACTGATAGGCAAAATAAAGTGCCCACCTCTTCGTTTTTTCAATTTCTCTCATTTACTTGGTTCAAATTAAAGTAAACACAGTGTAGTTTTTTTTTTCTTATTTTATTTTTTATATTCTTTTTAAGTTTCACTTATGAAATACTGAAAAAGAGGAGTTTTACTTTAAAAAAAAATCAATTTGGATTGAAAAAAAAGTGACAAAATAAAGTGCCCATTTCAAAAATCGATGTATATTCGATAAGTTTCCATTGGAAGGCCCCTCGATTGTTTATGTTTTGATATTTTGACATGTTTTGAAGCAAACGGCTCAACCTGGTGCATTTGTATACGTGATCGCATTTGATTCAATTGAAAAAAATGGAGAACGAAGTGCTTTCGAAAGCAATTCCCTTGTGTATCCGAAAATTGGTCGTTCGTGATGTGCAAAACGGTGAATCGCACCGGGCTGTCGCTAAGAAGTACAATATCAGTAAGGCAGCGGTTGGCAAAATTCTTCTGAAGCTTAAAATGTTTGGATCAGTGGTGGATCGCCCTGGCAGAGGCAGGAAGCGGAAAACGGATGCGAGAACGAACACCAAGATCATGCGCGAAGTCAAGAAGAACCCGAAGGTAACTGTCCGCGAGATCCAGGAAACCCTTCAGTTATCAGTTTCCGGTCGAATTGTTCGTCGCCGTCTCACAGCACAGGGATTGAATAGCAAACTTGCCCGGAAGCACCCATTTATCAGCAAGGCAAACAAAGCCATACGGCTTAAATTTGCTAAGGAACATGCTGATATGCCCCTAGAGTTCTGGAAAACGGTTCTCTGGACGGACGAATCAAAATTCGAGCTGTTTAACCGAAAGCGGCGGGCTCATGTTTGGTGCAGATCGGGAGAGGAGCTTCAAGAGCGCCACATCCAAGGCACGATGAAGCATGGAGGAGGAAATGTGATGGTCTGGGGGTGTTTTTCGTGGGATGGAGTGGGAAGCATTGAGAAAATCGACGGGATAATGACGGCAGATTCATACATCAACATCCTGCGAGAAAATCTGGAGGTTTCGCTGATCCAGACGGGCCTTGAAGAGAAGTTCGTATTCCAACACGACAACGACCCGAAGCATACTGCCAAGAAGACCAAGTCTTTCTTCCGGTGTTGTCGGATCGAACCGCTGGAATGGCCTTCACAAAGCCCGGACCTCAATCCCATCGAGAATTTGTGGGCGATTCTCGATGCCAGGGTTGACAAAACTGGTGTTACCAATAAAAATAACTATTTTGAAGCCCTGGAGCGCGCCTGGGAAGAGCTAGATCCACAGCACCTAAAGAACCTGGTCGAGAGCATGTCGAAGCGCCTGCAGGAGGTCATGAAGGCCAAAGGAGGACACATCAATTATTGAAATGCTTTTATTTTACTTTAATTTATGTTTTCTGTAGCCTCAATGAAGTGGGCACTTTATTTTGTCATTGTTTTTTTTTTTCGTAAATGTTTTTTTTTCGTAAAGTAAATGAGAGAAATTTAAAAAACGATAAGGTGGGCACTTTATTTTGCCTATCAGTGTAACATTACCAAAACCATCCAGCTTTATAAGGTTTTATGAAAGTTTTATGGAAGCCACTAAAAATGAACTTGGTTCCATTGTGGCACCACAAGGTGCAAATAAGTTTCATGTTTAGTCAAGTTTGTGAGAACCTACACAGCTTGTTTACCACGATCTTGAAACCATGTTTTCCATAATGCTGTAAAATTCCGTTTTAGGACACAATCATATTATCTTGTTATAGTCATTTTAAAACCATTTTTTGGCTTCTGTAAATGCATAATACTGCGAATCGGTAGTTTTTGTGAAGATAAACTTCCTCTCTCGGAAGATAAATTGGCGATCTTCGGATGATGAGCTTGACAATCAAAGGTTAGAGACCGTGTTTACTTCTAAGCCTCCAAAATTGCCAAGGGAAGGATAGTTTTGTGTTAGTGAGGTAGGTTATTTTCGGATCATTGATACACTGTGCTTAGTGATGCGACTGCTTTTTATTTTAAATCTAGTGCTGATAGAAAGACGCTAGTGACAAATCGCAAGGAAGGGGATGGGCCTGGGAGTGAACTCACCACCATCTGCTCAGTAATCAGAACGGGTAACCATTGAGTTACCCAGCCATGTCAATCGGGTCAAAAAGGACAGTACTCACCAGAAACTATAAATTGGGACTCCAACAAGCATTTTGACGGCAGATACATCAAAATTTGGTCATAAAAACATTCCACAATGTGAGTTTGAAGTCAAGGTCAATATGACCCGAAATACCTTATTCGTCACAACATGATTACTCGTCATTGTGACAGTGAAGATTTTACTAAAGTTTACTGCTAATAAAACAGAAACATTATCGATGTATTTATTATGTAGCAATAAATGTAGACGTGTGTAGCGGTGAGGGGTGGCGGTTATTTTTTTTTGTACAAGGTTCTGGAAACCCGTATGGACTGACCTTACACAGAGGTCTGCAATTGGTCATCGTGCGCTGTGTCAGAGTGTGGTCAGGGTCAATGTCTGAGAAAAGGCCGACTTCTGATCCAACTAAAATCCGTTTCCTTGTTACACAAGAAGGAGACCCTCCCCCCCCTCCACGGGACTGCCCTATGGTATAACTTCGTGGAGGGTCTTGACCATTTGGCTACAATAAACCCATTTAGCTCCTATTCCTTAACACAACCATTTTGCTCTCGCCATACTTGGTTGAACCATTTAGATCCTATCCTCAACGTCATCGAATTAAGTAACCCCTGACATCAGATCTACTCTTCTCTGACGGAGGATTACCCACCTGTGGATCCCAAAAGCGAACGACGGTGAGCCATTTAGCTCCAACATACGGACGCAATTAACTCGAGTAATCCTGACTGCAAAACAACCATATAGCATCACCCGAGATCGACAACCCGCTACTCCACTCAACCACTTGCTTCTTGATTCTCCCGCCATTTTCACTGTAGAGTCGACATGATTTCCGTAATGGCTCCGTTAACCGCATATCAGACACTTTCGTCACGACACATTCAATAGACGGCATTTACTGGGCTGGTATCTGTCCCTCTGATGGCAAGCTTTTCGCTTCCCATTGACCCAAATCGTGGGCACTCAACTGCTCCGGTGTCTCTTGGACATCTGCGCACTTCGGTCAAAAGGGTGTCGAAATCGATGCAAGCATGGCCAGACAAAAACTGCGTAAGGTAGAAGCTTACCTCTCCGTGCTTCCTCTTCATCCGGTTCAATCCGGTATGAGCAGGTGCGTCCATCAACCGTTCTCCACCGTGTCCCATTCTCGTAGCCATTTGGTCATCGAATCTGCTCTCATCAGCCTCCGAACTCCTCTGACTTTTCTCCGCGAATAACACTCGCTGTCCTCCACGAAAGTGGTGCCAATCGGAATCACTCCGGCATTGACGCATACCGATGAACTAGTTCGGTACGCACACACGACTCGCATGACCATGAGCCTGAACGTACTGTTCAACTCCACTCGGTTTCGCTTAATTTCTAGGCCAGACTTCCGTAGCTCAGTATCGATGATGCATCACTGACCAGTAGACGCCGCTTACTACTTCTAGGTCCGTAGCTATTCGACATGATTCTGGCTGCCGCATTGATGGCCTTCGCAGACTTCTCAAAGGCATAATCTACGTGGCTGTTGAAGTTTAACCGGTCGGCGATCATAACAGCCAGATACTTCAGCACGCATTTCGAGTTGCTGCCCAAGAGCACCTTCGTTTTGTTGTGGGCTATCCGCAGCTTCATCCCCTGAACCAGCTTTCAATTATGCCGATTGTTATGGTCGCCAGCATTTCCAATTCTTCCAGTGTATCGCCATTCTCTGATAATACTATGTCATCTGCAAAACCAACAATCACATCCCCCTTGGGAAGTTTCAGTGTCAGCACACCGTTGCTCATCCCGTTACAAAGAGTTGGACCAAGGATGGAACCTCGTGGAACTCCCGGTGTGATGTTTACCGATTTCCACCCTACGGAGGTCTCGTAGATCAGCATCCGGTTCTGAAAGTAACTCTTAAGAGTTCTGAACAGGTAATCAGGGACCCTCTTTCTATGCAGTAACTCAGCAATAGTCTCCCAGCTGGCACTATTGAAGGCGTTCTCAACGTCGATCGTTACAACAGGGCAATATCGATCGCCTCTCCGCTTCTGTTCGGACGCCTTTACGGCTGTCTAAACCAATGTCCGAATAGCATCCACCGTAGACCTCCCTTTCCGGAAACCGAATTGCATCCTCGATAGCCCGTGCTTGCTCTCAATAAATTTCGTCAGCCTGTTGAGGGAGATCCTCTCCAAGAGATTCCCGAGAGTATCCAATAGGCATATTAGCCTATACTACGTTGGATCCCCCGGAGGCTTTCCTGGCTTCGGCAGCAACACTAGTTTTTGTATTTTCCAACGGATCGGGAAATGGCCTTCCTCTAGACATCTCTGTATCACAGCTCTGAACATTTCCGGGAATGCCGAATCGCCACAATCAGAGCCACGTTAGGGATTCCATCCGGTCTGGGTGCCTGTCTCACCTTAACCCCTTTCGCCACTGCCACGAGCTCTTCATTCGAGACTCATCCCCTCAACATTACTTCTCACTTCCTCGCCGTACGGCGTACGTGGCCACGTCGTTTGAGTTGGCAATTCCACCAGTAAGCTGGGCACCACTTGTTTCTCGGCTCCAGAATCCTCGGCATGGTTGCGTCGCATGCCCTTACTAACGTATTCGTCAGTTAGTTCACGTTTTTGTTCGAAAGTTCGTTGTCCAACCGAAGTGCCTCAACAAAGAGCTCTTTGTCGAAGACCTTCGTCTTCCACTTCCACTCGCAACTATTTGTCCTTCGTATTGCGACAGGATTTTGTTGGCCGATGCTGTACCGGATCGCCAGATGGTCGTTATAGGCATACTCCGCACACACTCTCCAGTTCATATTTGGTAACATCGACGACGGATTCACGACCGTCCCTGCGAAAAGTTCTGATGGAACCTACATTTGATAGTGTAACTTCCAGCTTTGCCAAAGCGTCTTGTAGGCTGCACCCTCTAGCGTTGGTACATCTGCTGCCCCACTCCACAGCACAAGCATTGAAGTCTCCTCCGATGACGACCGGTCTTCTCCCGATGCGCTTTTCAGGCAGTGCATCCAGCATCTGGTGGTGCTGCTCCATGGTCCACCTCTGGGGTGAATAGCAGCTGCATACAAAAATTCCGTTGACTTTGGCGATGACAAACCCTTCGTATGAACTAAACACCACTTCATGGATGGGCAATCTTCCCATCACTGGTAACGCAGCCAGCGCCGCTCTATCTGCAATCCAGTTTCCGTTTTCGGGAGGAACACGATACGGTTCTGCAATGATTGCGTCACACTTTGTTTTTGTTGTTGACTGCCACAACAGTTTCTGTGCTATGTCGCAATTATTGAGGTTTATTTGGGTTACCTCTATTACTGCCGACCTGCTGTCACCTGTTTGTGTACTAGGCCACTCTGAGCCACTCCGTCATGTGGTCGTTTCCATCCTCCTTTTACAAAGCATGCATCTCGGTTGCTCTGTGCAGTCTCTTGCAAAATGACCCTTCTCTCCGCATTTCCTGCACAGATCAGATCTGTCAGGACCTTTGCAGTTCCTCTTCTGGTTACCAAACCTATGCACTTAAAGCATCTTTCCAATTCCTTTGGAACTCGAAGTGACGACTCTCAGTGAGCACACCGACCAACCAACTTTTATTCGACCCGACTCGAAGTTGTCGGCAAACGTATTGCCGCCGTCTGTGTGCCACCTCACGCCTTAACTAAATTGTCATTGGTACATCTCCAAGATCGCAGTGCCTCTTCAGCGCCCTCCTCAGCTCGTCTTCGGTTGTGATTTCGTCAAGATCCTAACACTCGATCACAGTCTCCCGTGAGAGAGCTCTAACTATCGCCTGCTCACCTAGAGACTTTTCGACGTCTTGAAGGCTGTGCTCTTGATGGCAGGATCCTTCTTCAGCTCCCCTTCTCCCCTAGGTCCTTCAACTCCGGGATCAGTTCTCACTTTTCGGAGGAGTTCAGCGAACGTCGTTTCGCTTTTAACCTCAACAATTAGAGCGTTGCCCTTACTTCGCTCCCGCCCCATCGGCCTACTCATCTGCTGCTTCTTCTCTCCTGAAGTTTTCACTTGCTGCTGGTTTCTCTTCTTTTTGTCTTTCTGGTTGCCGACAATGCGCCATTCACTGCCTTTATCTTTCCCTTCGTCATTTTTGAGCTTTTTCAGCTCCTTTTCATCTCCTGGTGTGTCCCCTTTTCCTTCTCTCTGCAATTCTGCAATCGTTGTCTTCTCCGTTGCATTTTGGCTGCACAGAAACAAAATCATTCAGGAGAATGAAAACGGACCGTGATCCAGTTCACGGTTTCATGATTTTTACCCAAAAACGTGAACTAGTTCCCGATTACGTGATTCAGTTCACGGTGTATTTTTGCTTGTTCTCGAATTCATGACTGCAGTTCACGGTTCCGGGCACGGATTTTTTTCCGTGTGTACTCAAGAACCTTTTCGGCAGTCTCTGCTCTCATCTTCAGTGCGTCCTGTTCGCATTAGGCTGCAATCACGGCCGATTTGACACGCGTCACCATCTCTTTTATTTCCTTGTGGACGTTGTGCTTGTCCTTTACATAGTCATAGAGTTCGTCGATCCGGTTTCTGACTACCTCCAACACTATCCTCTCGAGTTGTGCAACTGTGGCGTTAAGGGGTGAACAGCTGGGTCAGGAACCCCTGTGACTTGCTACTGCTGGTACTTGGAGTGGCCTCGGTACAGGTGACCTCTGTAGCTTTCCGCTTCTTGTGAACACTATCGCACCTCCGTCTCCATTGGTTTGATTTTTTGTTGGGTCCTCCATTTTGTTGGGTCCCCCCTCCGAACCACTATCTCCACACGTTGTAGATAATCACCTATCGTGATCCCATGGTTATCTTTGAATCAGGGAGGCCATGCTAGGGTTGACACGGTCCTTCATGGGGATCGTGTTCAGAGCCGAATTGGCGTAAGTCAGGAATGATAAGCTTCAAACGTACCTGGAGGCTTGCCAAGGTTTCACCGGGACGGGGCCACACCATTAGCCCACTTGCCATTTCTGGAAGGTGTCACTCTTCCTTACTGGAGGAAGCAGAATAGCCCGACTACCAGCCCTGCGCGTCAAGTACAATCCGTTAATCCATCTCGTAGCCTTATTCGGTGCTATGACCAGTATGCCGTAATATAGAATCTCACTGGCTTGGATCCTAATGTGCAGGTTGGCACTCCTGGGTGGCGTGGTCACGGGGGAATCCGAGCTCCCACCACGTAAACTCGCAGAGAGGGGGTCGTAAAGCCCTGGACGCGTCCTCGTGTGTGTGTGTGTGTGTGTGTGTGTGATTTTTTTGACGGGATGGAAAATCTGCAGACAGACTCCTGAAGAACTCAGGGTGTGGGGATGAGGGTACCAACTCCTCGACCCACTAAAACCCACCGTGCCTCGAGCCCCGGCCCTTCCCGGAACCACCTTTCGGTATTACTTCAGGGAGGGGGCTAGTGTGCTTTACGCACCCACTACGTCTAACTACATAGGTCTTTAGTAGTTAGCTTCTGCCGACCTGACGCTGATCTGATCGAGATGCTCCTGGATCCAAGCAGGGTTCGGGACGTCTGGTGGTCAATCCAGATCGTCCGCGATCTCCCTACCCGACCACTAACGGTACCTGCCGAACCTCGCGTCGTATGGTCCCTCCTCCGATCGAGAAAGCCAGGGCCAGGACCGGGGTTGGAACGTCTGGGAGTGCGGCATTACCCCAGGATCGTCCCTGTTCCCCATGTCACGACCGCTTACGACCTTCTGCCGGATCACGCGCCGTATGGCGCTTCCTCCGTTGTAGTTCCAGGGTGCACCGCGGGGAGGCGAACAACTTCCACACCCCTGTGTGTATGTGTGTGTGTGTGTGTGTGTGTGTGTGTGTGTGTGTGTGTGTGTGTGTGTGTGTGTGTGTGTGTGTGTGTGTGTGTGTGTGTGTGTGTTACAGACTCGTCTTGTGTGCTTGTTGAATTTTTCTCCCTTGTTAGGACTGTTTCAGGTATACGCTTTTGTTGCTTCTCCTTTTCGTAATATTACATGTGGGTCGCTATTGTTTCAAGGATCGTCCATAATTTTAACGGTCTCCATTTTCATCATCTCAGTGCTGTTGTTGCTAGTGCAGCTAGTGCTGCCGTTGTTGTCTATTTTGCTGGCTTTTATCTGTGGACAACTGAATACTAGACTCGGTTTACTTCTTCGGATTGCTCTAAGGATTAATTTGTCGTCACACACATATTGTATTGTCTGAATGTTTGAAAAGAATCGATCAACTAGGTAATTTTCATGATGGAATTTGATGTGGGATACACTTAAAAAAAAAGAAGTCATTGAGAAAAGATTGTCCTTTTTCACTCATCACTTCACAACATATAAACTTTTCTGACGGTCAACGTATGTTTGATGTCAAACCTATGATTATGTCAAAATCATGTTTAATGCTGTTTTTTGTTCTTATTTTCTTTTTTCAAATCATTAAAACGTCATATTAATGTTGCACTGAGGTGCACATTCGCTTATAAAGCGGCCCTTCCAAAGAGAACACAACAACAAAACTTAAACTAACCAGAAGAGAAAACTCCAAGTTAAAGAAATGGAGAACCGAATAAAGGAGATGAACACCATATCTGAAAGAGTAAGCTACAAGAAGTCGAAGCTTGAAATGAACGCATCAAAGAATTTTGTGAGATCATTCCTGTTTCTAACGTGGCACATAAATATACATGTTAAAATAAAATCGTTCAAATCTGTTTTGCCTTCTTTGTTTACAAAATCAGATACGTCGTTTTTAATAAAGCCTTCGATATTTGTCAATATAAAAGCTTGTACAATTAAGAAACTGTGTTTGATAATGAATCTATGAGTTCAGAACAATTTCTTGAGTATTAGTAAAATTCAATCTTTCAAAATAAATTTATGAATGCTCCGACATTGTTAAAAAAAAAATGTTAATAAAATGTAGTTAGGAGATGCAAATAGGAACTTAGGTCAATCGTGCACCTAATGAGCACTTCAACTGAATCATGACTTATTAATTGATATGATAGTTTAGTTACGCATAATCCCATATTTCAGAAACATCTGTGAACATCCTAAAACCGCCTGACTAACTTTAGCAGAGCAGCAAAAAAAATTCACACATTCCAATCAACCAACTAATCATTTGTTTGTTCTCATTTCTGTAACTTCCATCCGGGGTAGTCAAAATGAATAATGCCAAAATCCCACCACTTGGTGATTCCTCGCTCCGATGGATGCGGATAGAAGATTTATGAATTCTACGAGGGAATGCGGAGCGCGCCGCTATCAATATTCATGACGCCGAATTGAGGCAGTTGTAAGCAAGCAAGCAGCAGCAGCGTCCGTCTGGTGTCGGTGCTGCGGTGGGTCGTTGGACCTTTCGAGACTGTGGTCATCTGCTCAATCAATGATTCGGACGTTCACGCAATCTTGCCATGGCACACTGGGAATAAACGGACAAGACTAAACGATCTATGACCCATGGAAACCCCCATTGACGAAGACGGTCCAATCGAAAGCGTTTCCCATGCCACCGAACAAAATAGGCAACCGAAAAATAATCATAATTCTAGCCAGAACACTGATTTTCGCCATTATTGCCCAAACGACACTCGGCTGGACGTGGAATAAAATAACCACCACCAGAAGTCCGTTTGGATCCGTGAACAAAAAAATTGACTCGTTGATGATTCCGGTGCTGATGGAAAGAAGGAAAAAGTGACGCATTTAAATCCGATTAAAATTCGTCGAACGCCATCTTCGAGTTTGAGTTCATATTCTCAGCCGCTTGATTGCGAATTGAAACAAAGTGGGTGCAATTTAAAACTGCAATCAAACTGTGATTAAGCGTTTGAAGGTCAGATGCAGTATTTGAACCGATTTGCATCCTTCGCCGAAGTCAATCGCGTTTAGCAGAATGATTAGTGTTGATTTTCTTTAGTTTAATTCGAGCGATCAACCAATCAGAATGACAGCTCGCTTTTTTGATTCAACAAACCCGGGTGGTCTTTAGGAATGTCAGACATGTAACTCTTCCTCGATATTATTGAAAAAGATCAAAACAAGGAGGAAACAATCGTTCTCGGATGTAACTTCAATAAGGAACTGCTCACGGCTATGTTCAGCAGGCATTCGATTTTTGGTCGATGATTTTGAATTCCAAGTCTACCCGCACTTACAATGTTGTTCAGACAAGTCGCATGCAAATCGATCGAAAACATATAAAAAAACAATGAAACTGCTAGCATTGCTGATTGTGCGCTAATGTGTGATGATGATTCGATGATGCCGACACAGGTGGCAGATGGGGCAGTAGAGTGGAGGCTATGTGAAGGTTGTTTGCATACACCCGCTCGCTCAACCTTCGTTTCCGTTGGATCGTATTATTAAATTACGTGTCGTTATTTTGAGCTTTGAAACAAACAAAAAGAATCACTAAGTCAAGGACGGGATGTCATCAAACTTTTACGAGAAGTGATTCTCTTAGTTTTGTTCTTTTCGCTTTAGGAGAAGATTGATGAGCGGAAGCATAATTTAAAGTGTGTTGCTCCAGAGGATGGGAAAATGAATACTTTGGCCACTGCGACTGCTTCAGTTGCCGGGTATTTTGGAATAAATACTGGTCGAAGAGATAATATGCGCCGTTCGTTTGATCGGAGCAGCAGTTTATAATTAGAGTGCCCAGGCGGTGGAACGGTCATTGTTTGGAAACAAAAATCATAGAAGAAGGTATGATGATATATTTGAAAGCTAGAAGATGCACGGAGAAGTGAGTGTGTTGATACGAAAGTTGATTTTTTTTCTTGAATCGATAGAATTGATGATTCTTCTTTCTTCTTATAGATTGTTTTTAATATTTGGATGATTTACCACCGAAGGCCAATCCACCCTAGATCGTATAAATACATGAGCCGAGATCAACGACTTTACTTCCTTTAAGAAGGACTAGAGATGTTTTCACCTCAAGAAAATATTACCGACCTTGGCTGGGATTGAATCCAGTCCCACTGGGTTGTAAATGAGCTGTAAATACTCTTTTGACTCTCGAGCTAAGCAACTATGTTTTCAAAATATCTTGAAAACAGTTGAATCAAGAGAGATAAAGTTTATTAGAATTTTTATTAACCCTTTAATGCGCAATGTTGCTTTAAAACAACATACCGGAAAATATTAAAAATAAATTAATTCTATTCATTTTGAGGAAATATTCCAGTGAAATTGTTAAACACACTTCCATGAAGCTGTCGTGTGACCAAGGAACGCTGCATCGAAGCATTTTGGTAGTTTAACAGCAGTGAACGTGTTTAAAAAGAAATTTATTTTTATGTTAATCATTTAGTATCGTGCGCATTTAAGGGTTAAAAAAATTAAAAATTCATTTTTAATGTTGATGCAAGAGTAGTAAATTTTGAATTCTTAGTAAAATCACTCCTCAATGAACTTTTTTGTATGAAGCTTATCCCATAGAGGGTGGAACGGTAAAAAATTGGTCAAACATTTTTAAGTGCATACTCTGATTAGTTCCTTATGTAAATAATCAATCTTTATTTCTGCTAGAAGTTCACCGTCTACAAAACACAGGAAATTTATTTGATTAGGCTTTCGATTTTCCAGATACAAACCGTATGGCTTTACATTTCACACCCTCCATCATGTTTTGTACACTGTTATATCCACCTCATTTGATGCTGAACCTATTTGCTAGAGCTGTTTTTCACTTCCAACGGTTTTTTTTTAGTTTTCTTGAGGTTTCTCTTTACGATTTCTCCAATATTTGTCAGTTGGGCGCAGCTTCGGCGAGTTTGGAGGGTTTTACTGCTTTGGTACGATTTGCACTTTATTGGTAGTATACCATTTATGAGCCATTTTTCCGTAGTGGCAAAAAGCGAGGTCTGGTCAAAACAGCATGAAATAAATATGTTTCTTCTAGAAAGATAATAAGTGTATTTGAACAAGCATTCTTTAACATAAATATTTTGGTTGACAACGCCAGTTGTCACGGAACTTTCGCTTTTAGACAGCAGGTGCAAATCAGTGGCCAAAACGAGGGGTACTCAGTTTTATAAATGAACGAATAAAGAACTACGTTATGGGATCAATTATAAAAGTCGAGTCGAGTAACTCGACTCGGCACTTCTCACTGTTGAGTCGAGCGAAATCGCGCATTACAGAAGCCGACTAATTCTGATCGAGTCAGCAGCAAAACTCGACTGTTAACTTAAATTTTTCAAAATTACACTGAAATAAAACACTGAAACACCATGCAATAATTCAGAACTTTCATCAATGTAGCTGTCATATTTGACAGCCAAGGCATATATATTTACATTTTTTCACTCTTGCTTTGTGAATTACACAAATGTTTTTGTTATTCTGAAAATTGGGCCACTGTTCCAACATTGCGATTTGAAGTATTTTTCAAAGAAGTTATTTTTAATATGTGAACAAGTGTCCTTTCTTTTGAAAGATGATTAAGAAGAGGAGCTATTATCACCAACTAAGTTATGCGTGACGATTTTGAAACTTATGACAGCATTGTTTCTTGAAACATTCGACATTTATATGTTGCTTGAACGATGTTATCGTGAAATTCTCTGACTTTTTTGAAAAGCATCCGAACTTTTTCCAATGCCTCACACTAAGTGGAAAATTTGTCAAAATTGACGATTTAATTTTTCAATTTTAAGAAGATTCTCTGAACTTTTGAAGAATTCTTGACAACTTTTTTGATATGTTGATAAACTTCTTGTTATTTTTAAACTTTTCTGCTAAACTTCAGGGAAGTTTTCTCACCAATCAAATCCCTCAAACTAGGCAATATGGAAACCAAGGAATTGTAATTCCTACATGATGTGGTGTTCATATGTTCAGTACGATGCAAACGGTTGCGAAGATGGTGCTTACCATATTTTAATATGACGTCATAGGCAATAAATATAATCATGGTCATATGAATGATTTTTGTATAGGATTTTTTTTGTACTACTTGGTTTGTCAGTGATTATCTCTTGAATTTCAGGAAAAATCTCACCTGATCTTTTGCAGAGTTCTTTGCTAAAATTTTGGGAAGTTTCCTCCTAACCTTTAGGCAGGTAAGATTCTTAGCAGTCAATCCGGATTTTCTTGAAAATTCACATCTAACAGCCCAACCATACCTTTAAGAAATACTTGGTATGTTTTTTTCCTGAACTAAGTTATTTCATAAACATCTGATAAGTCCTATCCTGAACGAAGAGGAAGATTAATCTAAAGCATTGGGAAGGTATTCTTCATTTCTTGAATTTCTTGAAAATTTTCTCTAAATTTCCAGTTTCTTCCATTTCTAGCACTTCTGTGTAGTTCCAACCAAAATTTTGGGAAGTTTCCTTCGAAACTTCAGGGAAGTCCTCTCCTGAACTTCAGAGAAGTTCTTTCCTGAAATATTTGAGAAATTCCTTCTTGAGCTTATGAAAATGCCCTCTCTAGTGTTTTCCCTTCATTTTTTTTGGGGAAGTTATTTCGTGAGCTTATTCTTTCTAAACTGCTAGTAAGTCCCATTCTAAACTCCAAGGAAATTTTACCAAAACTTTGGGAAAGTCCTTTCCAGAATTTCTAGGAAACTTTAACATTTTTTGGAAGTTTCTTCCTAAATTTTTCTGGAAATTGTCTTCTGAATATCGGGAAGTTTACTCTTGAATTTCTGGAAAGTTCTGTTCTTTGAAGAGGGGTTTGCCCGAAAGCTCTTCTGAAATTCTGAAATTGTTCTCCTCTGTACTTTGGGAAAGCTCTCTAGCACTTCTGGGAAGTTTCAACTAAACTTTTGGGAAATGTCTTTCGGAGCTTCTGATTAATCAATCCCTGAACTAAAGAGAAGTTGAACTTCTAGGACGTATCGTCTTGAGCTTTGTGGAAGTTTGTTCCTGAGTTTTTGAGAAATTATAGGAAGGAAGTTTTTTTTTTTTGAACTTCTGGGATTGAATCTTGAATTTCTGGGAAGGGTTAGAGAACCTCTGGAAAGATCCAAACTTTTATGCATTCCTCTTCCTCAAACTTCTTACTGAAGCTCTGAGAAGTTTTCTCCTGATTTTTCGGGAGAATTTTCTCTTGAACATCTGGGAAGTATTTTTCTAAAGCACTGGGAAGTCTCCTTTTAAATTTAAAACGATGTTAATCCTTCTAGGATGTTAAGTTCTGATTTTTTGGGATATACTTGCTTGAACTACTAAGAAATGCTTTCTATACTTCTGAGAAGTTCCACCCTGACCTCTTTTTCTTTAATCTCTTTTCTTAGAATCAGGCTTCTCTATTCTAAGAAGTCTCTTCCTGAATATCTAGAAAGTATTTTTCGGAAGGTCTGGGAAGTACATAATTTAAAATTTTCTAGGATTCGCGCTAATTTCTGTGTAGTTTCTATCTTTACTTTTAAATATCTAGGACTTACTCTATAAACCACTTAATTCGAGGGTTGATTTACAAATCCCAAGTGTCAATGTATTAAAAAACTCCACTTAAAAGAATTTAGGATAAAAAATCAGAGCTATATGATCAATATCAAAAACTTATCTCTTTTACTGTTGGCTTTTATTGTTCTTTTACTTTTACTGTTCTTTTACTTTTACTTTTATTTAAGCGAAAAAATAAAATTTTCTTTTTGTTATTCCGACACAAGGCGCTTTTTTTTCCTCTGTTCGGAACATTTCGACCTGTAATTTGATCTATTTTAGTGTATCCCGTATCTTTCGTTAATTGCATGTCGAGTTACTTCATCGCTATTAAGAAATTATGAAGTATTCGGTGTTGTTACAGTTGTTATTGTTTGTTTTGTTGGCAATGAATCAAGTTTAATTGAAAGTTTTCGCTGTGTAAACTCTTTGTGAGTGACTTTATCAGTCAAAACCGGATTCATTGCAAGCAAAACAAACCATGACTCCGATACTGACCATGCAGAACTGTTTAGTACTGCCAGAACCCTAGTCATAACCAATTCAAACTATAGAACATCAAATAGACAATAAGAATTCACATAAATGAAGACTAGCCATTTTTTACTTATTCCAAGCTCATCCTCGCACAATCGGGGCATAAAACGAGTATTGTCACTTTTCATAAGATATCAAATGTAATAAGGACTAAGATATGTTCCTTTGACTACAAAAAAAAACAAATATGTTCTCTAGTTTGAATAAATTCAGACTAGGGTTCGGTGGTAAATTTGATACCCCGTAACGCACCACAAAAAGGTGATCTAAAAGCGTTACGGGTCAATTTATTAACATTTATTTATTTATCGTGATAAATTAACATTCAGCAAATTGAATTTCCGTATTTGTAAATTTAAATGTGCTAATTTTAATACATAAATGTAAATAAATAGAAGTAAATATATGAATGTTAATAGATGAATAAAAATAAATTGATATGAATAAGTGGAAGTAAGCAAACAGAAGTAAAAATATAAACATAGGCAAACAGTTACGTCTGTTGCTGTTTTTTCAACGATTACGCCTTAGTTTTTTAGTTTAAAATATTGCCACAGATGGCGCGCATAGTCGATTTTCTTATGTTTGACGATAGCACACTACCCTCGTCTGTTCAGTTTTATCGCTCATCACAATGTGTTTAACAGGTTGCGCCTTATATGCCCTAAAAGTCATCTTTACAAAGTTTTAAAATTCAGCTTTGGAATTAAAAAATTGAGCAAAAACACTTTTTTCTCCATCCAAAGAAATGTTAGAGATAAAATGTTATAAAATGATACGTAGATGAAATAGGAAGTTGAGTGTTTTCAGCAAAGTTTCATTAAATTAAATTAGCTTCAATTATGTAGAAATGGAAATTCCATCCAACAATCCAATCATAAGAAAAAAAGAAGATAGAATTTTCATTACGAACACAAAAGGACCACCCTATTCACCACTCAAACCAAACGACAGATCTTATATGCTGTCACCAGCCAATGATTTAAAAACATTGTGACATATATTTATGACCATCAGAATTCCAGTAATTGTTGGCTTATAAATGTATTTATATGATGTTTAAATGTATGAAGTCCAATAAAACATCATATAAATTGGTGTGCGGGCCTCTACATTTCGCAAAAGATGAATGTTTTGCGAAAAATGTACATTTACCTACACTGATCTCAATCATCATACACAGTTTAAAAAAAACATTTAACTTTCCTCGCTATATAATGCACATAAAAGGAATGCTAAATATGACAAAAATAACATTAAAAACGGAATGGTAAATATTACAAAAGAAACAAAGAATTAAAAAATCAAAAACGTTCAAGAAATTTGGGAAAAGACCACCACCATGATATCTGAACGTACAGTACAAACCCTAATGAGTTGAGTTGAGCACAAAGTTTGCAAGTTTTATGCAATATAACTGTATTTTGACTTCCTGAATTGTTAAATCATATCCCATGAAGCTGATATAAACTACTACAATTGAAATGTAAAGCAAAATTTGAAGTGCTTATGCATTCAGGTGTCCGGATTATTGTGGATACAGACCTTAGGTAATCGTAGTTAGAGTCTAGAGGTAGAGGTATTCGGAATAGTTGTATTTGTGGAAATATTAAAGAGCCGGTGATATGCACATAATTCAATTTTCAACGTTATTATTTTATACCTAGAGTGCAGTATATTAATTTTATGTTCTTTTCTCTTAATTTACAGGTATTCATGATTAAGGCCATCTACCATGAGGAAATAAGGTTTATTTAAAAAAATGCACTACCAGTCGAAAGTGTCGACTCCCTTGAATATTGCTTCACCGCCAAAAAGTATCGACTTACCCTAAATGAGGTGAATTCATATCATTATATATCTAAACGATGATAACCTAGAAAGTTTCAACCTTCAGCAAAGTTGATAGGAATGCTAAGAGCTTCCAGAGAGTGGAGAGTATCCCAAGTAATTTTTTTAGTTTTATTCGAGCCGTATAGCACTCCTCCCATCTTTATTGATATAACTACATTCAAAACTGTTTGGTCCACCAACACCTCGTCTATGCATCTTCAAAGCAGGAATGGGTACCAAGTGGCCCACTCTAAAGACGGTTGTGAAAATAAATTAATAAAACATATATAAGACCATAAAGATTTTGATAATGAGAAACTTCATAAAACCTATTGGCTGCCATTAAAACCCACATAAGGCCAAATGGCCACAGCTGTCAAATTCACGGTGATATCGTGGTTGTTATACGTTGTTCTGTTTGGCACGATTCTCTGCTGGCAGTAAATAATATCTAAGAAAAAAGTTCGTGTTTGATAGCAAAATATCCAAAACAAATTAAGCTATTTTATAGCGTATAATGCTCCAAATCATATGCACATATAATTTTATGGCGAATATTGCCACAATAAGCGCCAAAAACTAATGCGCCTCGGAAATTATGCGAGTTGATAACAACAAAAACAAAATTGAAACAGATGTATTCGATAAATGAACTATGAATTTCCTAAAAATGACAAAATCGATGGATTTCTATAAAGTCATCTAAAAGAATGCCAAAATTGGTCGCTGATCTACAGTTCATTTGCATTACATTTAAAATGTAGTGTTTATCCACATTTCAATGATTTCTTATACTTTGTTATGGAGATTGTTAGAAATAGCAGTTTTGCTAAAAAGCCAATTTATCTTCGCAATGACTACAATTAAACTAAATGGTCATTTGTTACTTCTCTCACGGCTTTGCCGTGGCTCTCAATTTGCCGTTTAAGGCATTCACTGGAGGCAACATGGTTTTAAAATGCTTTTTCAACTGACCATAATAAGATAAAATGAATGATTCATAAAACGGCATTTCAAAACCGCATTTTACGAGTTCATAAAGTCAAATAAAACCTTTGATAGGAGTAAAAGGAATTTCAGAAGACAAGGTTTTAAGATCGTTGCAAATAAGCTGTGTAGGTTATCTTAAACCTGAATTAAATTTGAATCTTATTGGCACCTCTTGCTGGCATTATAAAACCAAATTTATTTCTACACACTACCAAAATGTCATGTAAATTTCTGTCTGCAAAGACCGACACATGCAAGCGTCGTTGAGCACATAAGTATGCGTTGAAAGAGATGAGAAAATAAATTCAATCAAACACATCTTTCGTCGAATTGCGTATGTGTCAGTCTCGGGAGACATAATTTTACTCGAAATATTCCTTTTCGTTCCCCGAATTTTTACAAACATAAATTACGTCTCATGTAAAATTCCGAATTTCGAAGTGTGTATTGGCTTTAAAAAATGGCAATGTTACTTAAGATGGTTCGAAACTCGGTCATTACCTGGCGCTAGATGGCATGGGAAAGAATGCATTTTTGAACGAGTTTATATCGTGACTCTGACCCCTAGTAAGTTCAGTAAAGTTGTTCATAAGGTTAAAGATTTTTGCAAGGGTGAGATATGGTTCGGAATTTGATCACTACGCATCACTAGATGGCATGTAAAACAGAACATTTTTGAAAGATTTTATACAGTTATTCTGACCACCTAGTAAGTTAAAACCAGCAAAAAATTTCAGAAGGTTAAGGACTTTCGAAAGAGAGAGAGAGAGAGAGAGAGAGAGAGAGAGAGAGAAAGAGAGAATGGTTCCGAACTCATCCACTACGTGACGTTAGTGGGCATGTGGGCATTTTCATCGATTTTATGTCGTGATCCCGACCACATAGAAAGTTCGAACCTTAGGGAAAGTTCTTCATAAAGTCAAGAGCTTTTCGAAGGTGGAGAGTATAGTTTGGAATTCAGGTAACACGTGGCGCTACCCAGTAAACACAATATCACATATTAGTACAAAGTGGAGGCAATATACGTTTATGCATGCATTAAACTCCATGTTAACTGTACGTATACCGCCTTCAGTTTGTACTCATTTCCGCTTTCATATACAATCTTGTGTTTACTTGGTAGTTTGCTCTGTGCATTGACCAGAGAGAACATTCGATCGATTTTATATAAAGATCCCGGCAACTTAAAAAGTTTGAACTTCAAGCAAAGATGTTCAGAAGGAACATTTTTTTCATGAGCTCATATAATGATGCTGACCACCTAGAAATTTATATTGGCCTTTAAATTTCTATTCAGTAATTACATTGAAACCGAAATTATTCAAACCGATGAGCAAACATCAGATATCAAAAGAATTTTTATCTGGTGGTTGAAAATAAACGCGCTTTTGGAAGAACAAATAAGTCCATGCTCCTGGGTAACCCCCTCTTGTTTTAGAGTAGCACGCCACATCCCTTTCCTCGCAGACAACGTTTTACAGTACCCACAAAAATTGGATTCATCAGAATTTCGTTTATTTCAGCATGAATTTCTGGTGCTGTTTTATACCAATTTCGCTTGTTCATCCATACAATTTGTAGATCATCAGTTTTGAGTTGTTTTTCTTGCTCGGCAAGAGCCTTTTCAATATCTATTTGAGTATGTTTTGGCGTAGCACTTAAACATGATATCAATTTAACACTTTGAAATACCAAAAATTGTTTTAGATTTCACGATTTATTTTGTCCGTTTTCCTCATAATAAGCATTTCTGGATGATTTTCAAGTGAAATCTCCTTTTTTAAAGCCATGTTCAGCAATCATAATCGGAATAAAAGGAATTTGACAGTTCTAGGGGAAAGTCCATTAATTATGTCACGCAGTGAGGGGGAAGGGGGTTTGGGAAAACGTAACGATTCATTAAAAAACGTGCCAAGGGGGGGGTATAAAAAGTCATTTTTTCCGTGACGTAATTAATGGACGTTCAATATTAAGTTAGAGCAAGCCAAAGTGGATTAAAAAGTATAAGTTGCCAAAATGCATGCCCGGAAACTTCTAACGAAATACAAACAGAAGAAGCTGCCGAAATTTTGTTTTAAAGTACCTGATTTTGCCGTTTCTGAAACAGTCCGATCAAAACTGTGGTTTTGGACCGATTTGGCTTCATTCCACTACTTCAAAAACGATCGAGTGGTATGAGGTTGGTTCTTGGATTTTGTACCGAGAGACAAAACTGTCTTGAGCTCCGTGTGATCGGAACCTATTGAGCCATGATGTAGCACCAGCTTTGGTAAACCAAGAGAGATGCAAAGGGTGGAAAAAAATGTTGAAGAATTGAAATAAAACTGAGAATGTGTTGCAATAATTATCGACTTACCCTTTAATAATGATCCCAAAAAAAAAAATAACATGAGCTTAAGATTTTTTAACTTCATAGCAACTTTAAACAGTTCTACTGTTCTACATCCTTTAAAGTAAATTCAAGATTATATATGGATTCCTGGATTGTGCTTGTTTGATAAAGCTATCCCAAGTAGCACACTACGATCATAATTAGTTGTAGTAACTTGATCTTGACTTAGCAAGTCATATTTATGTTTTCTCAACCGAATGGCAACAATTGTGCTACTAGGGATGTCCATTTAGAATCCGGAATAATATAATCACCTGTATTTCGGTAACGGATTGACATACAAATAAGATCAATACATCAAAACAAAGGTAGTTCACTGAATTTAAAAAAAAAAAATCTACACAAATCATTTCTCTTTGTTCCTAATGAAAATTTGCACTTTCTTCTTTATTCCTCCCATGAAACGCTGCACACCTCCGGAGTCAACTTCCTTGGCACATTTCTAAGTCGCGGCCTGAGCCGTTTTTCCTCTTTTCTTAAGCTTCCGCTTCACTATTGCCCAAATTATCTCGATGGGCCAGAGCTGCTGACAGTTGGGTGGATTTATGTTTTTATCGATGAAATCTACATTATTATCGCGGTACCACTGGATGACTTCCCGGCTGTAGTGGCAGCTTGCCAAATCTGGCCAAAACTACACGGGACCTTTATAGACTTTAATGAAACGTAGTACGCGGTTTTTGAAGCATTCTTCCTTGTACAGCGTCGAGTCCATCGTCTTATTCGTCACGAACACTTTGGTCTTTGCTCCGCATTTATCAGTTTTTTTTGGCAAATTTGTCCATAAAAGTAAACTCAAACTTCACAGAAACATCTCCTTGTTCCTTGTGCTCGCAGAATTTTTGGCCAGAAAGCTGCCCAAAATTCATTTTGACGTAGGTTTCATCGTCGATGAGCAGGCATCCTTAGTACTTCGTCAAAACCTGCTGGTACAACTTCCGAGCTCGAGTTTTGGTGACGAAACTTTGCTTTAACGTTCTGTTTGGTTGCTTGCTAGCTCGATAAGAATGATATTTTTTTTGCGATTTCATCACTACTATCGTCAGTGTCAAACGAAACTCTCTTATTTCATAATTCGCTATTTTCAAACGACTGCAAACCAATATAAATACCCAAAATCAGACCAAGTATTTCACTGTAAATCATAATCGACTAGCATCGTGATTTCTTTTTTTTTTTTCATTTAACATGAAACGATTTCTATCGTTCTTGTTTTTCCATTTGTAGATTATCGCTAGTTCTCGTCATAGACGTCTTCGAAACAAATGAACTTGTCATCCATCAACTTGCTATTCCCTGATAAAGCTATTCCCGGCGTAAAAAAGTAGCATTCCTTGTCCAGGTAGATAAGCACTCGTGCCACCAAGTTAACATATCGCCACTCCACAGTCACTGTCATGGTCAACGATTACGACAAAGCTGTCTTTCGTCAACATCGTCGCCGCCTCGTCGATCGACAGACCATGCAAGAAGGTTCGTCGCTTATCTCACCCAAGTCATTCGATTCACTCTTCGCTTTGCTGCGTGTGATCATCGCGCTTCTTTTTCAGCTGCCTTCCGGACAGACGACACAACGATTAGCACCGAGAATCGTCCACGCTGACCGGGGGAATGAACTCTCAGACTGCATCACCACCACCACCACCATTCAAGAAAATGTAGAAATGCACCATCGCCAACCATTTCGCCGAGGCAGGATTTCTTGCTCACTCTAATGAAGTTTTAACGATCCGATGACTGTTTGTTATCTTGTTGGTTCCCTTCCTGTGCACAAACAAATTTACATTCCTCTGGCTGGAGACTTATTTGCTGATGCGTTTCTGCGTTTCTGTTGACCGAACTAGATTTATGTCGATTACCCGCTAATTTATCGTGCTTCTTAATTTCGTGCAACGGTCAAATGAAGTAGAGGACACCACACGAGCCATGTTCGCAAAAACTTTCGTTTATGATTGTTGGGATTGCTTCCAGCTGCCTTGATATTGTCCTGAGGGATAAATAAAACTCTTTCCGTACGAACATGCCCAGTTCCCTCCGGGAAGCACCACCACCAGAGTCAGAAGCCACCAAGCTGTTAACGAAAGGCGATAAATAACATGTTTCAAGAGAAAATTTATTTAGGATCTTATCGATGTCGTAAGTTTGTTGCCTTTATCCCCAGTTGCTAACAAGCGCTACATGGATCGAGGCCTACAAAGAGAAGTGATAAATGGCCTATGATCAAATAAATTCTGCCCAAGTTGAGATCTCAAGCTGTGAGGAATAAAACTCTCGTGGATTTTGTTTTGTGTGATTCATTTCGGCAACTGAGGCCAGAACACAGGGATTGTTAACAAACCCAAAATGTGACGGCTTAATTATGGAAGATTTGAAGAAAAATGTGATATTAGAGGTTGTGAAATGTCATCGATTTCATTTCTTTTTTGTTGATCATTAGTGAAAGCCTACGACATGCTTTGCATAATTTGTGGAAACTTAAACGATTACGTAATTCATCAAGTTATGGGAGATGATGAATGCTTTTTGTGGCATTATCACCTTAATTATCGAACAAGCGACGCTGATAATTTGCTAGCTGACCTTGAATAACACCGAGCGCAAGAAGAAGTTTCAAATCAACAGACTACAACCCAAATGATGACCACGAAAAATGATGACTAACACAGGATGTGGAGTCGAAGCCATTTGCCATCGATTTCAATTAACGCACATCTATTCTGTTCAACTAATTTGGAATCGAGTGACCCCACGGAAACGGGTCTTCTACACGATTTCTGTATTCTTTGCAAAATTGTTTTTAAAACCGGTTGCGTTGAGCGCTAGTTCATCTACACTTCTCATGACTCACAGGTAAACAAGCATTGTGAGAAACTAACGCAATTAATGAACTGCTTCAGAGCTGGTAACTTTATGACTATTATAGCGATTAAGCGATAAGTGGAACTGAAGATGCTCCATTAAAAAGTTCGTGATGATGATAAAATGTAACCAAGACTTCGTAGAATGATTATTTGTTTTAAGGAGTGAACGTCTGCAATAACATTCGGATTGCGGCAATATAAAATATGCTAAAGATGCTTCCAAACTATTTGTGCTACGATCTACGATCAATACAATATTATAGGGTTTGTGATGATCGAATCAATATTTTTATCAAAATATGCACAAACCCGAGCTATTCTTCTTCTTCTTCTTAACATTCAGTTTGTTTCATTAGGTGAATTTCTGTATGAATTGAAAAGTCTGTTAAACGTCTGTTAACTCATTTAAAAAACAGAAATTTGAAAACTGTTTGAAACTGATACCAACTTCATAACGGAATAAACATGTCAAAGGGCATTTACCATGAACGGGAAAAAAATAATCTAAAAATAACGTCTAACCCCAAAGGTGTAAATTGAGCCTAGTGTTATTTAAAGAGCTTATAGAAACTCAACTTCTATAACGATTGAACCAAATAGAATGTGATTAAAGCTATTCAAGCTATGGAAAATTGTGCGAGATTTCACAACGTTTTCTGAGTGTCACAGTGAGATTTGGTATACTTTTCCAATATTGCTACACGGAAACAAACCCGTTCCCAAAAATGTTAAAGACGCCTCGTGATATCATGAACATAGTGTACTTCTGCTGTATGAAAATACACCATGATTTGGGCTCATGATATCATGATCCATGCTTGCGTAACGCACCCGAAGCGTTACGAATTGTTCTGCTGAGAGGAAATCATGAATCAAAATTAATAGGAAGCCGACGAAACGCATGAAAATTTCCTTTTCACTTTTGAGCAGGAACTTCTGGATACAAATCACCTATCGGAAGTTACGAAAGCGAGCACTTAGCTAATAAAAAATAATCAATTGTTTGATAAATAGTCATGTATCAAAGTCATGATTTTATAGAGGAATACGGCTTTTGGTCCAACGATTTTCAAATCATGAAATTGGTATCAGATTTTTTTCCGTGTAACACTTCACAAATATTTGATTGAACACTCCACAATACTAATGAGCTTTGAGCTTATCAGCATAAAAAATAAAATAAAAATCAAAACCCCTTCAATTTTAGTAATATTTGGTTCTAATTTTGGTTCTTGATAGGGAACTAGAATCAACCACACATGGGTTTAATATCTGTGCATGACTTCTGATTAAAAATTATACAATCTAATCGTTTTGAAGATTTGACGAACTCTCTACATCAAGGAGAGGAGAATATTTTAAATTACACAAATTTTACTGACACGATCAAACAAATTTCTTCACCTCAGATTTCTACAGGAAAAAAAATGTTGGTGTATCTTCAAAATTTCAATCGAATGAAAGGTACCGCTCAGATTGAAGAAACCCACAATAAAAATTTGTGTTGTTCTTTCCCAATAGTTCAGGCAGATGAAACAAGTCATTCTGAAAAGAAGCCAGGAATTGCCATTTCCACACATTTCAATTCAGAGTTCATCACGGCAGAAAAATGTAAGGATTTTGAACATGTTTGGGTAAAAATGCATATGTTGGGGGCAACACACTTATTTTCCACTGTGTATTTTCCTTTAAAGATTGCTCGCAAGGACTCATATGAAAAATTCTTCAATATTGCCGATGAAATTTCGGACAATTTTACCTCAGAAGTAAAAATTCACGTTTTGGGGAATTTTAATCAACGTAGAATTGACTTCGTTCCAGACACAGAAAATGAATGTATCTTACTCTACGACTTTTGTTAATGCGATAAGAGAAGCAGAACTTACACTCTGCAGTTCAATATTTTCTGATCGTATAGTAAACTTGCATGTGGCGAGCGAAATTTCTTTTTAAGATCATAAAACAATTTTGTTTGTATTCAAGGCTAGTGATAAACTGAAGGAATCCTACAGAGATCTTCGTTAAACAAATGTGGAACTATAAACCTTAAGTATAAAAAGTCAATATGAGCCCTGTGCTAATAATTTAGATACGGTTTTAAAGTTAGAAAAAAGTGCAAATCATGCATAACAACAATAAATCATGTTTACAATTCCAACTGTCCTACAAAGAAGCGCTCGACCAATTGAGATGTTTCATAGTGGCTATTGAAAAAGCTACGGAAAAAAGCACGAAATTTATTCAATCTAGCGAAAATTACTTCAAATTGGAGTCAGTACAAGCACAGAGAACAGACGTTCATCTTCGATCTGCTGCTTGTTTAAAACTTTAAACCGACATTTCAAATGTATATCGTTATGCTCCTGGCAGACGGCGCTGCAGTTGTGCGATAACTGTCTTGTCAATGTTTAACAATACAAAGCCTAGCACATAACCTGAAAAGTTTGGATTGTTTTTCTATGCACTTGCTTTTTATACCGGCTGCTCATATTTATTTTTACACACGTTTTTCAAGAAGAGGTACATGGACAACAATGTCTGTTCTGTGGTACAAGGGAGTATTGAGTGAATATAGTAGAGAAATCGGGAGATTCGATTGGAGAGTGAATATAATAGAAAAATTAGAAGATGCGATTGGAGACATCTGTGTGAGAACCATAGAAAGCACTCCCAAAACTGCAAGAATTCAAAAAGTACTTTCAAGAGACCATTCCAAAGATCTCGGGACTCTTAAAAAGCCTGACTGAAATTTCACTTACTACACAAATAAAACTGTAAAAGTAATGATGCACACTCATTTTTCAGCGTCTCTGCATACTGCTAATCAACTACCAGATCACAAATGCATGCAAAGTACTACATTTTTTAAACCTAAACGTGTGTAAATAAATAGAACTACTATAGGATGAATGATGGAACTACGTGAAACAGAATTGTCCAATGTACAAGCTGAAAATATTGCAAATAAAATATTCATGAGCTATATGATTTAATGGGGAATAGATTCTTTCAGTCCTTTCATATCCCCTGGTCATGATTTTTCCAATTTTCCACTACTTACTAAAAAGTGCAAATCTTTAGTAATTCGTTTTTTGATTGAATTATGCAAGTATAGTTTTTACTGGGATACGTTCCGAAGAAATGGATGCAAGTTTGGTTTGTATTTTTATCAAAAGCAAATAAACAAGATAAATCATCACCGAAATCATATAGAACAATTAGTCTGTCATCAATATTTTTGAAATTAATGGAAAAACTATTAGATAAACTAATAGATAGATTATGTAAAACACAATTTGCCTATCAATCAGGAAAATCTTTTTATTTTTTTTTGCATAATTTTCGATCAGCAGCATCAACAATTATCATCAAGGAGCGTAACAAAGTGAGATTTATTATGAAAATGTTTATATTTTTCTATTGGAGATGGGTCCATTTAGCCTTTTATATCACATTTATATCACAGACAAACAGAGATAACACATTGACCATTTTGCACTACAAATCATCGTCACGAACACTCCTGCGCCATCTTATGAGTACACCAAGATGGATGATAAAGCTGAACAGATGGTGATACTTTGCTAACGCCAAACGTGAAAAAATCGGCTATGCGCGCAACCTGTGGCTTCTATCAACTAAGAAACATTAGAATTGACCGTTTAATGCGTTCTGATTTGTTGCGCAAACAACTAGTATAACACACGAAGAACTTAAAAATATGGCATACAGTATAACAGGTTTGTGAAAACTACGTATACAGTATAATACAATATTATTAGTAGAATCCGCATCGGATTTACTCGGATGCACCGATATTTCAGCATGGTCAATATCGGGTAAAAAAGGAAAATACTCATGTTGGTGCGTCAACTTTGACGCTAGCTGTACTGCCTGTAACCGCATATCAGTCCCATATTGAAAAACAGCAAACCGAGAAAACGATCAATCAAGTTGGGAAAGCATTTTTCTTGATTCAGCCCGTTTGGCGTACTTTTTTACTCTATATTTTGATAGTTTATATGTAATAGTATGCATTGTTTACTATACAATCAAACCAAAATAAAAAAAAATGTTTTTGAGGAAGAAAATGCATTGGGACAAAATATGCAGTTACTTTGTCCATCAAGCATAAATGTAACCGCATACCAGTCCCATTCTGTTTGTTTAAAAATATCGCTATGATACGGTATGCTTTGTCATGGGGTTCGTTCAAATATTACGTAAGACATTTTCCGACCATTTTAACTCTCCCTTCACCATGTAGTACATTCATAAGATATGATCAACGCCATCCGTTTCCATGTAACGTGGACAAAAATGTAGAATTATAAATTTTAAATATAAAAAGACGCGTAACCTGCTCCCGTTATTTAGCGTATTATGTTATATATGGCCGACTGGAACGAGTTGAAAATTGCTGTTTTAAGCTTGTTTTTCACGGAGATTTCATATTTCTTTACGAAATCAAAATTTCCTAGAGCTAATCAAGAGTTACTTTGGTGCTATTGATGAAAGTTCTGTCGACGAAGATTGTGGATTTGATGCGATGACAAGAGCTGGTTATTTCTATCTAAAATCGTGAAAAAATGCAAGGGTTTTGGTCGAATTTCACTTCTTTCTTGTCGGACAAGAAAGAAAAAGATCATGGCAATTCTATAATGTGAGCCCATTCTTATTTTCAAATGCAGATCAGTTTAAAAGCACTCTGGTGAGGATGCAACAAGTGGAAGTTCTTGTTCCATAAAAGCGGAGGTGATGCAGCTTTATATTCTCCTTCTTCAAATGCAGATCAAGAGAAGGTCCGTGATACATTCAATGATGTTTCACGTTTTATGGATGCGGATCATGATTCATATAGTAGCTTTTTTGCCACAGAGACGGAATCAATGAACACCGAAACAAAAAAATCGTAAAAAACAATTTTAGAATCGTGACTTAACAGGAAGACGGCGCGGCGGCTTGCTCTTGTTGTAATTTTTGAGAATTTCGGATGCGTCAAAGAGTGCGGCAATTAGGATTCCAAAGATATATTATCGTGAAGTAAGGATCCTTGTATCTTCACTACAGTAATTCTGTAAAAGGTGAAGGCTTGAAGTGCTGCAAATTATTTACAAAAAAACAAGAAAAACTAATTTCAGCTGATGACTGTGTTCTGGAAGGTCAATTGAAAAAGAAGAGCCAACCTCGAGACATTGACGCTGACAGGAAAAACCTATTAACTTAAAACCATTTTACCATTGTTTGAGGAAGAGAAGAAGAGATCTTTAATTGAATTGTCACAAACTGGACGAACGGGAGACTGATTGGTAGAATGGATTTTTATTTCAATATTATTCCTGTTTACAATTACATTTTTTGCTTAATTTATTATTCTGTTATGTTTCTAAGAAGGATTAAGCATTTGAAAAATACAGCCATAATTCTAGAAGGTGTTAAATATTTTTATTTTACTGCCACTTCTAAAACGGGACTCATATGCGGTTACTTCAATAATGGGACTCATATGCGGTTACTTTCAAGATGGGACAAACCGACCTGATATTTTTTTCACATTTTTTGGAATTAACTGCTAAATTTTATGATTGCTTTCGAAAATATGATAAAAAATAAAGGCAATTGCGCAACATAACTCAAAAACGTCAAAAAGTAATATGGGACTGATATGCAATTACAGGCAGTGTAGTCCAAAACATGGAAACAATTCAAATATTGTCCACTTTTATTTATTTATTTTAAGGCTATGGTGAAATTTAAAATAAGATATGTAAAGCTTCCACAGATATATTAAATTGGTATGTCCAAAAACGACTTTTTTCACATATGTTATGAAGATTTTAAATTTATAAACTTTATCAACTCAAAATATTAGCCACGTAAGGTCTATACATTTGTTGAAGTGTTGTTGAATTTTCAGTCAGAAACATTTATGACTGTCCAAGTAACAATTGGTTGAACATCGCGTTTTTAGTTAGCAAAATTTTGCTCAGCATTTTATTTTGTTGCTACTAAGTGTATGTTAACACAGCCAACTATACGTAACACTTGCAGTTTCTTTATCGACTACGCATAACACGGTCAATTCTTACTTGGTAGTATTGCTACAGGTAGCGCGCATAGCCAATTATCTTACGTTTGACGTAAGCACATCTCCGCCATCTGTTCAGCTTTATGCAGGGTACTCAACAGATGACGCAGATGTGTTCGTGACGATGATTTGAACTGCAAAATGTTCACTGTGTTATCTATGTTTGTCTGTGATATAAATATTAATAAATAAATGAGTTAATATAAAAATACTCTTTGACGATAATTGCAAAAATGCAAAACTACCAATTTCAAAACGAGATTTCTCCTGAAGGAACAAAAGCGGACAAGTGATTTTGCATACATCTTGTAGATGGAAGTTTTTACTTTCAATTCACGAATTCCCTGTTTGCAAATATTTGTAAATAAGTTAGTAATATATCTTACAAAAACGTATTTTTTCACTAGAAATTTTCCACAAAAAAAAATTTCTATATATTTTTGGTATGGCAATAATTTTTTTCCATTTTATGTTTTATAAGGCTTCACTTTTTGTGCTTTTTGCGTCAAAGTAAGGTGTAAATAATGTATTATACACTTATATTAATAAGCTGTATTCTTCCTTTAACAGTACGTTCAACTTGTTTATTACAAGCTGTGTTGCTTGAGTAGTTTCTTCGTCGCATCGATGTTGTCGATTGATGCTGATATTGTGACGCCCTGTTGACAACAATTTATTCCAGTTTTTTTAATCCTATTTGAAGAAAACACCATAACTTCTTGTTGATGTTGATTTAGATTGGTTAGGTCAGAGTAAGATGAAATGTCGTGAGAATATCAACAAGAATCATTCATATGCGCCATCATGTGATCATATACAAAAACCTTTTCTCTCTTCTCCTTCTCTTGTTATTAACACTCATGACCAATTCAAGGATCTGTTCAAGTGAAACAGCGAGGACTGCACAGTTCTGTGTTGCATGAAATTTTGGTAGTGTTTTATATGGAAAGACAAAGGCGATTATTAATCACTAAAATTAGTATTGTATCGAAACCTTAGTAAGACAAGCTCGTGGCACGCAAATCTATCTACCTTACCTCAATTTTTTCATAATGTGTGTGTGGGCCCAACCGAGGACGTTGAGCGCGAATTATTTGATCAATCATATGCTCTGCAATGGTGCCCTTTTTGTTATGGAGGCCAGAACAATAAAGAGGAGAACTTTTGAGGCAAGACAAGTTATCCTCAAAGCTTTTGGGGAAATGGGAGGTACTTTGAGTCCACAACAGGTACAGCAAAATATTACATAGACGCCCTTATTCACACTTACAACTCAGGAATAGAAGGTCAAGAAGAGCCGCCGTCATGGCAGAAAGCAAGATTAGTCCAAAAGATTGAAGGCTTTTATTGTTGTTTAATCAATGGTAGCAACCTGTTTTGCAGACACTCCTTCACGTAGATTTTGACCATTCATTGTGTCTGTCGTAATGAATGGACGAGATATTTTTTCATCCACATATGGCCTGCCACACCACTACCTTCTTGCCAAATTTATCGGTGTAAATGGCTTTCACTGATCCAGGAACATCCTTTCCCTTCGGCGAGGTATAAAACTGTGGTCCCGGCAGTTTTTTTTTTTTTGGACTTTAAACGTTTGGTCATTCTCGTCCCAGAATGGTCTCGGCAGTGTCTTATAATCGAGTTAGTTTTACGAGGTATCATCGTCCATGATAACACAGCTCGTACAGCTTTCGAGCCCTCGGTTTCACAGATTCAGCCTGTTTGGTACTTCATTTTGGCTGCTTCTGCTTTCAACGAGTCTGCAGGCCCATTCCCTTCTTGGCACGCATAACATTAGTCGCCGAAGTATTTAACTTTCGCCACATCTCGGACTGATGCTGAAGGATGACAATTGAAATAGTTACCTTTCTGTCGATTTTAGGATCAGCAGGACAGGGTTTTCTACCCCGTCTCGGGGGAACAACAAAAGTGCACTGTTATTGATACTTCCGTAATGCGGTTTGAACTGATCCGACGCTCACACATTCTTCCTCAGTTTTCTGATCGGTGCACAGTGCACCGTTTTCTTTGCTGGGGAGAAAGACGACGCATTTTCAAACTTCCTTTTAAAAAATGAGAAGAATGACAACATCACTTTGATTTGGATGTAAACAACAGGACGCAGCAAAAATTTGGTTGAATACTGCACGCATTTTGAATTGACGGTTAATCCTTAGTGTATTTATAATTCGAACAGTCTAAAGTAATTTTTTTAGAGAAGTGAAAGGTCTAATACCGGCAGCACGTACAACACAGTGTATATAACATGTCAATGTGAAGGAATATGATACATGAATTATGCTAGAAAAATTTAAAAGCCAATAATTCAAATCTTCAACCATTTATACTCCATGATGAGTGCATGGGAATTGTGACATTAGAGAATGAAGCAACTCTTATAAAATCGGTCATTCCGTCTAACAGTGATTCTAACAAAAATAACTTGATCGTAAAAATTTCGCACATCTGTGCGAAACTTCTATCGAAAAGTCAAACCGCTTCACTTCAAAAAGATTCCTCTCCAACCAAGCGAACGATCCATTTGGCTCTCCAGCAAACAATACCTCCCGTAAAGTAGGTTAATGGCACTTTTTTTTACCGGAATTCCAATAGTGTTCTTGTGTCTGTCGACTGGGAATGCTTCAAGCCTAGCCAGCCAGCGAGAACTGTAGAAAAGGTGCTAGATTTATGGCGTTTTTGTCAAGTACGTGAACACTTATCCGGACCAGAGCTTCAGTTTTATTGCCAAAGAATAAGAAATAACAAGAAGTGTAAATACCAGGTTCGGCCCCATCCGCACATTTGAAACTGCACGATTCGGCGGAACAGCAACAGCAGATGCACAGAACTTTTAACTAGCTGTTGTGGAAAGTTTTGATGTGAAATCGGAGGCGTTAAATCAATAAGTACTCTCGCGTGGGTTTCATGGGATCGTAAACAATACCGATGTCCGCTTTCGTCGATCCAATCTTTTTGCAGATTCGGAAAGAATTGGGTCACAACACGCCCCAAACCGGTTTTAGGCATATGTCACCGGGATTAAAACAAGTCAGGAAGTATTGGAGCACGACGAATAAATCCCTCTCAATTCACCTGCAGGAACAAATCGTGAATGACGCAAACTGACCCCGTTTGCATTGCTTCTAAATGTGCAAATCATACCGCCGCATCACAAGTCGAGCAAGACAAAACAAACGAAGCAAACAACAAAAAATAAACAACTTTAACAATAATTTACCTACAATTTCTTCGAATCAACGTGAAACGGTGGTTCCGGAGGCGGAGGCGGGGCATTCCCTACGATAAACGATCATTCAGGGACCTGGAGGACGCATGGTAGAGTGAGAGCGTAGCGCGCTCAAGCTCACCCACGCTGCATACTAAACAGCACGCGAGTTTGCGATTTTCACTTGCCCGATGACTGCTGGGAGTAGTAAACAAAAAGAAATGTGGGAAGATCTACCTTCCCGTCTCGTGGTCCAGCCAGCGTCGCCAGGTGAGAAATAATAGTGGGCCAAATGTATAGTGTGGAGTGCTGGGCTGCGCCCTACCGGTGTTACTCACTCCGACACTTTTACGGCGGTGACCGAGAGGAAGAAAGGCATCGCAAGGCAACTTGTGAAGCGCCGGCAACAAGGTCATCTCACTGTTTTCATCGTCGTCGCCTTTGCCTTTGCCATTGCCTTTGCCGGAGCGCATTTAGGTGGTTGTGGGAAAACGGTTATGGATGGGTGCTGTGGGTTTTTTTAGTAAAATAGGCACGTATTTTGAGATAAGATTTTAACGGTCTAGGAAGTGGGCAGCAGTTGGATGAATCAGCCTGTGTAAAGTCGTTCGTTGTATATTTTTGTCTGGGAAAATAGCCTGAGTAATCTCAATCGTAATAAAGATAGCAATTCAAAAACTAATGTTGATATCAACATCTAATTGAAATCAAAAACTGAATTTAACTTAGAGTTATGTTAAAAAAAACTGTACCTCTCTGATTTGTTCGAACTGGTGACGTACGACAATGCAACTAAATGTAAGCCATTTAGATTGTAAAATGCAATATTCTTCTTAAGAACCCTATAGGGCCTAAAATTTGTCAAGCGTTATTAAACAAGCAATTTGATGTGTTCTGACTGAATTGGTGCTCAATAACACGTAAATGATTGAGAAGAGTAGGATATTTCTTCCAAACTCGTCCAAACTTTCCTGGAGTTCAAAACTTAAGATCTATAGTTGTAATGTTATGATATATGTTCAAAAATAAACAGTGTAACAATTTCCTGAGGTTTACAGGTCCTGGCGAGACCTACCGACATTGGATAATCTTGGGACATTCCAAAGGGTGTTGCGATCAAAATTTGGTCGACTTTAAAACTTGAAGCATTTCCTTTCATCGTACATTTTTTTTTTTTTTTTGAAGATGTGTTTGTTTTGAAGATGTGTGCGTGTAGCATCATGCCTCTATTTTGATTTTGAGATTAGCACTTCACTTTTCAAAATGTAGTCGAAGGAAAAGAAGCAACTCATATAAATTTTGCACGTGCATGGCGAAAATCCAAACTACTCTCACGCTAAGTTAGCGAAATGGTTGAATGTGGCTAAAAGTGTTCGGTGAACCTTTGTCAACAGCCAGAAAAGCTGGATCGGGGGAAATCGAAAGCCGGAGGCCACAGCTATGACAAAAAGAGTTGCCCGCTGTTTCGGGCGGAACCCCAACCTGTCCGTCCGAGATTTCACAAAGAAGCTGGGAGTGGCGCCTTCAACCGTGGATAGAGCTAAAAAACGAACTGGACGATGCTGACGAAGTTTGTACCACGGACGGTGAAACATACGTCAAGGTAGACATTAAACAGCTTCCTGGACAGGAATTTTATACGGCAACCGGACGGGGAAAGGTGGCAGATATTTTCAAACACATTAAACTGTCATAGTTCGCGAAGAAATACCTGGTGTGACAGGCCATCCGTACCTATGACTTGAAGTGCAACGTTTATTTACATTGCAACCGGAACCGTCAACCAGGAGATATATCTAAGCGAGTGCCTACAAAAACGTCTACTGCCTTTCCTGAAGCGACACAATTACTCCATTCTATTTTTAAGGCCATGGAGTGGTATGCTTCCAACAACGTTCAAGTGGTGCCCAAGGACAATAACCCTCCCAAGGCGCCAGAGCTCAATATTGGGCCATCGTCAAGCGGAACCTTAAGAAGACTCAAAAAGCTGATGTGAGCGAAAAACAGTTCAAGGCAAACTGGAGTTCTGTGGCGAATAAAGTGGACAAAGAGACTGTACAAAATCTTATAGCAGGTACGAAAGAAACAGAAATTCGCATTCGGTAAAAACGAAGCTTAGTTGAATATTTCTCCTGTATTCGGTATTAACTGAACTTGAATAAGAAAAAGAATTTGACTTAATAATAAAAGCTTTGATTGACTCACTCGCATTACTGTTTGACCAAGCTTCGATCGGAACACCCTTTATACCAAACTACCTTAACTTTGTATAACCCATAAAACTACTGTTACAATTGTAGACCTTATGTTTTAAAAGACAGTTTGAATGAGCAAAAACTAACAAAATTATCCTGGACGTTTCAGAAAATTCATTGAAAATGTTTGAGTATTTATCGTAGCTTTGAATAACCCAAGAAGTTACGAATACAACTACATGATTGAAGTTCTGAACACAAGGTCAGTTTTCATAAACTTGAACATCCCATGAATATCCGATAATGACTGGTGACCTTGTAAATGATTCACTGCGTGTGTTTGAATGTACATCGTCACCTTTCATAGGTCATAAAGCTGATGTTACGATTATAGATCCCAACTTCTGAACTCAAGAGCAGTTTTGGTGCCTAGGAACATCTCAAAATATCTCATTATATTTGTTGACCTTCCAGAAGGCTCACTTAATTTAGTCAAATACATATTGTTACTTTGATTAGCCCTGGAAGCTACAGTTATAGCTGTAAATTTAAAATATTGAATTCCAGGATAGTTTGAATAAGTTAGACCATCCAAATAATATCTCATAGTGTCTGTTATTCCTCCAAGATATTCAATGAATATGTTTCAATACACATCGTAGCTTTTCATAGCCTAGAAAGCTTTTGTTACAACTATAGGTCCTATGTTCTAATCTGAAGGATAGTTTGTATGACCTAGAATATGTCGTATTATTTTTAATGATTGTTAACCTCTGAAAGTATTTATTGAAAGTGTTTGAATATTGGTTGTAACTTGGTATAGCTCAAACATTACTGTAACAATTGTAAATCTTAAGTTCTGAACGCCAGGACATCTCAAGATTATCTTCTTGTGTATGTTTACGTTCAAAAATATTCACTGAATACGCTTGAACATGTGAAATAAGTTTGTGTAGTTCAAAAAGCTCCTGTAACTTCCGTGCGATTTAAAGTTCTAAACTCAAGGACAGTTTGAATTACCTAGAAGATCACAACGTTTTAACATTATGACTGTTGACCTTCCGAAAGATTCATTGAACATGTTTGAATACATATGGTCACTTTATATAGCCCAAAAACAACTGTTACAACTGTAGATCTTATGTTTTGAACTTAAGGACAGTTTGCATGACTAAAATCATCCCAGTGTATCTCATTTTTTTTTTACGTCTCGAAATTATTCACTCAATATGATTAAAAAAGTAGCGTAGTATTGTATAGCCCAAAAAGCTATAGTTACTACTGTAAATCTTAAGTTATGAACTCAAGGACAGTTTGGATGACCTTAAACAGCACACAATTATCAAATAATGACTGTTGACCTTCCAAAAAGTTCATTCAATCTGTTTGAATACATATCGTAACCTTATATAGCTCATAAGACTACTGTCACATCTGTAGATCTAAAATTCTGAACTCAAGTACATTTTGGATAACCTAGAACGTCTCAGAAAGTTGCAAAAATATTTAACTTTTATCAATGAGAATTTACCAATACGTATGCATATGCATCATATTCTAAAACAACGCCTAACACTATTAATATGGTATATGTTCTTCTTCTTGAACTTTTTCTTATTCTGATAGCTGTCTACAGATCTGGTTCCTGTTGTTCTGTTGTTTTCCTCTGTGCAATTCAGATGTTCATCGTAGTGCTGCTTCCACATTCCTTTGTCAAAATACCTCCATTCTTACATCTCCTTTATTTCCACAAAACCTGTGGCACCTTCTGTTTGGTTTTAAATGGCTTGTTTAAAACCACTTCGGCTGTCCTTAAAAGGGACTTCGATCAGCTTTTATTCATTCGGGAAAGTTGCTTCTAGGCTTTGCGCGTACTCAGTTGCGACTTCGAGTAGCTTCAGTTGTTCCAGATTATACTGTGGTGGGCATCGACACCGAATGTTGCTTACAACGGAAAGTCTTTTGCGCACCTTACCAAATTACAAATGGTCAAATTTGCTATCAATTTTATGTTTCATCGTGCGCTCACTTTTCAGAGAGAAAAGTAATTCTGTTTTCTTCGTCTTAACAGAAAATCGTGTAGAATACTCATTTTGCTATCAACAGGAAAAAAATACACTGCAAATTGACTTTTCAATTTGTTTTCACTGATAGCAGGATCAATTTTAAATTTGATGTCACAGGAATACATTTTTGCTCTCAGGTTTGACTGACTAAAATGACAGCAACCTGACTAATCATTATCAGCAACATAACATAATCCCCTAAGTTTTCTTATTGATCTCAGACTCTTCTCGGGTGGTAAACAATGTCGGATTTGAAATGATATATACCTGCAGAATATGATACAACCTCAATTATTATTCCTTTACAATTTTTGTATATGCTAACGATTTTTTTTTTTATAATTTCAGGTAATGATACATCAAAACCGTTACAAAACATGTAGGAGAAAAAAACATATGTACTTTATCGGAAACTTTGAATCAACGTGAGTAGCTCATTTTCTCCATACTTTCCATGATTCTCTATCTGAAAACGGGGGCTCCCATACAAAAGAAACACAAATTTAAACCAAACATGAGAATTATCCCTGCTGGTATGAATATATTTAAGTAGGGATTTTTGGGGCCGGGGAAGGTTCTTATGATGGTTTAAGACCCCTCCCTCCTCTGGAAGCGGGGGCTCCCACACCAATGAAACACAAATTTCCACATAACTCGAGAACTAATCAAGCAAAGGAACCAAATTAGATATGTGCAGATTTTTGGAGGCAAGAAATGTTTCTATGGTGATTAGAGATTCGCCCCCTCTCTTGAAGGGGTAGACTCTCATACAAATGTGACACAAATGTCAACCAAACATGACAATTATTTATATGTTGGGTTTTTTTGGGCCGGAGAAGATTCTTATGATGGTTCGAAGCTCCTTCACTATCTGGAAGGGGCGGGGGAGGGGGGCTCCAATACAAATGGAACACAAATATCTGAAAAAATCGCCTACAATTCAATTGAATTAAACCAAATTTGGCATGTGGGCGGCTTAGTTCCTGAAAGAGACTACAGGGATCGAAGATTTGGTAGATGTCGCAACCTAAAGCACCAAATAATTACTTAAATGAGTTACCTACATGGCCCTTTCCAAACGCTAATGTGACCCATTAACCTCGAGCTAGCCACGAGTAATTGGCACCCCACATTTACTAAAATAAAAAAATAAAACAATGTTAATTACAATATTGAATATCGGCTCCGCAAAGTGTTATACACGCCTGAGCCTGACAAATATACGAACTGATTAAAAAAAAATTGGCATATGGGGGTTTTTGGGCAGGATTTTTGTCTTGGGTGGTTCGAGGCCCCTTCTCCCTGTAGAGAGGAGGGGGGGGGGGGGCTCTCAAACAAATGAAATAGAAAGTTGAACTAAACATGAAAATTATCCATGCAACTAAAACAAAAAAAAAGGGGAATATCTCGGGTGAACAGCATGTTATGATAGAAGGTTAATTCCTTCGTTATCAACAATGGGGAATGCTTGAGTTACTATTAGTGCTACATTATGCACAAGATGTTAATCTAAGGTTATGCGAGAAAAAACTGAAAGGTTTCGGCTTCGTTTGAAGATAAATGTTTTGTCTATGAAAGAAAAACCGGTAAAAATTACCGATCCAGTTGCATGCGTAGCAAGGCCCACACCGGGTTCAGCAAGTTTTATATAAAGTTATGTTTGCCAGATTGCTAACATGAGCAATCTGGCAAACATTGAGTTTGATTGAATTCATTTTTCGTTTCTTTTTGTTCCACATAAAGCTTGTATGGGTCGGTCTCGAAGCATCGCCATTTACACGAGTTTTTGGCAGTGTGCAGGGTTATTTTCTCTTGCAAAGGCAAATGTCGGATTATTTTTTTTTTAAGTCCCTAAAAGTGATGAATATTTGATCACTTCTTCTTCTTCATGAAATTGACGCTGCTTCTCAACTTAGTGTTCTGATTGCAATTCCACAGACGATTCAAATAAATAGCAAGAGAGCTGTTTGGTCTACTCAGAAATTGTGATGGTATTTTTTTTCTATTGGAAATGCAAGGTATAGTAACTTTTTATATTTCTTGAGAGTCGATTTGGACCAAGTTATTTGAACACCTAGGATGATGGTCAATATGTATTGGGTAGACAAGAAAGTTTAAATATCGCTTGAAAGGTGGGTTTGAGTTATTTAAAACAACAGTAAGAATGCTGATTGGACCAATCACAATGTAGGTTTATTTCTTTGGGAAAACAAGATTCTTAACAACACGCTTTGAACTGATTTAGACCGACAGTAGGGATGCTGTTGATGTCGCTCACAGAATGTGATAGATTTTTTATTTGGAAAATATTTTGAATTTAGCCTGAGAACCAATTTGCATCAATTTGTACCAACAGTCAGGATGCTATTGATGCCACTTACTAAATGGTATTGAGGTTTTTTATTTAGAGGACAAAGCTATTAATACCCGACTGAGTGCCTATTTGATCCGATTAAAACCAAAAGTAAGGAGGCTATTAAGCCCACTCACATAGGGTGCTGATGATTTTTCATTTTTTATAACTGACATCATTTGATTTTACATAAATTTGCCCTGTTTGTGAAATTTTGACCATTCGAAATTTTTTATATAGTTGGAAAATTATTTTTATTTTTTATTTTTAGTCCGTAATGCAGGAAAACATTCTTAAAAATTTGGACAATCTTTCACAAACTATTCTGGTTGAAATTTATATTGTTGAACAAAATTATTCCTGACGAGTTTTAGGCTACACTTCAGTTATTACATGAAACTCAGAAAACCTTGCTCTGACAGCTTGGACATCTTCAGTAACTTTGCTAAGCGAAATTTCTTGGCAAACTTTGCATAAAAAAAGATTTTAAAATACTTCAAATGAAAGACACAAAGCAGTATCAATCCGTTCAACTGAAAATCTCCAATCACATGAGCAACTTCGTCGAAAGCACCAAAGCCAAGTGGTCGGATATGGGTAAATCGCGAACTTAATTTTATAGCAACTTAAATATTAACTTTATCCAAAAAGTATCTTCAGACAAATTCTTCACATATGTATTGAGCGTAGTTTGGTAACTTAAAAAAAATCCAAGGTAACTTAAAAAAACAAAAAAATCCCAAATAAAAAGCTACTTTCAGCAAAGTTGTAGATCTACTCCATATATAAGACTTTGTCCAGGACAAAACATTTCTATGTCACGTAGTTTGAAGATATAAGTCCTTTTGGTGACAACCCCGTTAACTTTGATTTCAACTAATGTAAACAACATAAAATCACATATTTTGGTGAAGCCAACATGTATCGTAATGCATTCCTTGCAAAGTAAGAGCAATTTTAAATTTCATTGTACTGCAACTTTGACTGCATACAGGGGAGAAGGTGGCAAACCGGGAGACAAGAACAGCTGCTAATATTGAAGCTTAGACTTAGTAAATTAAAAAGATAGACGTATGGTTAGCGTAAACTCATGAATGAGTGAGTACGATTACGTTGAATAATTGTATGTTTTTGACTTTTCCTATACTGAAACGAGCATGTCTCCTAAATTTTTCAAGGCAGCTTAAATTTGAGAACCAAATATTACCAAATATATTCATAATCAGTAAATAAATGTTTCTGGGGTATTCAGAGGTGTTTGTATCGGAAAATATGAAACATGCCGATCAAGAAGTACAACGTCATACCGCGGAGTTATTAATTTTGTTCGGTCAGATTAACGATCTGGTCCACTGTGGATTGCAATGTTTCTTATTTCGTGGCAGATTGAAGTTAAGGCACACAAAAAGAATAAGAGCTAACAAATCCTGTTTAGCGTTTAAAATCTAACATGAACTCAAGTTTGAGTATCCATAGTTTATTTTGATTTCAGGATAACAATGTTAAGAAACTTTTGTAAACGCTTGATCTGGACAGCAAATAATGAAAAAAAAAGTTAAAATATATCTATGTCAGTCTTAACATTGATATAATAAACTAAAATAATTTAAGATTAGCAGGAGAAATTTTACATACAACTCTCGAGTGTAAAATTTGAAATGTCTGATTTTGTAAACTATGCTTCAAATGTAAATATTTTCAATCACACTGAAAAATAACCCTACCTGTTTGTTGGAGATTTTTTTTTGTCAATTACACTTTACTCCAGAAGGGTGCATTTGTGTCAAATGAAACTTTTATTTCGTCAATCTATTTCATGAACAATAATTCCAGTTATTCGTGTCCCACTGCATTTCGTCCTTTTCAACTCTGATTCTTCACTACTTCTCTACTTCTCCTTCTATTGCTCCGTTGGTTTGCTTCAATTTTTCATGTTTTTTTTGCGATTATTCTACTTTTCTTATCACTGTTTTTTTTCCTTCTTTTTGACTTTTGACTTTACTTCTTCCATTGTGCCTCCTTCAATATCCTCGTTTTTAATTTTTTCCTCCATCCGCTTCGGCTAATCTTCTTCTATTGCTCCGTTGGTTTGCTTAAATTTTTCTTGCTTCTTTTCTTATCTCTGTTATTTTTTCTGCTTTATTGACTTTTCACCTTCCACTCTTCAACTTCTGCGAACCTTCGTCCAATTTTTCCCTCCTGTTTCTCTACATCTTCAACTTTTTGTGCTTCTGCTCTTACGATTCTCTTCTACGATTTCTTTTCGTCCACTTTGTCCGTTCTTCTTCTTTGATAGTGTTACGTTTTTCTCATTCACGTTATCTTCTTCTATTTTACTTTTTCATTTTGCTTCTTTCCACTACTTTGTTTCCGCGGTTGTTCCTCTGCTTTTAATTTTGCCCTCTATCCGCTTTGGTTTTTTTCCCGCTGATTCCGTTTCACTTCACTTCTCCGGTTACTGCTTTGGCTACGACTGCTATTTCGGTTCTATTTCAGTTTTTATTTTTCCCAACTTGTTTTCAGGATTGTTTCTTCTTTCGCTATTTTCTTCAGTTTTTCTTCATCGACTTCTGTTTGCCCATCCGGTTAAGCATCGTACACGTTTCACCTTTTTCTCGTTTCTTCCCTTTTTGGTGTCGCTACAGTTTGGAAAATAGTCTTGTTTCCCTTAAAAAGTTCAGCATTCATGTTATTTGTTCCTCTGTATTTTCCAGGGCGTCACGTAGGCTAGTCCTAATGTTATTTCGCTGCCTTTCGGTTACAAATTTCCGGGATTGGAGAATTAAATGCTGGACATCCATCACCAGCAACATTCACAGTTGGACGGCGGCTCCTTCTTCAACAGGAATGTAAGTGTTAGATGCGTGTGTCCGATGCTTAAACGTATAAGAACACGCTGGTCGGCCGTGGTCCCTGCTGTCGGTCAACTTGTGGGACAGAGTGATCGTGTGTGGCACGCACGAAAGCCTACAATTGTTTGGGAAGTAAAGAAATGCATACGAGCCTGTGACCCTTCGAAAAAAGTCCACCCAATCGTGCAACATTTGCTGAACACCCGAAGATTCGCTAGAAGCCGCATTCTTCAACGGAGGAATTGCTGGCACCTACAGTCTTCCAAAAGCACGTAGTGTCTTTTTGCGGAGGTGTACGCCATAAAGATGGCTGTCACGATCCCGAACCAGAATAACGAGTTGGTTGTTCTATCGGATTCTGCTAGCTGCTTACTGGTATTGGAGACGTGGAACAAATCTATTCGATTCTGCTGGATTCCTGGGAAACGCCGGATTCTCTCCAACTAGCCAATGCTTCCAGAAGGGAACAGGCCATCGATATACCAATTCCAGGAGAAGATGCTCTGAGAGAAGTTATACAACTTATACGCCATCGATGGGATAACCAGTGTTATGAGACAAGAGAGTTAAAGTTGGAGAAATGTTATTATATTTGATAAAAAAAAAATTTAGATGCTAAGTTATTTGAAAAAGTGAGGCATACATTTAATTTTTTAATGAGTTTTTTTTTAATTATCCTGAAGGTGAACCTTACGCAAACAATCAATCTTAACCATAACCGCACGAGGTCCAATTCGGTGCTCACACACATAAATTTTAAACATAAAACAATGCCAACCACGCGCCACCGACAGAAGCGCTTCTGGTAGAACCGAATCGCCAAAGAAAAGCGCAGCTTGAAATAAAAACTTTCATTCTTGTTGTTTGCTGCATTTCTTATATTTGTTGGTTTTTTACTCACCAACCTACTAGCACCTTAGCTTCCGACGTTAAGTTTTCAACTCTCTCAACGAGTCGCAGCAGATTATTTTATTCTTTATTTTTTTTCCGCTTCCACTCAAACACTTTCCGGACAAAGTTTATGTTCAGAAATCTCGTAAATTTTGAACGTTAACACATTTTCGTGTCCTCCCCCCCGCGACGCCTTGATTCTCGCACATTTGAATCGCTGGAAACAAAGCAGGGAAGCGAAAATTTCATTCCATTTGGCAAAATCTCGATAAAACAATCCGCGCTGAGAAAAGTGTACTTAATTTCTCGGTTAAATGGTCGTCTGTCAGTATTTTATCGAGGGTTAGATCGGACAATTAAGTCACCCCCAAAAGGTTGACCACCCACGTGGAACTTTTCCGGGTTGTGTGGAAATATCCCAGCGAAAAATCAAACTAAGCGGAGAGCAAGAGCCAGTTTTTTCATAGTCTTGTTAAAATTTCAAACCCAGACTTAATGTTTGCTCCAGCATTCCCCTTTCAGAGTTTGGCTAATTTCGTTTTATTGCAAGCTCACAGTTTCATAACCCCATTATCACGCTGGCACTGGCGCTGACTCTGCTGGTGGCATCTTCTATCCTCCTCCTCTTCCTCCTCGTCCACCAACCAACATTGACTACTGGCAAGTTCTTCGGTATGTGGCAGCACAGAAAGCGCCAAATTGACAGTGAACTGCAATTTAAGAAACAGGTTTCGCGTGACAAATCCCCCGCCCAGAATCACGTTCTGGATCCGCCCGACCGGGACCTCCCTCGGGCCCGCTAACAAACGAGGATGATCATTTGTTTCTGCGCGCACCTACTACCCGCCCATTTCCTTCCGTTCGAGTTGATTTCGTTTAATCCGAAACTGGAATTTACCGTTTTATTTTTCCTTTATTTAATGTGCTCCCGCGCGGTTTGGTATTCATTGCATCTTCCTGTGCTTGCCCGTCGAGTGCCGTGCTTTCCTTTCATAAAGGGGTTTGGCACAGATAAACGATTCAATATTCAAAGTGCTAGCAGGATCTTCCTTTTTTGGGGTTGCCTTAACCTTCAATGCAATGCAAACAGGGGCCTCGGGTACGGCAGAAAGCCGATAAGGCAACGAGGCAGACGACGTACAAGTATAAGCAATTTTGATTGTGTTTAATATGAACTCCTTCCGAGCAGATTAATCTCGTGACCCACAAACCTGGATGAACAAGTTCATGCCGAATTTGGGTGAAACGACAATAATAATAAAAGAAAAAAAGTATGAGAGGACCTATGGATGTGTGCTGAATCCGGTGCAGCCGGTTGGAAACAACTTTCACCGAAAGGAAACCAGGGATAATTAGCCTCGAACGTTTTTCCCGGGTAGAATAGTTCTGAGCTTGAAGTTGTTATTAGAGTTCAGGTTGTTGGAATTGATGTTCTGCCTATGGGGCCACGTATAAAATAAACAAGTATTTAGATTGAATTTTAACTTTTAACTTCCAGGCTACTGTTGTTCAGAATTTCGAGAAAATTGAAACAGTAAACAGGGGAAAAAGCAACGTATTGAAAGTGAAACGCTGAAAAATTGGTGATTATTAATAGAACACTGATTATCTTGTCACAAAAATAATCAAATTTTATTTGAATCCTAGAAAGTGTGAGCTGTTTAGTGAAATACCTCTAATCAGAAATGAGCCATCGTTCCACGAAATGCATAGGAAGGAGGCAATCCCATGCTCCCTATCTAAATCGTTTCACTTGGGTGCCCTGATGGTCCATCCCTTTCCCCGTTATATGATATATTATAAATATATAGTATATTTTGGCGTGGTCTAATGATCTAAACTAAAATACCATATGATACAATGCAATGATGTATCTATACTACCTGGAATCACCTTCGTTGTAAGCTTGAAGCAGAGAATATTTGTACATATAAAACGAAAATACGTCTACACATAAAACAGTTCAAACTGTACATCCTGAAAATTCAGTATGAATATAAAGAATATAAAACGATGATGCGGTGAAAATACTACGAAGTTATACTGAAATTCAAAATTATATACATTCACAGCTTCAAAAAATATATGTCATTCTCTGAGTTATCTAACGCACATAAAAGGAAAGCTAAATTTGGCAGAAATAATGGGATATATCATGTAAACTAGAAGCTGATATTTAACGCATGAATCTAGCCTGTTGTATGAAAGATTCCCGATATTGTTGTATGGCACACGAAAAATTGCAAACAATTTCGTTGTTTACGCTTCCTTTGGCTTGAAATAAAACGAGAGGAAATTTTTCGCACCTGTTAAAACTCTTTTTTTTCGGTGTAGAATACACAGATATTTACCAGATATTTACATAGATATTTATAAATATTTACTGTTATAATAAAAGAAAATTGTTCAGCAAAACAGCAAAGAAAATTTCAGCCTTATAATAATTGCCAAACACGGAAACTTAATGAATCTACACAAAACAAAAGGGAGATTCGGATTTTTTGATAACTCTTGTTTGCTACTAGACACGGCATGACAGGAACTGGGTCGAGAATGACAGTGATAGGCAAAATAAAGTGCCCACATCATCATGTTTTGAATTTCTATCATTTATTTGATTCAAATTGAAGTAAACACACTGTTTTCATGTCTCATTTTTCATATTCTTTTCAAGTTTCACTTATGGAATAATAATAAATAAAAGAAATCGACTTGAAGAAAAAAAAATCATTTCGTGTAGGAAAAGAAAACAGTGACAAAAAAAATGTCCACTTCGTTTTGGCTCCCGGGAAGATAAATTTAAGTAAAAGAAAAGCATTTTTATAACGTATTTGTCTTTCTTTGGCCTTCAGGATCAGCTGGAGCAGGATCAAAATCCCAGGCGCTCTTCAGAGCTTCAAAATAGTTAAATTTATTGTTAACACCAGTTTTATCCACCCTGACATCTAGAATCACCCGCAAATTCTCGATGTGGTTGGTATCTGGATTTTGTAGAGGCCATTCCAGCGGTTTTAACAAGACCGGAAGAAAGGTCATTTCCGCGGTTTGATGCGACAAGACCGGAAGAGAAACTTGGTCTTCTTGGGAGCACGCTTCGGTTCGTTGTCTTAATGAAATATGAACTTCTCTTCATGCCCCGCTGGAGCAGCGAAACCTTCAGATTTTTTCTCAGGATGTTGATGTAGCAGTCTGCCGTCATTATTCCATAGATTTTCACGACACTACCTACTCCACTCCACGAAAAACACCCCCAGACCATCATATTTCCTACTCCATGCTTCACCGTGCCTTGAATGTGACGCTCCTGAAGCTCTCCTCCAGAGAACCGTTCTCCAGAACTCTACGGGTTTATCAGCATTCTCAATAGCAAAACTGAGCCGTTTGGTTTTGTTTGCCTTGCTGATAAATGGGCGCTTCCGGGCAAGTTTGCTATTCAACCCCTGTGCTACGAGACGGCGACGAACAGTTCGACCAGAAACTGATAGCTGACAGGTGTCCTGGGTCTCACGGATAGTTACTTTTGGGTTTTTCTTGACTTCGCGCATGATCTTCACACATAAAAAGAAACAAAGAGAATGCTAGATTTGGCAGAAAATAATGTTCATGTAAATTTAAGCCAGATAACGCCTAAATGTAGCATATTGTATGAAAGATCTCAAACATGGATGTATGGCGCATGGAAGATTGCAAACAATTTCGTTGTTTATGCCTCCTTTGCTTGTTAAAATTAATTATTTTTTCTGTGTTGGTGTCCGTTCGTGTATCCGTTTTGCGCTTTCTGCGCTTCTGCAAGGCGGCGATTCACCACCAATCCTAACGTTTTTTTGTTTCAGTAGAATGTTCCCAACCACTGCCTTGCTACTGTACTTTTTAGCGTCAGCCCGATGCGATTCATCATTTTGCACATCACGGAACACCAATTTTCGGATACAAAAGGGAATTGCCTTCGAAATCTCTACGTTTTCCATTTTTTCAACTGAATCAAACGCGATCACGAGTACAAATACACCAGGTCAAGACGTTGGTTCAAAACACGTCAACATATCAAAACAAGGGTCAACATATCAAAACAAGGGTCTTTCCACGGAAACTTCAAATCAAAAACATCGATTTGTGAAGTGGGCCCATTTTTTAATTGTTATTTCCTTCAATACAAATTGATATTTTAGATCATTAATTCGAAATCTTTGTTTTTTTTATTATTCCATAAGTGAAACTTGAGAATAATATAAAAATATGATATACAAAAAAAGACTACAGTGTGTTTACTTTAGTTTGAGCAAATAAATAAAAGATATTAAAATAAAATTGAGGTGTGCACATTATTTTGACTATCAGTGTAGTTGGTATTTGTCGTAGGTGATGAAGAGTGTTGTTGGACTCCTCTTTTTTTAACAGTAGGTGCGTGTATTATGAAGAGAGAGAGAAAAAAGACTAGATTTCCTGCTACATGTAAAAGAACTCGTGAAGCAATGACGTCTATATAACGTCTGGCGCAGTACCCACAACAATATTAGTGAAATGAGCAAAATTCGCTCATGATACTAATACCACTGCATTCCTTGCGCACGGTTCACAAAAGCTTGCAAAGTGCTACGTCATACTATTTATTTTGATTCGTTCGCTCCGTGATTGTTTATTGTATGCGCTATAAAACATAATTTTTCTACAGATTCCAGTCTACCGATGATGGAAAATTGTCTCTATATCGCTACTCGATTGTCAAGTCTCAGCGTTTGAAAGTTTGTGAGGCAAAAATTCAATTACCTCAGTAAAATTTACTTTAAATGATCCATGTTATCGCAAGGAAATTCTTCTGCTCAATAAATGGCATTTGTATCATGATCATTTCCAGCATTCATAATGAACGTTTGAACCGATTTTTTTCATCTGAACCTATGCCCGCCAATAGAAAGTTCAATAGTGTTACGTCAACAATGGTCGGCTCAGCAATGTTTACATTATTTTTGCTTCCAATACAAGCAAACAGTGTGTTGCCCCAGACCTTATATAGACGTCATTGCTCGTGAAGTTCCCTGTCTCTCTCTTAATTACGTGTTAGACTAACTGTTATGCGATGCTCATTTGATTTTCAACATTTCACCGGTACATTTTTAATTATTTTTAATTTTTTTTTTTGTGATCTTTCGTTTGTATTCCATAACACAAGCCCAAACAGGATTCTAACTGGTGATTTAAATCCAGGCTAAAATTTTAAAAACTTTAATGTGCATCTCTGTACAGAGAACAGACCCAGAACATAGTTGAATATCTTATTCAATGCCGACGTCAGTTGAATTCAGCACACTATTTACCAAAACTAATCCTGCTGCAAGCTCATTTTTATATGAATATCCAGTGATTTCTCGTGGAAGTGCAGAGCATTTCTCGGCTTCCTACAAAGCGAGTATCACGTCAACACATTCCTACCCATTCATGCTATGCTAGTCCCAAGCATCATCTGATAGTTCTTTGTGTAAAAGCAGCTGATTTGGCAATACCGAAAAGTAGAAACCTCGGGCGTCCAATCATGCTCATGATCATGCTCAACTCTTGTTAGCTACTGGACATTATGGTCCAGATGAATGCAGAAATGTTTAGACAATGTTTCACAGCCACGAGAAAAAAAGATCTGAAACTACACACCGTACAGAGAATAGTTTATCAAGAAGTTCGATGCACTAATCCACCTCCCTGCATCACAACTATCATTTGTAGTAAATCTCATAGGTACTACAGTAATTTTCATTAATGAAAGATTTCATTTAAATCCAATATGTTACTACGGTCATTCTAAAAACAAATTAGTGGATAAATATATTGAAAAAACAAATTGATGTGTTATAACCATATGTTGATATAACTGACTGGTGACGCTTACCGTTAGAGTTTCCTACGTTGTGCTACGTGCTTTTTGGATCTACTTCACTTCGGGAACCACAATATCCACATGAGCGACTTTCGGGTGGATTTCTTTGCTTAGATGCGTGTAATCTACAATAGGATGCCATTCACCATCAAATCCAAACCAAATTGCAATCACAAAATTAGAGTTTTATTATGTGTGACGAGAACTACGGGACAAACGCGTCTACGCTGTATGTACTTTGATGTAAAAACTACGACCAGACGATTGAACTTTATACTTAAATACTACTGACGATCGGGTAGTCAAGCAGCTGAGTGCATGCAGTGTTGCCAGAACAACCGGGTGAACGAAGCGAAAACATATTCCCAAGTTCCCCCCCCACTATGATCATAATTAGTTGTAGTAACTTGATTATGACTTAGCAAGTCACATTTATGTTATCTCAACCGAATGGCAACACGTGTGCTACTAGGGTTTCGCATAGGTTGTGCGGGAGCTGCTGTCAAAGGGCATACAAGTTCCGCAATTAGCTCGGACACCGACTCTTAGCTTCGGGTTTCTTGACAAAGAATTCCTACTGTGCCCTTGTGGCACGTCAAGCTGGCCAGTTCAGCCCAAAAAAAAGTCTTCCAAAACTGGCTTATAATCAAAAGCCTCACTTGGTTTTATTCAAAAGCATGACAAAAATGAACTCTGGAAAAACAGAATTTGATCAAAAAGAGGACATCAAAATAAAAATAAACAAAAAAATTTGTTTGGAAATTTGAATGTGCTGTATCCAACTCTTCGTTTGACACCTTCCATAAATTTCATCCGACACTAATTTTGCAGCCTTTTGCCAGTTACTTCTGATTTTTTTCGAGTTTTGACGAAATTTGATGGCTGTATTTTAATGGATGACGAAACACATGACAAAATGGATTATAAACAAATCCACGGACGAAATTTTTACCAGGCAACTGGCCGTGGAGATGTCCCTCTCAGGTATTAATTTGTTTTTGCTGATAAGTTTGTTCGAAAAGTAATGATTTGGACAATAATCTGCAGTTGTGGCGTTAAAACTAAGGTTTTCATCACATCTCACACAATGACGTCGAAGGTTTACATTTAAGAGAGTCTGAAAAAGCGGATTTTACTCTTCATTCGGCAACACAAGATCAACGTTATGTTTTGGCCAGATCTAGCCAGCTGCCACTACTATAAGGACCTAGAATGGTATGCTACAAACAATGGCAATTTCATCGCCAAAGAGATTAATCCTTCAAATTGTAAATTGAATTCAGACCGATCGAAAAATATTGGGCAGTTGTTAAGCGAAATCTTCGAGGATGCGGTAAAGAAGTGACAAATGCACAACAAATGCGTTTAGAGTGGATTAAGTTCGCCGGTACACTGTCACCAGCGACTGTGCAGATCATGATGGCATCGATCACTAGTAAAGTGCGAAAGTACGTTCGAAACGGTGAAATGTAATAACTTGTTATTTAAATACTTTCTTGTTTGACGTTTTTATCAACCGTATATGTTGTTTAATTCTTGAGTTATGCTCACTTGAATGCGTCCAAGTTTACTTTGAATCGGGCTTAATAATTTCCGCGCTCGATTCGATTTGGAGCAACGCCTACTTTGAAGGACTTCAAAAGGAAACATTTGTACTTATTGGTCACATCTCGGTCTGAAATTCATTTTTTCCTTAAATTCTTTTACTAGGGAAGCGATTTATCATGAATTATGGATGCCTCCGGAATCGACCTTTCTCTTTAATGTTGAGCGCTGCTGAAAGGTTTTCAACTCTATACTAACCGTCGATTTAGCGATATTCAACGATTACGCAATATCACCGTGCAACATATCCGTGTTCGTATTATCTAATGCATACACGGAGAAGACTGTATTGAGGCATTTTCAGGGACTACCTTTTGCTGGGTACATTCTTTACCACAAACTCAACCAATTGAATCATTTTTGCTTAATTCTGTCTCAGCGTGTGTATTTAAATGGACGGCAAGCTATATGAAAATCTGTATCTCGTATGCGGTAGCTGTAGTATCTGTATCTGGCAAGCTGTATGAACAGTATGGAAATCCACAATACCACGACACAAATCTATTATCATAATATAAGTCAAAAAGGTAGATCTCCATGAAGTCCAGGCCATGATGAGAGGAGAAATCAACCCCCGAGCATCTTGACAGATGAGCTTAGTTTCACGTACCCATCTACTAATTGTAGATGTCTCTACCGTGCATAAACAAAAGGGTCATCCATACTTGATACTACCGCTTTTTAGCTTAGGAATAAATGTTTTCGTTTCCTTTTGTGTGGATGTTCAAAACAGTGCAAGAACAAATTTGTATTGAGGCGTAATGTATAAATGGCTTTCTTACCATTAATTTGATTTCAATTATATTGAACATAAATCATTATTACTTGAGAATGGGATTGAGAGAAAGTCAAACAAAGAGAGAGAGAGAGAGAGAGAGAGAGAGAGAGAGAGAGAGAGAGAGAGAGAGAGAGAGAGAGAGAGAGAGAAAGCGGGATAAAAATGCTGAAGAGAGATTATTTTTATATAGACGTTACACGTCTTGCAGCACCAAGCATGAGGCTTGATGTTTTTTAACTAGTTCATTTATTTGTTAGGCTCAATTGAGTTACCTTTACGGAGCCGATAATTCATTGTTGGTTTTGATGAAGTTTAAACTTTTATCTTTCTGTTTCAAGCATACAGCGGTGAAAAATCCAATCCATCATGTGTGATTGAAAGAGAAACGAGAACAAGCTCTAATGCTACTTTTGCTCCCTTTCGCAAGCGTTTTTATTTTTTGTTTCGTTGGCTTTCCATTATGCTGAAGGTTAGAGTGTCTCACATTGAAAAGTATAGATCATTGCACGATGGCGTCATCAATGAAGTTTTGACAATTCGGGGAGATCGTTTACGTGGACTTGGAATATTTCCGGTAAGATCGGTTTGAGATTTTGTGTTCTGAACTTATTACGATTGAAGTAAAATAGCCGAAAAACAGACCCCATTACTTATTTTGACATCATTTCCTGAATCTAATCGAACAGAATTCGTTAAAATGTACCGATAATCGCTCAAAAGTTCAGATCCCGAAATTATGCGTAAAAAGAGATTACCTAATATTGGGTTATAGTATTAAAGTAGATAAACGTTTAAAATTACCGAATTTGGATTGTTACTTTTTACTGAGAGTTAGGTTTTTATTTTGTAGTTTTATTTTACAGAATGCAACAATTTTTAAATGTATTCATTCGGATTAGTATTCCAAATAAGGCACATATGAAGAAATAAATGTTCATATGTAGAAAAAATTTAATATATTTTTAATTATTAAAAATAAAATATCAATTAAGTTGACGGAATTCAAATATTGGACATGAGCAAACTATTTATTAAAAGATTAATAAGATAACCAAGAAAGTTTTCGCTTAGAAAAATATGGCGACCGCGTTGCTTCAGTGACCATCAATTTATAATAATTAAAGGAAATAATAACGTCCTATATGGAAACATGACCATTACTCCCAGTTTAGTAAAAATTACTGTTTATGATCGTTTCATTTAACTGGGTATTTGGTACTAGGTATTGTCAAAAATACCTATTTTTAGATCAAATTAATACCTAATTTTAGGTATTTTCATCTTGTCGTGTAGGTTGCTATTTTATTCTCATCTTGCTTCCGGATATTTTTCAAGTGCTGAAAATTTCGGAGTTTTCTTATAATTAAGCTGTTTAAATTATTCAATATTTTGTTAGTTGTCCTTGAGTGTGCCAATGCTCCAATTTATTCTCTGTGAGAAGGGTAAAAATATCCACCATTTAACATTAAGGAAAAGCTACAAAATATCATCAAATTATATTCATCAGGTACGAATAAGAGCTCCACAGCTTTGAAAATAACAGTCGATGTAAATACGTTCAATCAATAATTTGTTCTAGGATTCATTCGATTTGACAGAACCAGTGAGCCAAAATTATCGGGGTACATTGACTTTACTCTGGAGCTGTCAAGTTGTTACCGGGTTGGGAGAAATGGTGTTGTTAACGGAAAATGGATGGAGAGAGACCACTGCACAAAAAAATGAATTATAACAAGCGCGTACAATTTCTCCTCGTTTGATTTCTGGCCAAAAGAAGCGTAAACAACAACACCGTTGACAATTATGCATGTGCCCTACAACAATGTTTACAATCTTCTATACAACAAACTAGATTCAGGAATAATCTGAGTTAAATTTTCATGAAGTATCTCATCAATTTCTCGTAATTCTCTTTCTGTGCATTAAATAACGCAGAAATTAATTGTTTCTTTCTAACTGCGTAGCTGTGTGAACCCCTCTCTAAGTATTGTATAGGGTGCGGTATGGGTTTTAAGCAGTTTATTCAGCAGCTGAGACATATGATGAAGCTGTATGTAATCTATAATTAGAACTGCCAATATTTAGACGCTAATCCCTCTGCTCACTTCTGGTCTATCGGCACTTACCTTCAGCAATGAGCATTAGGTTCAGAAAATTTCATAGCCATGGAATAAAATTCCCAATTGCAGGAACTTTTTGAAAGCATACGGATTAGTTTCCGATCAAAAAAATGTTTTCTTCAGCTCCATAATCTGTACATAAACTATCAATATTGTAGGATTGCAATTACGTGGCTGTGAGGGAAGGCACCTTCGTTTTACGCATCCGCTCTCGAAAACAATCAACCAAAACAAGTCGATTGTTACGATCACAAACTCGTCTACTAGCAGGTTATGAGACAGCCGTACACGACCGAACTTTTAGTTTGTCATTGATCATTAGACAGGCAATGTGTATTTCTTACTTCATTTACTCTTACGCAAATGTTAGCCAAAGTGACTGTGACGACAAACGGGATGCTTAAAAAGAAACGAATGCAAGAGACAGCAGACTTCACGTTACAATACCGGTGCGCTATATCCATGGTTAACAAAGAAGAGAGGAAACATGGGTTCTCTCAAAAGCAACAGTGATGGCATAAAGGGTGTATTCGATAAAAATGGCACACACATATATACTCATCAAAATTAAACTGATTATCGGATTTTCTTGAAGTTTTCACGGAATGAAGAACTACTAATGAGTTTTGATTTACAACATTTGTTTTATTCAATTTCGTCACCCATCCCGAATGCCCGCACCTTCCTTTTCACTCCACCCATCAAATTTTGTACAACTGATTTTCCCAGTGTTTTTGTTGTTTTTACCCAAATTTTCTTCAATTCTAGCTCTGTTTTTATAGTTTTGGGATGTTTGCGAAGTTCCGTTTTCATAATTGCCCAGAATTTTTCACTTGGACGAAGTTCCGGTGAATTTGGTGGGTTCATATCCTTTGGCACAAAATTGACTCCGTTGGCTCGGTACCACTCCAATACGTTTCGAGCGTAGTGGCAGGATGCAAAATCAGGCCAAAACAGAGTTGATCCTTTGTGCTTCTTAATGAATGGCAAGAGACGCTTCTTAAGGCACTCTTCCGTGTAAATCGCACCGTTTATTGTTCCGGAAGTGATGAAGGGAGCACTTATTTCACCACATCCGCAAATCGCCTGCCAGATTAGAAACTTCTTTGCAAATTTCGATAGTTTCTTCTTTCGAACATCCTCCGGAACATCAAACTTCGACTTGGCAACGAAATATTCTTGCCCAGGAAGTTGACGGAAGTCGACCTTGACGTATGTTTCGTCATCCATCACGATGCAACCGGATTTGGTGAGCAGCTTCGTGTAAAGTTTCCGGGCGCGGGTTTTCGCAGTGATGTTTTGTTTTTCATTCCGGTTTGGGGCTTTTTGCACTTTGTAAACATGTAACCCAGCACGCTTCATGGTTTTCTGCACAAAACCGACTGACACCTTAGACTTTTTAGCGACATCTCGAATTGACATTTTTGGACGGTTCTTGAATTGTTGTACGACTTTCCTGGCCATTTTACTGTCCATTGGACCACTTTTACGACCACTCCGTTCCTTCCTTTGGACACTCAGACGCTCCTTGAAGGTTCTTATTACACGAGACACAGTTGTATTTGCAATTCCAAGCCTTTTAGCAATCCACCGGTGGGACGCCCCTGGATTTTGATTGTGAGTGCACAAAATTTTCTCACGGACAATTTCTTGTTTCGACGACATGACTGGAACTACTGAATGTATAACTATGAAACTTGGCAGATGTAAATAATACACTATGGATAAGATCTACTCACATTTCTAGGTTTTTTACTCATACGATTCAAAAGTTACAGAAGATTTTCTGTATGCCATTTTTATCGAATACACCCTTTAGCTGCCGCTCAACAGCGAAGCAACATCACATTCTGGCAACAAGCCTAGCTGTGTGAGAGAGAGCTGATGAAGACATGCTCTTCCGGTACACGCGATTAAATGCCAAATACACAAAGGCAAAATTTAAACGAACTTCTTCAGCTGGTAAGAAACTGATGGTTTTCGAGATGATGTACTTTAAATCTTCGAAACGACAGTAAAAAATTGGTGATCAGTCATGATTTATGCATCGAATCTTAAGCCCGATAGAAAGAGCCTATGATCGTATCATTAAAATTGAAATAATTGGGAAAATGTACACACTTAGAAATTATGAATTTTACACGAGACCTAATTCATGTTTGTAAATAGTCCGGGAACGTAAAGTCGGGGAATGTAATAGTCGAGGAACGTAAAGAAAGATTTCGTGTAAAATTATGTCTCCTGAAACTGAAACATACGCAATTCGACAAAATATGTGTTCAGTTGAATTTATTTTCTCATCTCTTTCAACACATTCTTATGCGCTAAAGGACGCTTGCATGTGTCGGTCTCAGGGACAGAAATTTATACGAGATTGTGGTAGTGTGTAGGAGTTTTAGACCTATTCCCTACCAACTGATAAAAATAGTGGCCCCTAAGTAAGCCGTTCCCTACCCTATAACGTTTCATTAATATGATATAAAAAATGATTTACAAAAACGTATTGTTTCGGTATCATTGTATGCAACGGTAAGCTTCGTTAGAACTATTTAATGCAAGTTGTTACTTCATGTTAAATGAAATATGATTTTTCATGCCCTGATATTTACATCACAATGAAAATTCAGATTTTTTTTCTCGGTGCGGGTCGTCAGACCAGAATAAAACCACTCCAGGATGAAATTAGTGGCTTCATGACTTTTTTACTCTAAACGAATGCATAAAATAACGCAGATTTCCAATTTGTTCCCACCTCACATCATTAATCAAAAAGCTCCTGATGAACTGTTATTCATCGGTCATACAAATTCCAACAATGCGTGTTTACAAGTCATTTATGAACAAATTCACATCTCTTCCAACATCATGCAACTGCAACTGCACGCTGTAGTAAACTTAAATTTCATCCCAACTTCAATTGAATACTAAACCATTCGATTGATAAAACATTATTCATGCCCCTCCCTGTGTAATTTCCTCTCTTGTTTTTTTTTTTGGCATCAACCGACGAAAAGTAAAGTATTAATAAACTCATCAGATGGATTCCTCGTTTTTCGGTTTAAATTATTCAACCGGCACACGCGGCTTGCCTAACGAAGCATTCAAAACTTTTTGCCAGCCCACAGCATTCCGTCGATTGCAGGAATCGGACATCAACAAAAAAGAACAAATTGAACACCCGCAAATTCCCGTTGGCTGCAGCCTCGGCCGGCCACCAACCAAATTTTCCCATATTGACACATTGATGGTCGATTTTTCATTTCGTTTTTTTTTGTCTCTTTCTCTCCGGTTACGTTTCTGCGGGCTCGGGCTTCAACCATTTCGCTGATTTATTTATTTTGAGCTCTTCGAATTTTATTACCACCATTCCGTAAAACCTCCTGATGCGTGCGCGAGTCCGTTTGCCTAAGCAGCCCTGTGGCATCGGAATCATTTTCGGCTGAAATCAAAAACCCAACGAGAGGTAATTTTTTCAGGATCGGAAAACATTGACTTACCTTAGTGGGATTTTTTTTCGCGAGTTTTTAGTTAATGCTCGACCAGACTGGCTTTTGCAGCATTCAAATTACATTTTCCACTCCAGTAACATTTTTCGCGACAGGTGATGCGTGGGGAACAACTACCCACCAAAAACGGTGGTCGATCTGGTGGAGATGGGGGTCATATCGGAGTGAGGATTGAAGTTTAAATTAATGAAGCTTTGCAAAGTACGGTTAAGATGGTTTTGTAGAGTTCAAAACTGTTCACGTGACCGCAAATGGGATCCTTGGTAATGATAAATTAGAACATAGAAGTCACTTAATGTGGGTATTAAAATCAGCTAAGGACTATATCGAAAAAATGTTACAAAGCGTGTCTGGATTCACAAGATGCGTGTCTGGAATTTTCTATCACTAGATGAATATTATGAGCCCAAAATTGTTGGTGACACGTTTATATCTCAAACTTTATTTCCTCGTGGTTAATACATCCCTTAGCATCTCTGCTCGCAATCTTTGGAAATTTCACTTTCACGTTTGTATTTTTTTTTTTAATTTAAATATTTCAAATAATGTTTGAACAGGCCAAGATTGCTTGACAATATTGTATCAGAAGAGGAAACAGACGCAATTTGAGACACTTTTGGATGTCATTTTCAAACAATTTATTCTGGTGGTTATCTAAAGAACCAAAAATTTTAAACTGATTCCATAATTTTTAAAATTTAAATTCAATTGTAAAAATATGTTTTAATAAATATTACTACAGCCTGTCCTCATTAAATTTCGGACACATTTTCTTTCAGTGCAGGTTTTGAATTATTTCACGGATCGCTGAAACATTTCACTTGTATGACAGCTGAAACACTAACTTTATTTCGTGGTACCACATTTTCGCATTCTTAGTACATTCAGTAAAATGGCATCGAATCAAGTGGAAGTGAGCAAACGCATTTTCGACGAATGGCAGTAAAATCCGAATTTAGCGGTACGCAGTCTTGCCAAGAAATTAAAACTATCGAAAAGTACTTTAAAACGGGGTGACTTCGATCACTTTTTGAACTATTTATAGAAATTTTCTATGATAATTATCTTTAAAATTTTGTTTTACATTTTTAAAACCAGTACTGGTATCTGTAGTAGAACATTACACAGAAATTTTGAAAATTTATTGTCAGATGAACTTTAAATAAATTGTTTATTATCGCGGCAAATTTTCAATAATGGGGTGACTTCGATCAAAATCAAGTTTATCCATTTGAAGTGCTTAAGTGAATAAAAAAACACCAAATTTTTATGCAAACCATTTGATGCAGATTTCTCCCGAATAGCACAGGGGTGTAGCATTCCCCAAAGGGAACGTTCATTAATTATGTCACGCAAAAAAGGACCATTTTCAAAACCCGTACTTTCTCGGCATTTTGGACATCTCAATGCCATTAAATTGGCGAAATAAATGTTTCACACCTTTTCTGCAACACAGAACAAAACAAAACAAACCCTTTGACAGATTGGAAGATAGTGCAATACTTCGAGATCACGTTTATCCGTCGCGTTTATTCGTTTGCTCCTAATTTTCGATCAAAATATTTTTTTTTATTCATTAATTTGTTTATGTATTAAAATTAATATTTTTTCGATTAGCTATTAGAGAGACGAATGTTTAAGTAATCTGAAAATGTGGTTGTTGATTTTTTTAAAAATCATTTTATTGCTTGAATATATGATTGTTGTTGGGCTTGGTAAAACGTACCATAAGGAGCATTTTTTTTTTGTATCTTAGGAACGACAAAACATACATCCTCGAAGTCTTTAAACAACTTTCAAATCTGGCTTTTTATACCGCAATGCAAAGGAACGCCGTTCCAGAGCATTTCTGGATAGAGAAGGTGCCGCAATTCCCGAAGAAGTTTTTGTTTTGGTAGGCCTTTTGTAGTTGCGATCGAAAATCTAACAGTTTTGTCTCTACCGACACTACCCAGGTAACCAGTAAGCATTAGCATATGCAGTAAATCAACTCTAAATCTGCATTTCAGATGCTACAAGCATTATATTAGTATTATATCAGCATCTTGAATGCTATCTGTTGTAAAGTTGCATTTCAAATGCTATTTGAATGCTTGTAGCCTGTAACAAGCATTTCGAATGCAAAATAGCGTTAATGAAGCATTATCATAGCATTGCAGTTATGCAGCGGTATATTGTGCCAAATGCGGCATTTATGTGGCATTTAAGGTGACTTAATTGCTTGATAGGCTGCCGTAACGACGCTTAGGAACTGCTTTTTGGTTATCTGGGTATTAATAAGGATGTATACAAAAAACAATATCTGCAAAAGCGGTTGCTACCGTTTATCAGAAGTCTCGACTTCAGCACTGTTTTGGCCTTGTCACTATGCGCAATCCGTCCTGGAATGGTATAAGGCACAAGAGGTCAAATACGTGCCAAGAACAGTCAATCCACCAAATTTTCCAGAACTTCGCCCAATAGAGAAGTACTGGGCTCTATTTAAGCGGAATCCGGGCTCTAGCTAAGAGGAACCTGATGAAGGGTATATCACAGAAAGTTCGAGAATCTTACAGAAAGAAGGATTTACATCTTAATCAACTGTTTCTAAAGTTACATATAACTCTATTATTGTTTTGTTGAATCATGTGTAATTTTTTTATTTACTGCTATAATTTTTGTGTCTGAAATTTAACGTGAACAAGCTTTAACCTGCCATACAAGCTATATTGTGGTCGAATTTGGTGAAATTGCGATCCTGGAACCATTTTGGAAACCTCTTCTACACAAATCCACGCATCCGGCCGCTGCAAAATCCGTTTGTACAACTTCCGGCCCTGCAGCTTAGCACTTAGCGAAGAAGGCGAAGGTTTTCATCAAGTTTGTCGAAAAAACGATGATACGTGCCAGCCTACACGTCTACAAGGTCAGGAGGGCAACTAACCGGAACGAGAAACAAACCACCCGAGAGTGGCTGACCAAATCAAAATGCATCGTGATGGACGATGAGACTTACATCAAGATGGACACAAGGCAATCGACGGGGCAGGAGTTTAACGTTTCGCAGTTCCTGAGGAGGTAAAAAAGAAGAAGGTTGTCAAATTCGCCAACAAGGCTTGGCTTGGTAGGCCATCTATGGATGTGGAGAGATGAGCAACGAGTACCATGAATGGGCAAATCTACCGAGACAAGTGCCTCCAGTTGCCTTTTCTGCGGTCTGACAGAGGCGCTATTATGTCCACATGGCTGTCCACATGGTCCACACTGGGATTTGGCCAGTGGTAGACTGGTACAGAGATATCGAAGTCAGCGGAACGTCTTCCGATAGCGAAGTTTTGGTCCATCATGAAGGCCAAACTTCGTAAAACACCTAAAGTATTCGAGAACGAGCTGACTTTGATGAAACTGTGGATAAAGGTTTAAAGAGATGTCAGCCACACTATTGCCCAAAACCTCATGAGTGATGTAAAGGGCAAATTGCGGGCATTTGGTCGCGGAGTGGAGATCCAATAAACCAATGAAGAAGAAACCAAACCGTAGTGTATCCCTGATTGTTTGAAAAAATCCGACTTCAAATGAATATTCGGCCAACATGTTTGTGTGGCTCATTTTTTTCAAGTACAGTCTTTTTGAGTCTTTTCCAACTCGTTTCTTGGCTCTTCGTATCGCACACCCAAGTATGTAGGAGAAAAGCGACGTAATTTTTTTTATTTTGCAGTTAAAATTCTTCAAATCAACAATGCTCTTAAGTTTAACTTTATACTTACTTAGCTTACTAGTAAAGTAATAATTTCAGCATTTTGAAACTCTCTGTCAACGTTGAAATTTGAATCGGCTACAATTTTAATCCGACTGTGGTCGATACTGTCGTACGCTGCCTTGAAATTGATGAACAGGTGATGCGTCGGGACCTGGTATTTACGGTATGCTTCAGAACTTGCCGTACAGTGCCGTTGTCGGGTGCTCGTCAGTAAAACTGGCCTGAAAACTTCCCAAGAACTCATTTAATGTTGGTGATTAACGACAGAAGATGATCTGGGTAAGTTTTACGTTTATTAAGCCTTCTACATAAATGCTTCGGTGCTCTGCTGGTCGGTCTTATGCCAGTAGGCCGAAACTTCAGTCATGGGTGAGGAAAAGGTGTAAGGACTGGCAACCCGCAAAAATTGGTCGACAAAAAAGTCGTTTCTTTTAGTCAAAATTCTCAAGACAAAAATCTCCCTATTTTTCTTTTGATAGTTTAATTCATATATTTGTATGATGTATGATATGTACTACCACCCATTGTAGCACGGAAACTAAGTCCGACAGCAGTGAGCTCTCCTCGCTGTTAGACTTGATCAAGCTTTAATAACCACTGATTATCCTAATCATGCCATTGTATGAAGGGCCAAAAAGGGGTTGGGTGGATCGATAGGCAACATCACTTATACGTATCCACAGGGATATAAAGAATCTCCTTCCAACAACAAGATTGAACAATTGGTCAAAAAAGCAAGCCATCTAACAGGAGGATGCCCCAATGGGCGGGGAGAAGAGCCCGCCCTCTATTCACAAACTGTTAGCAATGGGGAGTTGGCATTTCCACTCTCCCCATCCAGAGTGCTTCAATCTGGTGCCCTGATGGTCCCTCGCATTCCCATGAATTATTTATATAATATTGTATATATTTATGTAAATGAAAAATACTACAACCATTCATATCTATTATATATGATCTTCATTCGTCGATTGACCCTGAAATGCAAGAAATGTTGTAAATTGTTGCACATTTTCTTTCGTTTTCAGCGATAGCAGCTATTAACCAACATCTTGATTTGAAATATCCTGAAAAAGTTTGTTAAGTCTATTGAAATTTCACAGAACTAACATTTATACATTTTAATTTACTCTTGCCATATTCACTATTTGCTTGTTGATGTTGATTTTATAACAGCAATCCATTTTTATTTTTGCTGACCTAATAGTTATTGTTCATGAGTTAGGTAGGAGTTGCTCCTGAAACAGGGAATTGATTGAAAGTAAGTTAAAGACAAATGGACATACAAAAACAATAAGTAATGTTCAAATTATCTGGAGTAAAATCAATAAAACAATATCACCAAATATAATGATATTGTGAGTTATGACACAGTTGACGAAAATTGAACTGTTAAATCAGAAACTATTCAAATGACACACAGCGCTGCACGAATCAGATCAGACGGATCAGGAAATGAAAAATACTCTCAGTAATAAATGCAAAAGCCTGCCAAAGATTCCTTTGCAGCTTCTTGAATGCACGGCACTAGATACTTCTAAATCATAAGAGGAGAAGAAAGGATCAAAAAAATAATTGAACAGATAAGACATAATAATTAATAGTATATATAAACTATTAGCTAAAAATTATAAAATTATGTTAATGTTAATATGTCAATCACGAAAACACAAGTAACGATAAAAATGGTGGTGATGATGATAAAGGTGAATGGTAATGGTAATGAATAAACAATGTCATATAAGATAATATATATAGTGAAGGGATATTATAATATGAACTGAAATGTGTGCCGACTGCTGTTTTGTTGCGATTGAAGACAAACTTGCGCATCCATTATGAACCCGAAAACTTAAACAATTTATGGCAGCCATGAGAAAAAAATTAATTTTAAATGTTTTTTACATTGATGACCTGGAAGACCTGAAAAATATGAGAACGGAAAATAATGATATGATTTATAGGTCGCACCCCCTCACTTCGCTATTGTCAAAATGACAACATTGCCCAGGCTACGCCAACCAGCGTCTCCATGTTTCAGCTGGCAGTCTTTTGTGATCATATGACTCGTGGAGGCGTGAGGTAGGAACTTGTATGGACCAGAGGTCGGTCGCACCCTCCTTCGATGTTGTGAACTCACCATTTGAAGCCCATAGTTCAATTCATATATTTGAAGGAAAAACTATCCGTTTATTCTTTTGGTTTGCCAAATCCGAGCTTCCAAGCCTTACGCTTCACCTCTTTCATTTAATTTTGCACAGTGGTCTAATCAAACTTATTCACCGCCAAACGCCAGTTTGCCTTAAACTGCTGCTCGTTTTCCAAGGGTTTAAAGACTGGACTCGGAAAAAATGAGACACAAAAAATGATCACCAAAAATTCATTTTAAATCGGATACTTCTCAAATTTTCATGGATTAAATAACTATATATTAGCTATGTTTTCGCATAATTTATTTATTGAATTTCCTCCCCAAAGCTGAATGCTCTTACATTTCTCTTAACACTGCTCATGAGGTCTTGGGCGAGGCTTTGTCCATCTTCCTTACACAATTTCTCCCAGTTTTTCTTCAAAGCTTCATCTGTTTTGAATGTTTTTCCGCTTTTTTTCAACTTCTTCTTCATTATCGCCCAAAACTTTTCGATCAGGTTCTGGAAGTTCTGGTGTATTTGGCGGGTAAGCCTCCTTCGGGACCACATTACCGCCCTTCACTTCGTACCAACCCATTACAGGCTTGGCGTAATGGCACGAAGCGAGATCCGGCCAGAACAGCGTGGGACCACGGTGAGAGCGGAGGAGGGCAGCAAGCGCTTCTGCAAGCATTCCTCTCGATAAATCTGCCCGTTTATGGTGCCAGTTGTAACGAACGGCTTGCTGTACCGTCCGCACGCGCAGATCACCTGCCACAACAGGTACTCCTTCGCGAATTTGTCCATCTTTCTCTTTCGGAACTTTTCCGGAACCTCCATGCGGGACGTACTGACAAAAAACTCGAGGCCGGGGATTTGTTTGGTGTCCGCCTTGATATATGTCTCGTCGTCCATGACGAGACAGCGTGGCTTGACTAGCCACTCACGGTACAGCTTCCGCGCCCGCAATTTGGCCACCATGTTTTGCAAGTCAGTCCAGTTTGGCGCCTTTCTGACCTTAAAAAAACGTAGCCCAGCCCGCTTCATGGTCTGCTGGACGAACCACCTCGACGAATTGACCTTTTTGGCCACGTCTTGGGTGGAAAGGTTCGGGTTATTCTTAAAGTACTGCCTTATCTTCCGCGCCTTCTCTGGGTATTCCGTTTTCGGGTTTCGGCCGCTTCCAGCGCGCCGCTCGATGGTCTTCGTCTCCTGGAACATCTTCACAACGCGGGACACGGTGGAATGGTGGATTCCAAGCCTTTTGTCGATCCATCTGTGCGACTGACCAGGATTATCGGTCACCGCGCCCAAGATTTGCTGGCGTAGCTCTTCTTGTTTCGAATGCATCTTGAAAACTACTTGACAGATCGCGATAACTTTGCACACATAAGCATAACACTCTAAGCTAGTATTATCCAAACCTTCATAAATTTTTACCCTAGCGTCAAAAAGTTACACCCAAAACAAGTTACTCAATGAATGAAATTCCACGTGCATCCCAAAATACAGAGGTCATGTTTGAGCCTTTTGACGCTTTGAACGGCCTTGTTCGTCCTTACGGCAGTGAAGTGGTGAATCCATGTTGCATCCATTGTGATGTATCGACGCAAAAACTCCTTCTTATTTCGCGTGAATCTCTCCAAACAGCTCTTTGAATCATCCAATCGTTGTTGTTTTTGCTCCGGTGTGAGCAAACGCGGCACCCATTTGGAAAACAGCTTTTTCATACCCAAATGTATGGTGTAAACACTACATTTTGATACCTTCAGAGTGTTAGCTACCTCTTGCAACTTCACATTGAAATTGCCCATGATGATTTTCAGGGTTTTTTTTTTCAATATTTTCGGGAACAGCTGCCTCATTTGGCCGACCAGGGTGCCGTACGACCACGTTTGAAATTGTAAAACCATCGTTTGAAGGTCGTTTTCGATAAGAAAGAGTCCGGATAACAGTTTTCAAGCCAGGATTGGGCTCGAACGGTGTTTTTTCCCATCAAAAAGCAATGACATATCAACACACGAAATCGCTTTGAATCCATCGTTTTAAAAAATCACAAAAGTAGCGTAACTTAAACAACTGTAACTCGATAAAAAATAAACCAAACATCATGAAACTTTGACAATAATCTTTTGAAGGTTGGTACTTTTGAAAATCATATGGGTATTTTAATAGTGGCCATCTGGTAATTAAACCTGGGACTTATTGACCGATATGTTACACTCAACTTCAAAATGCAGAATTTCAGGGGTTTTTTTAAGCTTTTTTAACAGAAATACACCAATTGTTGAGTAAGGTCAGCATGTTTTTAAGGTTCATTCGTGGCCTTGCCGATTAGTTGATCCTCCGTTTTGGCCTACTATGTAGGAGAAAGACGACGTAATTTAGGTTGTTCAAATTCTTGAAATCATCAATGCATTTTGTTTAATTTTATACTCATTTATCTTAAAGGGTGTTCCGATCAAAATTTGGTCAAACAGTAATGTGTGTGAGTCGATCAAAGTTTTTATTAATAAGTCAAATTATTTTTCCTTTTCAAGTTCAGTTAATACAGAATACAGTAGAACTATTCAGCTACGCTTCCTTTTTCGTTTAACACCTGCCATAAGAATGTGTACAGTCTCCTTGTCCACTTTATTCACCGCAGAACGCCAGTTTGCCTTAAACTGTTTCTCGCTCACAACAGCTTTTTGAGCCTTCTTAAGGTTCCGCTTGACGATGGCCCAATATTATTCGATTGGGCGGAGCTCTGGCGTGTTGGGAGGGTTCTTGTCCTAGGGCACCACTAGAACGTTGTTGGCAGCAAACCACTCCGTGGCCTTTTTTCCGTAATGGCAAGATGCCACATCCGGCCAAAACAGAACGGAACAATTGTGCGCTTCAGGAAAGGCAGTAGACGTTTTTGTAGGCACTTGCTCAGATAAATTTCATGGTCAATGATTCAGGTCGCAATGAAAACGTTGCTCTTCAAGCTACAGGTATAGATGGCCTGCCACACCAAATTATTCCTCACGAATTTTGACAGTTTAATGTGCTTGAAAATATTTGCCACCTTTCCCCGTCCGGTTGCCGTGTAAAATTCCTGTCCAGGAAGCTGTTTAAAGTCTGCCTTGACGTAAGTTTCATCGTCTTGTACCCAGCAATCAAACTTCGTCAGCATCGTCGTGTATAACTTTCGCGATCGTGCCTTGGCCGACGTGTTTTGTTTATCGTCGTGATTTTTAGTCACCACTTTCTTGTGGTGTCGACTATCCAGCTCGTTTTTTAGCTCTATCCACGGTTGAAGGCGCCAGTCCCTGCTTCTTCGTGACATCTCGCACGGAGAGGTTGGGGTTTCGCTCGAAACAACGGGAACTCTTTTTGTCGTCGCTGTGGCCTCCGGGTTTCGATTTCCTCCCGATCCAGCTTTCCTGGCTGTCGACAAACGTTCACCGAACACTTTTAATGCGTTGGAAACAGTTGATTTAGCCACATTTAACAATTTCACCAACTTGGCGTGAGAGTAGTTTGGATTTTCGCCATGCACGTGCAACGTTTTGATACGTTGCTTCCCTTCCTTCGACGACATTTTGATAACTGAAGTGCTAATCTCAAAATCAAAATAGAGGCACACATCTTCAAAATGAGAAGTGTGCACAAATTTCTAATGCACGATGAAAGGAAATGCGTCAAGTTTAAGTCGACCAAATTTTGATCGAAACTACCTTAACTAGTAAAGTAACAATTCAACTTTGAAATTAGATTAGGTTACAATTTGAATCCGAAAAATCAAACTAACCGACCAAACAACCACGGAATCATCTGGCACAATCAGGTTCGAAACTCCCTTCAGAATCATAAACCTAGAAAAGCCTGGGATTTCAAATCCAAAACACATGTGGGCAAAGGTGATCAGCCTCTAGGCTAAAACATGCTCCAGCGATTCAAACAGCCATCGATGATGAATCCCAATCTGACATCATTCGTTCTCGGAGGTAGTCCGAAATCAGAGCCAGTCATCTTATCCCGATCCTTGGGGTCATCTACCTGTTCGGGTCAGTACGCTTCTAGATTGGTCGTAAAATCCAGAACTAATTCCAAATAAAGTTTCAATTGCCATCATCAGCATCATTGCCCTCGTCATCAAACGTACATATCGGAAACCCGAGTCCATATAAACCGCATTTCTATCTTTGAACATATGACCGACCACCGGCTGATCAGGAGTTTTACGACTACAGCCGCCATCCACTGGTAGATTTACATAAGCCTACATCTTCGTGTAGAGTAATAAACTTAATCGCAATCACAAAGTTCCAAAGACCCCCAACAAACCGCACGCTGGTTGCTCACGCTCGGAATGCCGTGATATGGAGGATGCGTTTCTTCCATGGATTGTGATCATAAATGGGATGAGGGCTTCGTGTGTGCAGCACCCCATACAGAGACAAACTGCAGCAAAACACACGTCACTTAGCAAGTTCAAGGTCCGCAAAAGTACACACGCATGCACACAACCCATGGTGCCGGTGATGACCCGTTGGGGACTACATGTGCCTGCCTTCTAGGCAAAGGCAAATTGATGGCTTTGCATAGAGGACGGACGATGATGATCATTATTGTTATTATTGCTATGATAATGGTACTTTTATTAATCATACTATTGGCGGTTGGCGGTCGAAGTCTTGTTATCCGATGGATGAAATAGAAGTGATTGAAACGGTGGTTAATGATGATTGGCTTTTTATGGCGGGGAAATTCAGTGTTCTTCTAATTCGATTATTCCAAACCCTCGATTCTTGCAATGAGAAGATCGTCCAGTAAACAACCTCCGGCCGGTATGTACCAAATTCAATTTGAGCAAACATGATGCGGTTGTTCAAATGCCTCGCACAGTATCTGTCTCTCTTGGGGCTCAGACAGCACAAATTCCTACTTAACCCCTGGATTCAAAGCCATTAGCTCGATGTGCCCTGGCCAGTGCATGCATTTATATATCACACGTCCATAAACATCAACGCAAACTAGCTTGGTACCTCTGCCGGCATTAGCGGTGGCGACAAATGCGCTTCGGTTATTAATTCATTATAAATCGCCCAAGGGAACAAATGCGCAACCGATGATGAGTGGCTGACGAGAGATAGAGAGAGAGAGAAGGGAGATTCAACAGCATGATAATTATCACCGCCAGCACAAGCAACACCAACACAAGCATCGTCTACGGGTTGACCGGCTGACGGTTCCGTGACATGGCGATGATGTCGGAGAGTAATAGTTTTTAGCCAGGATTGTTGCCAGGGACGCGGGGATTTGATGTTGAAGTTCAACCTAACTGATCGGTCAACATGACCAGGATATGGCCATCACGTTGCCGATTAACAGCGGGTCTGTGCGGGTGGGAGAATTGTAGGCCATGTGAAAATAGCCGGTTGGACATTTGACAGTCGTAGTCATCATTTTATCTTGATATTCAAATACAATATTTCACTTGCAATCGTTTTTTATCTCGACTTTTCATGGGAAATTTCTCCATCCCGGAAAATATTTATGCAACTTCTCATCCCCATCGAGCTCCTCACCCACTAGAGGGGTGCTGCCTAGCAACGAGGAAGCAAAATTTTAATTGATTTATAATCTCACATCTGAGAGCACTTTTGGTGCATCATTATTATCGATTGATGCTCATGAATACACCACATTCGCACAGACTTGCACTCTTGATGCTGGTGAAATGCATTCCGAAGCGCCAGGAGAGTACATGTTAGAATTTGCAACAAAATGATGATGCGCTACTGTCAATGCCGATGATGATTGGTTGATGACAGAAGAACTTTGTTTTGATGCAGTCGGATCAAACTTTCATCACCTGTGTACCAGACTCTCGCCAATCAGGCACCGAGCACTTATGGCAGATTCAATTAGAAGCTTATCATTTTAATTACTTAACTAATTAGCAAACGATAATATAGCAAGTGACAACATTTCTCATCGTTTCCCATTGTCTGTGTCTTTGCAGGTACATTCCATTCGCTGACTCGTTCAGTCTTCCGATATTTGTCTCTGATGCGATTCGCAAATGTTAGCATAGCTTTGCCGGTAAGTAATTCGATAGTCGATTTCGGGATTGTAATTAAATGGAAAAGCTTTTTTTTTATCCAAGCGCATCGATAGCAATCAAATTAGTGACCCGGACTACAGGGTAAAATGCTTCATGCTCCATTAGTTGAACCTTACTGCTAGCGAGTTGCAACTGTGTCGCATGGAGACACGTACGAATAAGCTCTTTTCAGCGTTCTTCAGATCACAAAAACAAAATTGGTATCGCGAGCAATTGCGCTAATTGCTTTCCGGAATGCATGAAGACTGATGCGGAAGTAGGAACAAATTTCATTTCTGGAATGTGACTAGGTCTCGGGAAAATGGCGCCTGCATGACGGTAAACAAACAGATTTTGTAGTCGTTAGGCAATTTCTGCAAATTGACAGCTAGAGCTGCACCGAATATTACTAAGGGCATCTTCAGCGGCGGTCTATTTTTAGATCAACCTGATTTTCATCAGCGAAACTTGAATTAAACTAGCTAAAATAGACCAACTTTGCGTTTCCCGCACCGGTGATGTATTTCTTGTTGTTAAACCCGCCAACACCTGTCATCCTGTCGATTATCCAACATCAGAGATCAGAAGTTTTTTTTCAGAGATCGCAGATTTTTCACAAACATTTTGCCATTGATTGGTTTTACCAAATAATTTTTAATGCGAGTAGTGCGTCGTTGGCTAACGATATGGAAAACTTGCTCTTTCGTATGGCCAAAGGTGAGTGTGTAAATGCATGCATTTCATTAAATCGAAATAACATAATGCTGATTTGTAGTTTGGCAGCGGATAAACAAGAGTTGAAACGGAGAGGGTCACATTCTGGATGACGCCCCAACGTCGACCGTGATTTCCGTTCTGGTAACACTAGTCGGCAGTGTTTCACTCCCTTCAAGTATATATGTTGAATTTTATAGATTTCGCCACGCTGAATTCAAATATGGGCTCAGAAATGCTGTAACACGTCCAGTTTTTGAGAAAAAAAGTGATTAAAATTCACAAAAACACGTATTTTCGTAGTAATATGATCTACCTCATCAACAACCAGAATATTGGCTCTGCCCTTTGCAAGTTGGACTTGGATTTTATGGAATGGACCTCCTTGAATCCATTCGTGAACACAGATTTTTCGTAACACGTAAGATTAATGAAATAAACCGGGATTTCATGCACAAAATTACAAATTTTCATAAAAACCAAGATTTTCTATTTTGAAAACATGAATTTCAGCTCCGCCCTCTGAATGTTGGGTTTGGATTTTATGGAATGGACCTCCCTGAATCCATTCGTTATCACAGATTTTTCATAACACGTAAGATTAATGAAATAAACCGGGATTTCATTCACAAAGTTTCATAAAAATCTAGATTTTCTATTTTGAAAACATGAATTACAGCTCCGCCCTTTGAATGTTGGGTTTGGATATTATGAAATGAACCTCTCTGAATTCATTCGTGTTGAAAAAAATTAGTTTTTATCCACAAAATTGCGAATTTTCATGAAAATCAAGATTTCCTATCAGTCAGTCAATCAGTCAGTCAGTCAGTCAGTCAGTCAGCCAGTCAGTCAAGCAGTCAGTCAGTCAGTCAGTCAGTCAGAAATTTTCTCTATATTTTTCAAATTAAATTCACTTTGTTTTCTTTTTCCTTTTATAGTTCTCCAAATGTGTTTGCCTCTGTAGCTTCCAGCAGTAGTCCGTTAGCATCGCTGGGCTCCATTTGCCAGCAAAGTTCTTTTCAGTCTGTGCGATATCTTGATGAAATCGTTCTCCATGTTCATCTGAGACGGCTCCCATATTCTCTGAGAAGATGTCCAGATGAGAATGCAAAAAGTGCAATTTAAGTGACATATTACATCCCAGAGCAGCATACGAATCAACCAGCTCTTGAACGATGTGTACATAATCCGGAGACTTTTCATTTCCCAAGAAGTGACCACAAACCTTTTGGAACGCATTCCATGCTCGTAACTCTGTCGCGTTAAGAGTTTGCGGAAAACTGTCGTCTTTAAGGAGTTTCCTAATTGAGGGCCTTTTTACACCTTGGCTTCGCTCAATCTCGGTTACTTTTTCCTCAAAAAACAATATGGTTCTCCTTGAATATCCAGCGTTTTGACAAAATTTTTGATCAACCCAAGCTTAATATGTAGCGGAGGTAGTAAAATTTTGTCCCTGTCGACAAGAGGCAGATTTGACCAGGTACCAGGCAGATTTTCCCAGGTACCATCTCGGTACGTGCTGGCCAATGCTGCTGGTGGTAACGTTTATCCCTCGCACGACTGTCCCATTCGCAGAGGAAACAACAATGGTTTGTGTAGCCTCCTTGAGGCCCAGTGAGCAATGCCACTACCTTAAGGTCAGCACAGAGATTCCACTGGTGTTCCGAATATTTGATCTTTTCCAAAAGTGTTGTTATGTTCTCATAAGTTTCCTTCATGTGAGCTGCAAATGCAACTGGCACTGAAGAATACTTATTTCCATTGTGCAGTAACAGCTTTTGCTTGAAGCGTCGATGAAGAGCCTCCAGTCAGTTGCGTGATACTCTAACTGTAGCTCTTCCATTAAACCTTCGATGTTGTTGCAAAAAAAAACCGTCCATCGAAAAATATTAAATGTTATCTGAATGTCTCTTGCTATAAGATGGCACCTTTACATATTTTTCCAGGACACTCCACTGCTTTAGCCTTGAAGCTAGCAGCTGCACTTTGGTCTTGAGTAGCTCCAAATCTCGAATCAAATCGTTCAGCTCCTCTTGGGTTATAACATGCGGTTCCTCAGACTCCGAAGGTAAAAAATCTGGATCATCCTGAAAGATTTTCTCAGATTCGCCAGATTCCGAATCCAACTCATCAGCACGTCCAGCAATATTTGGAGATATTGGAACTGGCATTGCTTCGGAGTGCAATGTTGGCCTTGATGGGTATTCGATTTTATGCTTCAAAGCTTTGGAAAATCCATGAATTTTTGTCAAACAAAAGTAACAATCGCTCATGTGATTGGTTGGATTAGTCCACACCATCGGTTTGGCAAAAGGTAAGCCTTTGTGCGTACCTTTCATCCAACCAAGCAATGTTCGGTAGCATGAGCAACAGGAGTATGTTGGAACCCATGGAAACTCACGATTTGGAAGCTCCTTGTCAAAATACAGCTGATATGCGGTCCAACAAAGGTGTAAACCCCTTTCTCTGTTCCTTCAATATCACGTCTCCACAAATGCAACAAAGTTTTTGCGGATCGTTCAGACAAATTCGCGACATTTTTACAAAAATAAAAAAAACGCGTCCGTAACACTCAAATAGCTAGCTTTGAATGAACAAAAAATGATTGTGCAAGGCTGAAGAGAGTCAACATGAGCATTAATTGACTCCAAAGCAAGACAGCAATAATGACACAAATTTTGTGCCGCAATTACGCCAACAGACCTTTTCGACATTTAATCGTCTTTCTTTGTCTAACATGCGGGGATTAATGCACGGTTTGGTTTCCCACAACTTCGTTGACTTCTCACTCGCACTGCTTCGATTGAAATCTTGCAGTAGTGTGCGCAAATTAAACATCAAAAAGCTCTTTAAAATGCCGCATTAAGCTACGTGCTTGAGGATTCTTGCTTTCTTTTTTAACATATCTTTTCCTTATTCTCTCAAGCAATAGTGACTAACACAGAGTCTTTTGTCTCTGTCTATTCTTTTGTATTTTGAGTGTTTGCGTATTTTAATGCTGTCTTGCTCACTCCTATCCTAACTTAAAAATACGGCACTGCAGAATAGAGTATTTAATGAGGCGTTTCTGAAGGACCATGTGCAGCTGACTTTTGAATTAATGAATGAACTTTGAAGGTCTTCAGTTCCCAAACTGCTGTAAGAAGCAACATCAATATACTCAATATACTCAAAGAGGCACAGCTAAAGGGATCGTTCATAAATTACGTTATGCTTTGAGAGGGAAGTGGGGGAGGGGTTTAAAAAATGCCGATGCGTGCAAAATTTTTCAAAAATCCATACAAAAAATCCATACAAGAAAGGAGGGGGTTAAAAATCTGTATTTTTGAGCGACGTAATTAATGGACGGGTTTTAATTTTCATGAAAACTCGTAATTTTGTGAATGTAAACCCGGTTTTTACATCAACCATACGTGTGAACAAAAATCCGTGTTCACGAATGAATTCAGGGAGGTCCATTTCAAAAAATCCAAGCCCAACATTCAAAGGGTGGAGCTGAAATTCATGTTTTCAAAATAGAAAATCTTGATTTTTATGAAAATTCGTAATTTTGTCAATGAAATCCCGGTTTATTTCATCAATCTTACGTGTTACGAAAAATCTGTGATAACGAATGGATTCAGGGAGGTTTATTTCATAAAATCCAAACCCAACATTCAAAGGGCGGAGCGAAAATTCATGTTTTCAAAATAGGAAATCTTGATTTTCATGAAAATTCGTAACTTTGAGAATGGAAACCCGGTTTATTTCATCAATCTTACATGTAACGGAAAATTTGTGTTCACGAATGGATTCAGGGAGGTCCATTCCATAAAATCCAAGCTCAACATTCAAAGGGCGGAGCTAAAATTCATGATTTCAAAATAGGAAATCTTGATTTTTATAAAAATTCGTAATTTTGTGAATGAAATCCCGATTTATTTCATCAATCTTACGTGTTACGAAAAATCTGTGTTCACGAATGGATTCAGGGAGGTCCATTCCATAAAATCCAAGTCCAACTTTCAAAGGGCAGAGCCAATATTCTGGTTGTTGCTTAGGTAGATCATATTACTACGGAAGTACGTGTTTTTGTGAGTTTAAATCACATTTTTCTCAAAAACTGGACGTGTTACAGCATTTCTGAGCCCATATTTGGATTCAGTGTCTATAAAAATCTATGTGAAATCTATGGAAATCTACAAAATCCATCCAGAAATGCTGACGGGAGCGAAAAAAGTTCCGATTTTGCCGACTATTGTAATCAGAAGCTGTTTCAGGACTGCTTAAGCGACACGCAAACCAACAACGAGAAGCACTTTCTGCGTTTCCGTATGCCAAGGGAGGTGTTTCTGGACATTATGCGACAACTAGAGTCAACTAGAAGCTTCTCCAAAACTCATCTGTATGAGCTATTTGCAAGTGCTTATCATGATCAATTACTTTTCATTTCCGAGCAATCGAAACACTATTCGAAATCTCGGAACCTACGCATTTCGATTTAGTCAGCGTTTTCTGGAAAATGCAGTGGCTGTAAAAAAATCTAAGATAAGCATTCGTTATTTAGGAATTAAACGAAAAGGCTGGTAATTATCAGCATCAAACCGCCAGCATCACACGTAGCAAGCGCGGTTACTTTTAGGCTCACTAATATATCTCAGAGCATAATTGAGTTATTGTTTAGTAAAAGCTGAAATTTTACTCAATAATTGGTATGTTCAAGTAGCGTGTATTGTTTTGGAACGGTATTTTTCTTGTTCCTAATAGCTGCAAGAATAGATGAAAACATATACCAGATTTGAAATTATGCAAACTAGAGACAGTATAAAACAAAATTTACACCACCGGTGCAGCGATGTTTCCTGCGTTTGATCTAAAAAATTATATCCAATCCACGATTTGGATCGCCGTTGAAGATGCCCTAAGATTTCAAATTGGCCAAAAATCCGTAGAATATGTTTATTGAAATCTATTGTTTTTGCAGTTTTTGACGTTGGACTACGTTGTTTTCTATACTGGAGAGCAATTTTCTTTAAAATCCTATTGCGACCGTCATGAAAAACGGTCAAGTTTTGTCCCAATCGATCGGAAATATTTTTTTCTACGCGTCGATGAGAATATAGAAAAGACACTATTTATTCTCAACACTAAACTATGTAAATTAACGCAAATACAAAATGATGTTTTATAATTTCGTTTTGTAGAGTAAATTTACTACATGTCAAGTATTTTCTTATCACATACTTCAAATGTAAGTAAGGGATATCTAATGCAACAGTAAACAGTATAAAAGGGCACACCTTCGCAAGAGGCTCCATGACCAGGACCGGTGACCCCTAGGATTAAAGTTCCGTAAGAAAAAATAAAGAAGAAGAAGAAGTAAAAGATGCTCTATTTACTCGGCCGCTTCAAAGCTGTTCAGTGGGCAGGGTGGCCACAGACTCGGGAAAATCAAGAAATGCGGAATTTCAAAATCCATCGGGAATTTTTGTCATATGGAAGGAACCATACTCACAGCTTTTTCAAACGATTCGATTAGCGATTTTGCCATCTACTCAGTCCAACAATCTCATTAACGGAGTGAAACAGTGATTGACATTGGAATGTGAATCATTTTCTCCTGGCTTTGTTCAGACTGTTCAAAAACGTAATGTTTAGAAAATCTGGCTACACGGCTGTGACAGGGCAAGTTTCGCACATTACCTACTGTTGTTTTTATTTTAGTTGACTAGAACTTCTTGGGTGATCATTTTTAACTGAAATATCACTATTGTATACATTACTGAAATTTTATGGTTAGGAATTCTGCTGTCATTTTTAAGATACAATAAAGTGTCCATCTATTTGTATAATAGAGAAATATTTGTCACTGGAGTGGACAGAAACCTATTTACCTGACACCTTTCAGAAATTAAAAAGACACCTATGCATCAGAAATTTTTTCAAACGAATGCTTTTCAAAAAATGAGCTAGAATGGATGAATCTGGTTTAGTAAGCATACATTTGAATCGACATTTTTTTCGTGAATAAAACCTCCATTTGAAAAATTAAGACCCCAATTAACAAGTAGAAGCTTTTTTCTACTCGATTGTCGTCTTGGTTAAAAAATAGAGCTTTTATTCGTGAGAAATCGACAATTTATATGTTTGTTTACAAAATCAGATTCGTAAATTTCGCAAATTTCTCCGGAAATATAAAATGTCGACCAATTAATGCATGACGATCGTTTTTCCACTCAAATTCTACGAAGCTTGTTGAGTGGAGTGAACAAGTTTCTAAAAGAGCGCTTCAAATGTTGCCTCATTTGAGAAGATTTGTGGGCGAAGTCAGGAAGCAGGAAGAAAGAAAGCTGAAGGGAAGTCATTTCGATCAAAAGTATTCGCTGTTGTGGTTGATGCGGTAGACGGTGAGATGCTGGGACCAAAGTTAAATTCTGCCATCATGGCAGCAGCTATGCTCGAGCCGTTTCCCAGCCTATGGCGTCGTTTGTTTTTGACAATTTGAAAATTGTTAAACCTAAGTGTCAAAGCAAAATCATTAATTGGAAGATAATCGACGGAGAGCAATCTTCTGCCAGCATTTATAATGGAAATCGGGTGTGCCTCTTCATCGGCAATCAAAAAATGAGAGAATTTGCAGCTGAACAATGCATTAGGTCCTAAGTAACATTGGGAGACTCTCTTCGTCGACTTTCTCTTTGCGTTCCTACGGCTATGTAAGAATATGTCCAAGTATTTTCTACACACAAAACGATAATAGAAAGTATAATTAAGGATCCAATACGTCAACAACATCAACAAATCGTTTAATAGAATATTAACGAAAGAAAAAGACGACTAAGATAATTTTTCAATGTTACTGAGGACCTAATCCATTGTTCAGCTTGAATTGATTTCAATAATCTAAAGAGATTTTTTTGCTAACAAGACTCTACAATGCTGTGAATGCTGATGAATTGTCGCACAATATTAGTGAAGATGTGAATAGGCCATACGACAGGTCCAAAGCAGATCACTCAAACATGGACCATTTACAATTTGTCCTCTTTTGGACGACCAATCTAGAGCTTAAGAAGGACACGAAACTGAAGGGCCCAGCATATAAAAAGCTGGCCGAGCAGGCCCTAGGAGCAAAAATTGAAGGTACGTGCGCTAGCCACGTTAGTGACTCTCCAATGTAAAAACTAAGACAAGATCACGGAGGCTGGCGAAATCTCTACGGCCATCAAGGCTCAGTGTGGGGTCGACGTTGCCACAATAGCCAAACGACTGCGAAAGGGCCCACTTGAGACTATAGTGGCAACAATACGACTGCCGGTTGCCGCCGCAGACTCGGCTCTAAAAGTGGAAAAACTTAAAGTAAACGTTTGCCCACTGAGTGTACCAGTCTCCCAAAGCGTGCTTTAACTGCCTCGAGAGCGGGCATATGTCGTGGGAATAAAAAGGCCCCGATAGGAGCGATCTATGCCGAAGGTGTGGAGGAAAAGGTCACAAGGCCCAGAACTGCAAGAGCCCCTCAAATGCATGATGTGCTCGCGGAAACCAGGTGACAAGCACAACCACTGTGAGGCGGACTAGCAACTGCTGTGTCAGGCAGTTCGTGAGTCAGGAACGGATATCGCAATAATTTCTGACCCATACCGTATCTCTGACGGTTACGGAAACTGAGTTGAGGATGTCTAATAATGCGGTACTATGGATGACAGGCAAGTTCCCAATCCAGGAGTTTGTGTCCACCTCAAACGAGGACTTTGCGGTCGCAAAAGTGAACGAAGTTTTCATTTGCAGCAGCTAGACGCCGCCGAGATGGTCGATTGACCAGTTCTCACAAATGGTAGATCGGATGATAACGGAGCTAACTGGTAGTAGCTAGCGACTTCAACGAGCGGACGACGTTAGAGTAGGGCAGCCGTCTTACCAACCCAAGGGGCCAGATATTGCTTGAGGCCCTGGCCAGGCTCAACGGAGACATGGGCAACGTAGGTACTGAAAGTACCTACCATAGAAACGGAGCAGAGTCGATTATCGACCTGACGTTCTGAGCCCCAGGCTGTTGAACAACTGGAGAGTGGAGGATGGCTACACTTATTGAGACCACCTGGAGGTTATCTAAACCATCACCGACAGCGCTACGCAGCGCACAGAGGGAGGAGCGCCCACTCCGTTCGTCCGCAGATAGAGGATGTCGTACTTTGATAAAGAAGTATTTAAAGAGGCGCTAGAGCGGGAACAGAGATTGAGCGCTACCCAAGATCCCTGCGGTGATCAACTCGTAGAACTACTAACACGAGTGTGCGACGCAACCATGCCCAAAAAGGTCAAACCTAAGAATGGAAGGTCAACGGTGTATTGGTGGACAGAGACGATTGCCAACCCCCGGAGAACCTGCCACCGAGCTAGAAGGAGGATGCAAAGAGCGCGGTCAGACCCTGAAAGAACGGAGCGCCGCGTGGTGGTTGCCAGCGCTAAGGCTGCACTTAAGAAAGAAATAAAGCTAGCAGGCGAGCCTGCTTCAAAGGTCTGTGTTCGAAAGCAAAAGCGAACCCATGTGGTGACGCCTATCGGGTGGTAATTGCAAAAACCAATGGCACGACAACTCCAACCAAGCAATCACCAGAGATATTACAGGCCATCATTAGGAGACTCTTTCCGAGCTATGACCAGAGACCCTGGCCTCCCATAACGGCAAAATTGCCCCACGACAATGGCACCACGGGCGAAAGGGACGAAGCGACCGTAAGAAACAAGAAACTCATCGCGATAGGAAAAGGTAAACAAAGCACCAGGATCTGAAGGTAAACAAAGCACCAGGATCTGGCCATCAAGAATGCTATTTCACTGGAGCCCGGAATGTTCAGGGCGGCGTTGAAAAGATGTCTGCACGAGAACGTTTCCTCGGACGCCTAGAAAATCCAGACTCTAGTATTGCAAACGAAGACAGAGAAGCCACCATGGGCCCATCTTCATATAGTTCTATATGCATGTTGCATGCAGCGAGTAAAGTGTTCGAGAGAGTTAACCTCAACAGACAGGCAAAATATGCGGAGTGTATAGGCGGTCTGTAAAAAAAAACCAGTTTGGATTCCACAAAAGGAAGTCGACGGTGGATGCCATTATGTCCGTCACCACGACGGCCGAAGTAGCAATCCAGCACAAGAGGCGAGAAGTCCGCGAAATGCATTCAATAGCGCCCCTTGGGTGACTATCGCTGACTCGCTCCCACGCCTTCACGTTCCGGGATACCTGTACTAGATTCTGGGAAGTTATTTCAATTTCTGAATCGCGTACTGGTGTACAATTCGCGGTCCTTGGAGCTACCATCGATTCGGAGCTCAGATTCAATGAGCACATCAGTACTATGACTGCCAAGGCTTTCTCTGTATTGGGATTCATTCGTCGTCACGCGTCTGACTTCACCGATATCTACGCCTTGCAAACACTCTATTGCACGTTGGGTCATAGCATCCTTGAGTACGCAGCCCCGGTTTGGTCTCCAAACCACGTAGTACATGTTCTGACAATCGCACGGGTGCAGAAAAAGTTTGTACGTTTTACACTGAGACAACTGCCATGGAACGACCCCGTCAATCTTGCTTCCTGTTCAGACCGATGCAGACTCATAGGATTGAACCCACTATCAGATAGACGAGTTACGATGCAGCGAATATTCATTTTCGATGTAATTGCGGGACTGCTCTGAACTCCTCGCACAGATTCCGTTCAACATTCCTGCTCGAAGGCTCCAGAATTCTCCGTTATTTGCAGTTTCATATCATAGAACAAATCTACGGCTACAATAACCCGCTGGATTCATGTCTTCGCTCGTACAATGTTGTCTGTGATGAATTGGATTTTTATTTGTCAAAAAAACGTTTTGAAAAACAGGATTAGTAGTAATATATAGTTTGTAAGTAAAATAATTCAGTCTGTGTGTCAATTCAAAGACGGTAATAGATAAATACAGAGGTAGGCAAGAAATGTGTTCCGATTACAGCAGGCGTCTCGCAAGGTTCGATCCTGGGCCCGGTGCTATGGAACACGATGTACGACGAGGTACTACGGCTTGGAGCTAGCCCACCATAAGACCAAGGTCAACAACTGAAAATCGGAGCAACACGCGACGATTAGTGCAGGTAACTGCACAGTTAAATCAAAGAGGTCTTTGAGGTACTAGAGTCACGTCGACTACGCCTATACAAAAGCGTTTATGGCTATATCGGCATTATCCCGCATGATGTCGAATAGCTCAGCGGTACAGGGGAGCAATTGCATGCTCCTGGCAAGCGTCGCCTTGTCTATAATGAGGTATGGCGGGCCTGCATGGGTCACCGCTCAGAGTACTAAGAGTACATCGATGGCCAAGTGGCAGATGAAGTGGAAAAATTCCATCAAAGGTCGGTGGACCCACCGACTAATTCCGGAATTATCTGGAAGGGTCGATCGGCGTCATGGGGAAGTTACCTTCCACTTGACACAGATACTGTCAGGCCATAGCTGCTTCAGACAGTATCTGCAAAAGTATGGGCACGCCGAGTCCTCTGCGTGTTCCGTATGCGCAGAAACGGACGAAACTGCAGAACATATATCATTCGTTTGCCCTCGCTTCAACGACGCGAGGAACGGCATGATGGCCGTGAGCGGTTGGGAAACGACCCCGGACAATCTTGTTCCGAGAATGTGTCAACAACAGGACACTTGGGAAGCTGTGTAAATGGCAGCCTCCAAGATTGTTTCAGAGCTAAAGGACAGGTGGCGAAATGGCCAACGACAGGCCTAACTAACTACTTAAGCCTTAAGTAGTTAGACATAAGCGGGTGCCTCACGCACAATAGACCCCTCGCCGAAGTAATACTGAAAGGTGGTTCCGAGAGGGGGGGCAAGGCTAGAGGCACGGATGGTTTTTAGTGGGTCGAGGAGTTGGCACCCTCGTCCCCACACCCTGAGTTCTTCAGGAGTCTGTATGCAGATTGTGAAGAGTGGCCGCCGTTATCAAACGTCCTAACCTGATGAAAAATAAATTCCGTTATTCTGTTTTGGCTTTGATGAAATGTGTTTTCATTAACTTTTCTTGAGCTACCCCACATCATCTGAGTCACTTTTCCAGTCTTTCTAGCTTCCGCTTAACATTTGCCCAATATATCTCGTCGTTGGTTGAGGCTCACTTCAATAAAATCCACTCTGTTTTCGGTATCATTGAACACTGGTCAAACACTGGACCTTTACAGAGTCTTTGTGTGCTTTGATGAATAGTAGAATGCGGTAGTACGGGTCCTCCCTTAGCTCAGTCAGTGAAGGCGCGGCTACAAAGCAACACCATGCTGGAGGTGGCTGGGTTTGATTCCCGGTCTGGTCTAGGAATTTTTCGTCAAGGAAAATTTCCCGACTCCATGGTATGATTGTACTTCCACACAATCATATTAATGCAAAAATGACACCAGGCATCGAGAGCTCTGAACTAATAACTATGGAAGTGCATTAAGATATCTAAGTTGAAAGCTAATTGCAAAAGCTAAGAAAGAAGAAGAATGCACTCTGCCTTACAAAGCATCGAGTTCAAGGATTAATTTGTAGCGAAAACTTGAGTTTTTTTTCGCACCTGTAAATTGCTTGCCAAATCAGAACTTTTCTTGCAAAATTACCATCGGAAATCGGATATATAAGAGCTGGGGACATCTCCTCGAGCTGCGGCCCACTAAAACTTTTGCTCTGCTGCACTGATAAAAATAAACATTGAATTTTCTGCGTTATTTAATGCACTTAAAGTGAATGCTAGATTTGGCAGAAAATAATGGGATATTTCATGTAAATTCAAGCCACATAACGCCTGAATTTGGCCTGTTGTTTGAAAGATTGCAAACATTGTTGTATAGCGCATGAAAGATTGCAAACAATTTCGTTGTTTACGTCTTCTTTGGCGTGGAATTAAACGAGGGGAAATTTAACGCACATGTTAAATTTTTTTTTCTGTGTGTTTAAAGTCGACCTCACATACGTTTCGTTGTCCATCAGTATGCGTCCTTGTAATTTTGTGAGATCTACATAATTTGAAAACACGTGTCATGGCCATTCGGTGCTGTTTCAGTGTCCAAATTGGCTGCTTGGTGGCACGATAAGAACGATACGCACACACTTAGATTTTTTTACAGAAATCTGTAAAATTTTACCGAATTCTCAACAGCTGAACGTTCGGTAATCCGATCTTACGGATATCGGTGAAATTTTACAGATATCTGTAAAAAAATTACCGGATTTCGGTCAAATTTTACCGAAATCCGTAAAATCTGATTACCGAACATTCAGCTGTTGAGAATTCGGTAAAACCTTACAGATTTCTGAAAATAATCTTAGTGTGTAGACGGATCCTCCGGGTTCTTGCTTTTGATGGATTTGTTGTTTTTTTTGTCAGTGTCGTCATCTGAGAGCCTAACTATTCTCAATACCTCCCAATGACCGTTACCTCTACTACGATGTTCACTGTGGTCTCGAAAACTATAAATTGCCGATAGCCAAATTCAACTCTTTCACAATCTGAAAAGGGAGATCTTCCCAAACAATCTGCTGTCAAAACAATGGAGAACCGCCCACATTAACAGCGTGTTCAGATTTTAAGTGAATCGAGCTATAATACCAAAACATGTAAAATCGCTTCTTTTTCCGTCAACTTGACTGAATTTCCCAACAGTTATAATGATAGAAATAAACGTCCTCAAGGGAACTGTACAGTAGCAAAAATATTTTCGATCAATTATGGAATTCAAATCCTCGCACCTACTGTTATCTTGCAGCGCCATTTTCCAGCCCCGAAACCCACTCATCCGTCAGCAATATTTTGACGATTACGCCATCGAATCGATAAAACGCCTCGTCGTCAACAACAAGTGGCACGGAGAGCTTACAATGATGACGACTGCCGGCAGCCATTTCCAGTGGATCTGCGTTATGTTTGATTTGATTTGCCTTTTCCACTGCAAGGATGGGAATCACGGTGCCATTGCCGCACCGACGATGATGCATCATGACACGATTAGCCCCCGCCCGCCTCCGTTTCGCACATTGTGGCCCCAGATAGGATCATCTTTGTTGTCGAGCTGAGTGAGTGATAAGGTTCAATGACTATAATATGGCTAATGGCAGAATAACATACGTTCTACGGTATGCGAACTCGGTGTCGAAGATGAGCCGTTTTGCTTTCACGCTATTAACGTCGTTGACGTCGCTATTGGTTGGATGCTGTGAAGCTTTTTTTGCCCTCCGACAGCTTCCCAAAAGTACACACATACAGTTTTCAGAGGCGTGCAGATGATTCATCAAATGATTCGCAATCAATCATCTACCAGAGTTTTTCTTTCTTCATTCTTTCGCTTTCAACTATTGAGAAGATGTTTTCAACTTTAGTGCGGATCTCCATGGCGGCGGCAGCAGCAAGTAGCCTGATTGTGTGGTACGTGCTCAACTATTCACGTGGAGGCACTTGGTCGGAGCGCCAAGTACCGATCGGTGGCGGCGATGATGACGAAGCTAGATGCCAGCTGGCCGCCCGGAGTGGCAGAGAATCAGCGCCGAGGAAATTGCTGTCTATTTTTGCTATTTGATCATCTAATTTCTATTGTGGACATGACACGGCCAATTGTATGAGTCTGCTAGGGAACATTGCAAGAATGAGATGGATGGCAGATTATGTCGTACAAGGGACGGGGAGGTCGATAATGGATGCTGTAGATAATTCTGTTTGGCTTACGACTGAGCTGCTGTGGTTGCCGCTGTTGCTACTGTTGGTTAATGGCGCTCCTGGGTGGCGGCGCGGTTTGAGGCGTTTAATGTGGTTAGGCTTCGGGGCAATAACTACTGGACACCCCGGCGGCGCAGTGTTTCGATTTGCTCGAACAAGTGCTTTCGAGCGATGATCTGCTCTAATAGGATGAAGAGATTATGCGATCCAATGGTGACGGGCAAAACTGTTGAATTTTCTTCATTCCAGACATGTTGTGTGAGTTTTAATCGTTGGGAACTTGTTTTTTGCGAGGGAATAAATCCACCGAAATGTTGACAAAGTCACGAGTAAAAATCTCATCCCGAAAAAGTCACGAACGGTACAAAAGTGTTAAACCGGCAGTTATAAAGTTTAAAATATACATCACAATCAATTCAACGGTAGCGAATGATTTTTTTTATTGCATGGACATGGAGGACCGATAAACTGACGCCAATCCCCAAGTGATAAATATTTTATTTCAAATGTCCACTTTCCCCCACCTAATGACCAGTGAACGTTCATTCATCAAGGTTATTCTTGACAGTGCATTCATTGGCCTGTCAGCAACCAGCGAAGCGGCCTGAAACTAAACCCAAACCATTCCGAAATCATCTCACGTAATTCTTATCTAAGCTGAATATCGTCGAAATACAGAAATAAATGACCGCATTAGATCATCGCAGCATCACTTGTGCCGTCGGTTGCCGTTTCTGTAATCCTTGGAACATATTGAGCTGAATTTCCCAGCCTGACCGGTTGGTGCCATCGTTTCCAAAAGAAAATACGCACCCCAAGGAACGCAATCACGTGCCAGCAATCCTGGCGTAGAAAACCCGAACTGCCTGCACGGTGTGTTTGATAGGACAATAATAATACCCAAAAAAAAGAATCACTAAATTCTTCCTTATGTGAAAAAAATCTTTTCAAACCTGTTCGAAAACAATTCAACGTAGGATCCCAAATAACTTTCTTTAATTTTATAATTTTTGTTTCAATTGTTTCATAAAAGCCGTGAAAATGAAGATCTACCAACATGTTCTGGTAATTATCAAAAAATAACGAATATCATTTTTCAAACGCACAAATTCAATTTCCATGAAGAGATTTTGTTGAAAAAATATTAGTAGTTACATCTGTAATTTGGGGTTTAACAAACAATGATGACTGTTTTCAAACGTTCATTATCGAATTCAACAAGTGAACAGAGACCAGAGTTTATTATCGAATTGATATGCATGAATGTTTTGCAAATCAAATCTTCGAACTGAGTGCAGCACCGCATTGTCATTACTCTGGACCAGTGCTGGAAATAGTAATTTCTGATTCTGATGTTTCTGATCGAAACATACCTTAAAAAACCAGCATTAGACTCAGAAAATTTCATAGCCCCAGTTCCTAAAAGTTCCCAATGGCTTGGACTTATTGAGAGCATGTGGATTGATTTCCGATCAAGGACATGTTTTCTTCAGCTTCTCACTCAAAAATATCGCCACGATGGTTCCACGTGAAACGCACGTAATTTCATCCACTGTCGATACCAGTAGTAAACACGTGGAATTCACGTTAGAGCTACATGATTTCCATGTTAATCCACATTCTACGTAAAAATCACTTAAACGTTTACTACAAAAGATTTTGTTACGTGTTCAGGTGAAAGAAACGTGAAATTTCACGTGGAAAAAACGTGTCGATTTTTTTGAGTGTACATAAACTAATAATATTGTATGAGTGCGATTCCGTGCATGTGTACGATGGCGTAATGAAACAGGCCTGTAACATGAACTGTTCATGATTAGCAGCAAACGTCAATTTCTTTAACACCCTTTTTTGTTCTACCCATCCACTCTCGAAAACAATCAACCTAAACATGTCGATTGCTATGATCATAAACTCGTCCACTAACAAGCTATGAGATAGGCGTACACGACTCAAACTTTTAGTTTGTCATTGATCCCTAGATTGGCAGTGTGTATTTATTATTTCTTTTACTCTCACGGAAGTTTTAGACAGAGCGAATGTAACGACAAATGGGGTGCTTTTTTAAAAACAAACAAATCGAAACAAATTTTTCATTGGGGCCAAACTAACAAACGTAAACAATGGCTTCTTCCGTAAATTTCTCGTGGCACAAAAACTACCCAAAAGCTCCAATTCTATCGGATAGATGAACTTTTCCTCTTCGAAATGACCGTGATGGGTTGATTAGGACAGGTTTCAATGACGAGAAATTCCCGGAAAAAGCCTTTCTTTACGTTTGTCAGTTAGGCCCTAATGAATTTTTCGAAATGTAAGATAAAGCAGGCTTCACTTTACAATACCGGTGCGCTATAGCCGTGGTTAACAAAGAAGAGAGGAAAAATTGGCTCTCTCAGAAGCAACAGTGATGCCATTGCTGCCGCTCAGCAGCGAAGCTTTATTTCAGGTTGAACATTGCATTAGGTCCAAGTAACACTGAGAAATTCTCTTCGTCGACTTTCTCTTTCGTTAAAAGTTTGATTATTAAACGATTTGCTGATGTTTTAGACGTAGTGGATCCTTAATTCTCGGGTTTTTTTCATTAGGGCGAATCTAACATTGAGAGATTCTCTCCGGACTCACTCTCTTTCATTCATTACCGCGCCATTGTAATACTTTCGAGGCATTTTTTACACATTTAGAAATTATGAGTTTTACACGAGACATTATCCATGTTTGTAAATAGTCGGGGAACGTAAAGTCGGGGAAGGTAATAGTCGGGGGACGTAAAGATAGATTTCGTGTGAAATTATGTCTTCTGAAACTGACACATACGCAATTCAACAAAAGATGTGTTCGGTTGAATTTATTTTCTCGTCTCTTTCAACACATTCTTATGCGCTAAAGGACGCTTGAATGTGTCGGTTTCAGGGACAGAAATTTACACGAGATTTTGGTAGTGTGTAAAACAGATTGAAACACAACAGTGCTGGCTAGCATACTCGTGAATAGTAGAATGAAAAACGTAAATTGATTGGAATATGAATGAAAGACAAAGTAGGCAAAGGGAGTCGCTAATGTTAGATTCACCCTAATGAAAAAAAAACCCTAGAATTACACTTTATATTACCGTACTGTGTGCTGAAAATACTTGGCATAGCTGTAGGAACGCAAAGAGAAAATCGACGAAGATAGTCTCCCAATGTGACTTAGGACCTAAGGCATTGTTCCGTTTGGTTTCTCGTTAAGTACTATTCTTGCGTAATTCGTGTTGAGCGCCCTTAAAGCCATTTGTAAACAATGACTTTAACTTTTGATGTCACTTGAATCTTAAAACACTCGTGAAATGGAAGCAGCATCTGGTAGAAGAAGTTCTACCATATGGAGTAACTGGATACAGTGGTATTTTTGTGATCCATGAGAAATCAGCGTGTAAAGTCATTGTTCATAAATGACCTTTAGGCCCGAATCATGAATTACTCGAGTATTAGAGGGCTCCAAAACGTTTTTTTTTATTGCATATGATACTGTCAGATGATGGACAAAATAATCATAAGCATATTTAAACCACAAATGACTGGAAGAAACATGTAATATATAGTGATTTCAGATCATCCAGATATGAAAAACAATTACCTCAATACTTTACATCACATTCTGGCAACAAGCTTTGATGTGAGAAGGAGCTGATGAAGACATTCCTTCCGGTACACGTGACAAATGCAAAAGGAAGGTAGGAAACTAACGGTTTTCCAGAAGATGTATTTTAAATCTTCAAAATAACAGTAATAAATTGGTAATCAATCATGATTTATACATCATATCATTAGCTCGAATCATTTAAAGTGAAATAATTTGGAAAATATAGGAGTTTTAGACATATTTCCTAATAACTGATCAAAGTAGCCTGATTAAGCCGTTCCCTACTTTATTATCAAATTGGTGTGTTAAATTGGTTTCATAAATTTTTCTAACAATGTATTTCTCAAACTTCAAACAGTCTTTAAAAAACAGTCGAATAAACTGTTCGTTTGTATGCCAATCAGATTAACTCAGATGGTTTCTATGGCTTTATAGATAATAGAAACAACAAAACATCAACATTTCGGTATGTCTGCAGCTATAGAACCAAAACGATACGCATCCTACAACAAGAAGCTGGCTCACATGAATAGTTGCAAAGATTTCCTTTTAAAATGCAGAAAAATGGGTATCACACCATCACACATGACAAACACTTTTCGATCTATATAAGAGCTTCTAGAGGAAAGCAGTCCACTCATATACAAACCGCACAACATAATACAATGCTTCCAGAAAGCCATTTTGAACATCGAAATAAGACAAAAATTCAGCAAGATAAAATAATTACATCAACAACTACAAGAAGCAAAATAACACATCACCAATAATACAGAACACCAACAAATAGTGCTTTCCTTTTCACTCAGAAATTATCCTTCCACCGAATACACGGTCAAAAAATGAAGCTGACGTCATATAAATTCAATAAATTCAACACAAACATGTAAGCACGGAACACCAAAGAGACACCAACATCGAACAAAACGCTAGTAATAAATCTAGACAAAATCGTCAAAAGGTCAAAAGTAACAATTGTAAACAATGACTTAGAACGTAAATTTTCTGGAAATGCCAGATTGCTATCATCTATATCTTCTACAGACAGGAAGGTAATAACTGTCTGTATCTGTTTCTGGTGCTTTTTTGTTTGTAAGAGCAAGCAGATCCCAGAAAACACGCTAGAAGTCATTGTTTACAAATGTCACTTTCGACCTTGTGTCTATTTTGTCTAGAAATAACACCAACAGAGCTCTTCCACCAGAAGCAGAACACATCCTGAGCTTGAGTCCAAGGTTCGCTCAACCATTCCGCAATATGAAACACACAAATACAGGGTGTCTCACAATAGGTGTCAATACAACAAAACTTTATTACATCAAAACAAATCAACCAAATCATAGCATTTATTATTCATTTGAATGATACATGTTATAGTAACCTCAAACAAAATAGTCAAGTAGGTTGAGATCCGGTGAAGATGCAGGCCATTCTTCGCTTGTGATGAAATCGGGCAAATATTCCGCGCACCACGCTTGTGTCTTCTATGCCTTGTGAGCTGGAGCTGAGTCCTGTTGGAAACAATATGATGTATTCCCATACAGCGTTGAAGCACGAGGAAGCAGATGGTTCTTCAAAACCTGCTCGATATTTTATTCAGTGTTGATGTTTACGTTAGTTTCTATGAAAAGGAGAGGAAGTTTTCCTTTTCGTGAAACGGTGCCCCAGACCATAATGTGCGATACATTCTGGTAGCGTTCTACAGCTAGTTCATCTATTGGAATATTGGCAAGACTTTTACTACACATACAATCATTTTGTTGATTATGCCTGTCCTGAAAGAGGAAGATGTTTTCATCCGAAAATAAAACCTCGCAATCACCGTGCAGGACCAAAAGATTTCTGCTTCTTTGGGACCTGACTTGCTTTTGACGCTCCGTCAACCCGTGAACCCGTTGTTTCTTTTACGACTTGCATTCCAGATCATGTCTGAGGAGCCTGTTCATTGAAGTAGGGGACATTTGAAATTGTTTGCCAGATACGGCTGGATTACGATGATAAATATAAACAAACGGAATCGTTCATTTACCCTTAGCGATCAGCTGCCAGAAGAATACACTCAAAACGGGTATACTCAATTCCACTGTTAAAATTACCCAGCTGAAATAAACCAAGACTGAAAAAAAGGTGACACCTAATGTGAGACATACTGTATATACCACCTATTAGCCGAAACATAAACAATTCTGACCAAATGAGGACAGTCACAGGACCCATCATTACCGATACTCCGTCTGATCCAAAGCCCACAAGCCTTTTTTTTGTTGATACCATTAATCAGGAGCTGTTCAACAACTACGCAAAAAAAGAAAAAATTTCGCACAGCAAAATTATATTAGAGATGAAAAAAAAATGCTTACAGCTTCGAATAGTAAAAATAACTATCGAGATCATTAGTCTAACTTCCCAAATTTTCTTTGCATGAATGCATGAAAATACTTCTAAATTGGAAGAATAGTATTTTTGTAGAAATCCCCGCAGCAAATTCTTCCGAAATTTGTGGAGCAATCTTTTTTAGGAATTTTGACACAAACACTTCTACAGAGAAATACTTGAGAAATTTATTGAAGTAATTTCTGAAGAACTATGTGTACGAGTCCTTGCAGACATCCTAGACTAAATTTAAACAATGGTTCTACAGAAACCCTTTGCGGTATGTTTAAAGTTAAAAACTAAATAGATGAAATTATGGAATTCGTTCAAAAAAAATATCTTAGATTTCTCCAACAAATCAGGGTTTTCTTCAAGAATTATTTTATGAATGACCTTATAGTTTGTGTGAAGTTCTTACATGTGACCTCCAGAGATTCCTTAGGAATAACAAAGCTTTCCAAGTTCAAGCATTCCTCCAGAAATTTATTCACTAGAATGTGTTGAAAAACTGCCGATGAAATGCCAGAAGAAACTCCTGAAAGAATCTCTGGAGGAATGCCTACAAACTCCTGAAATTTACCTATAGAAACGCAAGAAGAAATATCTCATGTAATGTCTTAGAACTTTTCACAGAATTTTTGGGAAATTCTATAAAATTTTCTTAAAAAAATATCTCAGAAAAATTATGGAGATCATTTGGGGTACACACACATACCGACTTTCAGACTCATCTGTCATCTGTCACTGTAAATTGTTTTTTGCTTCATGGGTCTAAAATAGCATATCGAAAGTAGAATTGGTACAAAAATGAACCCTGAGATTTTACTCATTTTATCAATTTGAGGTTTTTGCGTGGACATAGAATTGTCAAAAATCTTGAAAATCGTGTATACACTAATTGTTATGTATTGTATTTTCCGTGCATGAAGTAACGATTATGACGTAGGAGGAAATGTTCGCTCATCATCATGAGGCACCAAGAGTGGACAGTAATGTTTGCTAGAAGGAAAGATATGAAGAAAAAGTGTTGAAAGTTCCGTCAGTGCACGGTAGGTTCTCTTCATGTCTTTCCTTCAAGCTAAAATAACTGTCCACTCTTTGTGCTTCATGGTGATAAGCGAACATTTCCTTCTACATTGAAAATCTTGGTTCATCTCGAAAATCTATGCATACAAATATCTGTACGCCAAAGTGGCAAAAATATGTGTTAATCTAGATAAATCTGTGCATCTGGTAGGCCTGGACACACGAGCAAGTGCAATGTCGTTTATACAATGTCCAGGCCACCAGGCAGTTTACTCGCGTTGGAAGCAAAAATACAGTAAAAATTGCTGGGCAAGCGAGCGGCGACGTCAAACTACCATAACATTCCATACTGTGAACTGATAGTTTGACATCACCATAAACAGCTGAGCCGTGTAAGGAAACACAAATACCACTATACATTTCCACATCTCACGAATACCGTAAAGCCTGGTGGACCTTGTATAAACGTCATTGGAGCAATTGCGGTCAGCTGCCGTCTGCCGCTAACAGTAGAACCAAACGGCCTTTGCAGACGAACCAGTGTTAGCACTGAGGGAAAAACTGCGCTTTTGGGACATTTCATCGATCACTAACATAATTTCAATGTTGACACAACCTGTATTTTGACGGATACGTCATTCAAAAAAAAAATACACTGCCATTTTTTGAGATAATCAACATAATTAATGACGACAACAATAGTATCAACAAACGAACAGACACAGATGGACTAAAGGGCGAACACAAAATTATTGCGACACCGAAAATGTCATGCCAATTTTCTTATAATGTTTAGAATCAGACCAAAATTTTAGGGTAGTTTTACACATATATTTACTTCCAAAAAATCAAAAGAAAAGTTAATCGATGCAGCCTTGAGTGTAAATTGAACGCATTTTCGCTTGATGCCTCCATCGAAAGTCTTAACAGTGTCATCCGGTACCAGTTTCTCAGTTTTTTCCATTTTCTTAACATGTCCTTCTCGTCTTTGACTGTCTTCTTGCTCTTCGAAGTTCCCGCTTCATCATTGCCCAGTACTGCTCCACCGGGCGCAGCTCCGGACAGTTTGGCGGATTCATGTCGCTTTGGAACAAAATGGACAGAATTGGCCTCATACCACTCCAGGACACTTTTAGAATAGTGGCATGATGCCAAATCTGGCCAAAATAGCGGAGCTTCGTCGTGCTGCTGCAAGAACGGCAAAAGGCGCTTCTCGAGGCACTCAGATTTGTAGATCTCTGCCATTTACTGTGCCGTTTGTCACGAAAGGCTCACTCCTCAGTCCGCAAGAGCAGATGGCCTGCCAAATGAGATATTTGGAGGCGAACTTTGACACTTTCTTCTTCCTAAATTTGTCGTCCACATAGAACTTGCTCTTGCTGGTGAAAAACTCCAACCCGGAATTTGCTTATAATCGGCGTTTTATATACGTTTCGTCGTCCATCACACAGCAGCCATATTGTTATCAGCATCTTCTCGTAGAGCTTCCGTGCCCGAGTTTTACCCATCGATTGTTGCCGCTCATCGCGGTTTGGGAAGTTCTGTACGCTTGTATGTATGTAGTCCAGCTCTCTTCTTTGCATTCTGGACGTAGCTCTGCGACATGCCGATCGTTTTAGCTAGATCACGGCTTGAGACGTTTGGGATTTGCTTTGATCATCCGCTTCACCTTTCCCTCCTGTCTTTGTTCTCCGGTCCCGGTTTTCTTCCAGCTCCTTTGCTGTGGTCCAACGTCAACCGCTCCTGGAACCGCTTCAACACTCTGGAGACGGTTGAATGGTGAATGTTCAACATTTTTCCCAACTGCCGGTGCGACAGGTCAGGAAATTCCAGGTGTTTAGAAAGAATTTGTTCTCTCGACTCGCGTTGGTTCACCTCCATTTTCGTTGAATCGAAAAACACGACTTCGAACACGACTTCGTTTGACAGCATGTAAACAATACACATAAATGAGAAAGTGTGCAAAATTTGGTTGATTTTTACCCAATGGTAAAAAAGTTATGCCCTGTTGAATGTGTCGCAATAATTTCGTGTTCGCTCTTTAAGTATAACATACTCCGGAGTAATCCAGACAGTAAACATGATTAGAAATAGAACCACCAACACAAGGAGCATAAACCACTCAGGATCCAACTCAACAATTAATTAACAGTAAGCTAAACATACCGTAACAGTGTGAAAGTGTTAAAATAGGGTAAATAGTTTTCGTACGTACTATGTTCTGTAGATATTTGATATTGTTTGATCTTTCTTTGTATTTGAATGTCCACAACACTACACACAAAAAATGAAAATTGTTTTATTAAAAAATATGCGTTCTTCTTTTAAAGAGTGTTCATTTTTCATTAAATTGAAAGTAAAATTGTCTACTGCAAAAGTTATGCAATTGATTTCAAAGTATAGATTTTCGGTTCAATGTGTAAATTTAAAAATCTTTTCTTTTAACGTGAAAATTGTAGAACTGTCAAATCCACCAACACAAAGCAAGTTATTGCTCTCGTCGTCATCGTCGTTTGGATTTTTTCGCTATTGTTGTCCCCGTCCGCGTCATGACCGCTTCGGTACGCATTTTGTGAAAATTGCGTTTCGTGAAAAAAATAACACCGTGATTCTTGACTTGATCGGCGAAATATAAAAGCAACCATCTTTGTCTGAAGGATGGGTATGTTACTACATGAATATTTGATGTTTTAATTTATTTAATCAACCCCGTTTTTTTTTTTGCCGCACTGCCATGGCGACGAACGACAGCAGGATGCACAGTAACAACATGGATCTCTTGTGACGTTGAAAGTTCATTTAAATAAAAAATAATTTGTTTTCATTTATAACAATGCCCCGGATTTATCCAGTTCAACTATTTATTTGACAATAAAACCTTTTAATGAAAAAAAATTTCTTTCAATCCAAATAGCACATTTTTATTTGTATTGCTCGACCTTTCCTGGATAAAAGTTTATTTTGAAATAAAAATAATTTACATTTATTTTCAACGATGCCAGAGTTTCGATTTGACAGTTCTACAATTTATTTCGAAAGATTCAACTTTTAAATGTACAGAGCAGAAATTTATTGAATTGACGGTTTGAAGATTTTTGTTTTGAATGCAAACCGCTTTCTACGAAAAAGAACCAACGCAACTTTTCAATTATGGCAATGGTTTTATTAATTTTAATAGTCATTATTCTTTGTGTGTAGATTACTAGGCGTTTATTGTAAAAACAGATCGTTATGACAAAAACAGAAATCTAGTTAGTAAATTATATGAGAAATTACACAAAAAAACAGCATATGGACACATTGTATTTTTACAGAAACCCCTCCAAGAAGGCGAAATACAAAACGCAGAAAATTCGGTTAGTTAAAAATTATCTGTTTTCATAGTTAATAAAGACTGTAAGCCACAGAAATTATCTGAGCATTACAAAACCTTAATCGATAATCAGTTACAATCAGATTTATCTCACTAACTTTTTCTGCAAGCGTTGAATCGCTTTGCGGTCTTGAAAGAAAAGTTTTCTTGAAAAATTTCCCAGGGAAAAATTGTAATGATTTATTTTTCGAGGACTACGGTGAACTTAACTTTTCCCACAAAAATTAATCAGCAAAATTAGAACGTTAGCGCGTAAATATAGTGTCACCGAGCTAAAATTTTGCAATATTAAAGGACCCAAATGGTTTTATAAAATCAAAAAGGAACGAAAAACATATATTTTTTTCACAGATCCGTTTTCCAGACAAACCGTGTCTGACACATCTAACTATTTAGACTAGAACTGAAACGGCTCACACACGCCCATCACGTCCGGGCAATTTCGTTTCTCGTGTACCTAAAGGCTTCTCGTGTACCGGTGGCGGAGGTGGCGATGACCACGGAGGACCTGAACAGAATTGGCACAAACAATTCATCCGATTCTAAATGCACACTTGGCTCCCCAGTACGGTTGACCGGCAGATAGCAGCACGGTTGTGGTGAAATTGATTTGACAGCCGGCGGACCAATTGAAGATTGGGGCATCCACGTGAACGCGCACGTTTCTACGCCAACCGACATTGTGGGCGGGGGTGGGCGCAATAAATATTAGTTTTAGGCAGGGACCTATGGATTGTACAGAGATCACTGGCAGCCAGTCAGTTGTTGGCATTGGTTTGGCTACTGGATGGAACCGATATATTTTTGTTTACGTTCAACTTGGTTTGAAATACCTATCGGCAGCAGGTGGAGTTCGTGCGCTTTTTAGGAATGGTTCGCTTCAGCGATAAACAATTGCCCTCGAAACGGGCTAGTGTCAGAAACGATTGTCGTTCAATGAAAATTGATTGTTTTGTTTCGGCACACATATCACACCGGCTCAGAGCGGTTCTGCCAGGGAAGGATTCATTTGGAACGTGTCCTTTTCGGTTAGATGGATATTTGCTATCCAGGTTTTCTGGTGGTACCATTATTACAATTGCAAAATTAACCATCATACAGGTTTCGGTTGTGAAGGGGGGTGGTTTCAACGTGACCTATTGTATGATCAAGACCCTTTGAATAAGTGTATGATTATCATATTATTATTTTGTCTTTCTTAAGACAAAAACAATAAAAAAATTGTTCGTTTTTATATTTTCTATCAAACTGACTGTAGTTTTAGAACGAAGAATTAAGTTCTATTAATATGTTTTCTTTAGAGGCAGAGAACATCATTTGGCAACAGCAGACAAATCCAGCTTGAAAAAATAAGATAGAACGAAGCGGTGATGAACAGGGCTGGCAAATATCATTTTCAATGAAAAATGACCTACGATTTCACCGAAATAAGTATGAAAATTTCACCGGGCGAGAAAAAGATGATGGAGATTTTCCTCAGAGTTTTGGTCATCGCTTCTACAAGTACATTTGTTAGTATAATTGTAAGATTTATCACAACACTTCAAAAACAATTTCCACTTTGTCGATAACACATTATTTGGCTAATTTTAGAGATTTACCAGCTCTGGTGATGAATCTAACAGCTTTCATGTTAAAGTGTAGGATGAAAATTTCAAAATGATTCTAAAAAATTCAAATGAAATTTCTTATCAAAGTTTGTTGTTTGATAGATGAAACATCCAAAACTACTCAATAAAGACATTTTCAGCATAATAAAAATAAAATTAAAAGAATGCTCCTATCGTGCAGTTTTGGATGTTTCATCCATTATACAGCAATCCACTTTTATTTAAGATATCATTTGAATTTTTAGAGGCATTTTAACATGGCAGCTGTCAGATCTATCACCACTTGGCGTCTTCTTCTTTTTTCAACGTGGATTCATCTATTGAGTAATACTGGCGCCAACCGTTTAGAGATCGTTGAAGGAATTTGACAGGAATGTGTTGACATGATACCTAAAATCTTCTGCACTTACACGAGCAACCGCTAGGATGAATGAGTGTGTCAAATATTGACTTCATGTACCAAAAAAACATAAGATAACTTTCACAAATGATACACACGTTATTCTCTCACTTTGCAACAACTACATGTTTTAACATGAATGTATTACAACAAACAGGAAGCAATACTACAAAATGCTGTATCGATGATCGGAAAGAGACAAGTTGCTGTGGGGCTATTCATAGACCATTTGACCAAAGTCTACGCTCCATACAAAATTTAAAAAAATCGTATAAAAAATAGTCTACGAGGGGGGGTCTGAGATTTTCAAAAATTAGTCTACGTGGTTTATAAACCGGTACTGTGAAAATGTGATTCACATACTACCGATAGCAACAATGCCTTGTAAGCAACATGAACATAAGCGACAATCAGTTGTTGCCTGAAACAAAGTTCTGAGCTGAGTAATTATAAAATTTGTTGTGGATGGAAAAATGCCTGTATGAAATCATACACTGAACAAAAACGAACACTATCTTCGTCAAACTTGCTGCAAATTGGTAACTCTATTAGGTAAATCAATCCAACAGATTGTACAACCGGCAATTGAATTCAGCCACAGCCACAGCTAAGTGCTATTTTAATTGTTAAACCTTGAAATCACATGTTAAAATTAAAAAAAAGAGTTAATCTTTACTAAAAGCATTTTCTTTCACTACTTGTTTATTTCCAGGACTGAGTTCAATAATTGCAAGCCGCAACCCGGAATAAAGGTAAGATTAGACATTTTTTCTATGAAACATTTATTTGTATAGGCTCAATCGAATCAACTTTACAGAGCCATGTTTTCATATTTATATAAATCAGTTATCTTAATACTAAGGTTAGAAGGATAGAATCGATTACTCGCGGCCGTCTCGAGGTTAATAGGAATAACAATTTAACGGATGGAAAGATGGGCGGGAATTTGAAATGGTTTCCATAACACATTTATTTTAAATTCTAAATTGTCAAAAAACTTATAACTATACAACTTTTGGTTTTCCTATGACTTGAACATTTTTGAGAAAGAAAAGAGACACGCACACACACACACAATTCCGATAAAAAAAACTAATACATAACATAAATGTTAAACTAACTACAATCTAAGACTAATGTTAGTCAAAAATATATAAATGAGTTTAATAAGCTCCAGATCACGTACAGCCAAGAACCGGTACATTGGGGTGTCTATTACTTGACTAATGAGTATGAGGTTCTAACTCTCGACAACGCTTTAACTTTTGTTTCGGGATTAATCAACGATTTACCATCATCAGCAACACCAACACTTATGTGAACGATATAAGAGAAGCAGCAATTGGCTGGTCTTCACGAAATTAGTTTTGTGCATTGTACAAACAGGTATAATAATAGAATTTCACCGGAAGGCAAGCAATATGAATGTTTCATACAATTTAAGAGACATTTATTAACTTTACAAAATCCATGTTTACGGAACGAGTAAAAGCTAATTCACGATAATAAACCTTTATTTTTCTGAACAATGTCTGTAAAGGCAGCCTAAGAAAGTATAGACGCATCCGGTTTTCAGTAGAAATATTACACAAGTGTACGTAGCGAACGTACTTCATTAAATTCAGCAAAGACAGAGCATAAACGATAAGTTTTTCCATTTTGTTCCAATCTTTTTCAAACTATTGAATGGGATCTACTGCCGAGACATGTGTCCTAATGTGTACCTCGATCAATGCCCAACATTCTAAAATTTGTCAAATAAACGGCCAATTAGGAGTGTTCGAGTCCTTTGAAACGAATGAAACATTCTTGTTGATATACCATTTTACCGTTGATTTAGCGTAATGGGAACACATCAGATCTGGTCAGAAGCCAACAGGATCCATGTGGCTTCAAATCATGGGTAGAAGTCGTTTTTACTAAGCGTACTTTTTCAAACAGACTTATCTAATTTTGTATACAAAGAGGGGAAGTAAGATTCAATCGTAAATTTCTCAAAGTTCTCAGCACCCTCACGGAAAGTAGCATCACCATCATGTTAGGGAATGTTATTCCTTGTGTCATTGGCCCTAGTTTTCATGAAATGGTTTCTAAGGGTTTCAAGAATTTAATGTTTGAATTTTACTTCCTCGACTTTGTTTACAAAATCAGATTCGTCTGTTAGAAAACTTACTCGAAAAATATATGATTTATGAGACTTCTTTGTTCTTTGAATTGTAGACTTAAGTCAATCAACAATGTTTAAGAAATAAAATAACAAATCACAAGTGGTGTATAGTATGTATAAAAAAAACAGCGGTTCAGACGCACATGATCGATAAGAGAACACGTGTAAGAAAACGGTTCCAAATCTACTACAGTATTCGACAATGGCCTTACTACAAAAGGCCATTAGCCAAAAACATCATTTCCCGTAGGATACCCGCGTACTTAGTGGGAAATTGTAGGTTAGTCCCATCGGTTTCCGTATTTTTGCTTAATAATATATAAATGAAGTGCAAGTTGTACTTAGTCTGACGGAATGAACAACTCATCCCTACCATCCAAAATTCAACTATTGAGAGAGAATACAGAAGAACATCAGTGTCCAACAATATTTCCAAACAAATTTGGAGAATATATTCAGCTTTCTAGAAGGAATAGGGAAGAATTTGTTGGAAAAAACAGTTGTTCAGCATCGATGTTTGTTGGGTATTCTCATATTAACCTTATGTCACTACATGAAATTGGTATGACATAAGTCCGAAAGACAAAAAGTCAAATGACAAAACGTCCAATGACAAAAGGTCTCAAGTTGTAAAAATTGGTAATCCCAATATAAGATCAAATCAGGAGAGGGTAGGAATATTTTGACATAATACTCGCTCAGTTGAATGTCAAAAATACCTCTGTGACCTTCGATGAGAAATCTGGGATGTTGGGTAATAGCATAGGGTTCATATTTGTAAACGGTAAGCTAAATTGACGCAGTATCTAGTCAATTATTTAGAGATTAGTACCGATTTCCGATTTGGGATGATTTAGACCAACAGTAAGGATGCTACAAGGGCCCCTCACAAATTGTGGTGGTGGTTTTTCATAGGAAAAACAAGGTATTAAATCTGATTATCGACTGTGACTTTGTAATGCTGAGATGATTTCTTTGACATTCAGTCTTTAAAAATAATGGAAACAGATAATTTTCTATTTTCCAACTTTTTGGCGTATTATATTTTGCCTTCTACTAGGGACAGAAATCTGCAATCTCTAGAAGAATGCAAAATATATTAAGCCGAAACGTCGGACAATAAAAAATATCTGTTTTCTGGACTCAAAGCTAAAGAAATCATCTCAGCAAAAACAAAGTCATATATATATTCGTGCTCGAGAGCCCATTTGGACCAATTCATACCAATTGTAATGATATTGTTTCCACACGCAAAATGTAAGAATAGAGATATACTTATTCTAAAATAAAGCAGCACGACGAGTTTGGTGATCCAATTGTATGGATCACAATTAACAATTAATAATGATCCCTAACAACGACCCACCAACCAGGTGAATCACAACATCACACGAGGAAGCAGCTTAATTTTTTTTTCAGTGTTTACTCGATCATTCACGCCACCGAACAATAGATATTCGAAACAATAACGCAGTTCGAACAAAAACTGTAAAGTTATGATGATGTGGTTGTTATTATCTTTTTTTTTTATTCGGTGCGTTTATATGTTAGGCTCAGGAGTGTGTCACTTTACAGAGCCGATATTCAATATTGTTATAAACAATCCTTTATTTATCGATTATAGTAAAAGTGGGGTGCCAATAACACGTGGCTAGCTAGAGGTTCACATCATCATTTGGAAAAAGCTAGGAAGGCAACTTATTAAAGATTTTATTTGCTGGTTGTCATGGTTGTGGCATCGATCAAATCCTCGTTCTCTGTAGTCCCTTTCAGTAACTATGCAGCAGATGGGTGATCACAGCTTGCTGGGCAGGTACAAGAAGCACGGAAACGAAAGGGTAGTATAATTGGGACACAATGGCAGGGAGTTTACTAAAGTTGAGGGAAGGAGGGTGATGACTTTACACTCTTAGATCAGACAAACAAAGAAATTTGTAAATCTCAAAACATCTCTTACCTCGAGGAGGGGTTATCTACCTCGGGCCACTAGGGTATCTAATTAACGTGCTCTGGAGGCATCAATATCCGGGCAATGCCAAACTGCGTGAGCCTTGTCATCATAACCTGGTCCACACCTACATAAATTGCTTTCGACGTGATTAATTCTGTAGAGATGTGTGTTTAGCAAGTAGTGGTTGGACATAAGTCTTGACATCACAAGATTGAAACCCCGATTTACATTCAGAGTTGTGAACCATGATCTTGTCGAAACATTTGAAGTAATGGAATGTAACCACCGTCCAAGAGATCCAAGATGTCCAATCGTTTTGCCAACTTAGAAGAGAACTCTGACTTAGTACGAAAAATTCATCATGTGAAATCCTTCTTTCAAAACTCTCGCCTTCTTCTGCGCCCACCTTTGCTTAGTCCACCTTCTCATTGCCTGGAACCTTACTAATCGGACTAAGGCCAGTGGGGCCTCTGCTGTACACAGAAGTTGTTTCCATTGTATTCGGTCGATGGCTGTACCTCGCCAGCCTCGCTGTCCGCAGGTCGCCTTCTACTTAATCGATCCACCTTGCTCGTTGCGCGCCTCTTCTTCTTGTACCTGTCGGTTCGTTTTCAAGAACCATTTTCACAAGGCTCTCGTCCGACATTCTTACGACATGCCCAGCCCATCGTAGTCAACCGATTTTTGCGATGTGTACGTTGAGAGGTTCTTGCAGCAACTAGTGCAATTCGTGGTTCATTGGAGGAGGCGAGGTAGGACGTTCCGTCTTCCATCTGCACTCCACCGTAGATGGTACGCAGCACCTTCCGTTTAAAGACTCCAAAGGCACGTCGGTCCTCCATTAGCAATATCCATGTTTCGTGGACCAACGCTCAAATCTGCTACCTTATTTTTGAAAGAAAGTAAAATGAGTGCCTCACTGTTTTCATTGACCGGAGGGCCACAATAGAACTGGGACAATCCGAGTAAATGAAATAATCGTCAATGGGGGTGTTAAACATTTTCTTCCATTATATTCAATATAAATTTACGCGTGGTCTGAAAGGCATTACACAAAAAAAAAAGTTAGTTGTAACAGGCGTGTGAAATTTACCCTCGTTTAACTTCAAGCAAAAAGAAGCGTAAACAACGAAATTGCTTGCAATCTTGCATGCGCCATACAACAATGTTTGCAATCTTCATACAACAGGGTAGATTCAGGCGTTATCTGGCTTAATAAAACATGAAATATCTCATTATTTCTGCCAAATTTAGCATTCTCTTTAGGTGCATTAGATAACACAAAAAATTACATGTTTCTTTCTATCTGTGTAGCTGTAAATTTACTCGTGCTTTTTAGTAAGAAGATGCTCATTTAAAGTATGCTGTAAACAACGGTTCAGAATTTTTAAGGTTATAAATAGAATATAAAATGACTGATTTGTTTGCTGAGCAAATAATTGAATAAGTTACTGTTTTCAATAATGATTGTTTTATGGGGCGACCTCGGCGTATTGGTTAGCATTCAAACCTCTCACGCCAAAGACACGAGTTCGAATCTCACCCCCGGAGAAGTTACGAAAATGCCCAAAAGTGGTGTTTGAATGACTACGACGGGAGATGAACCAGCCCGAGGCTGAAAATCTCCATAATCAAGAAACAAACAAAAAAATGATTGTTTTATTTGTCTTTTTAAACAGTTTTTAAGCTAACTTCACTTGTGTGCGAAACATTGAAGGAACATTGAATTGTATGCTTTATCTAATGCCCTACAAAGGAATGCCAGATTTTGTATAACTTCATGGGATGCTTCATGTAGTTTCAACAACTTCGTTGTTTACGTTTGCTTTGGCATGCAATTAAACGAGAGGAAATTTTATGCGTCTGTTCAAATTCATTTTTTTTCTCTGTGTACTGTTATTTGTTAGGTTCGATATTTGCAGACGATGACTGGGCACATGGAATCATATCAGCTTCGATGAATGGCTTTGTTTCATAAATTCACACACCTCCACGGCGATTTCAACATTCATATACAATTAATTCGTACTTTTCTGGAATAGTATTAACAATTATTTATGCTCCACTCCCGTACGTTTACGTACACTATATGGCGGTGACAACTTCTCAATTCAAGCTTGACAAACTAAAGCCACTGAATTGTGATGAGATCATGTAAACTTCAAGCGTAATAGAAAAAACATTGAAATCACACAGAAAAAAATTATTAATTTTAACAAGCGCGTTATATTTCCCTTCGTTTACTTCCAAGCCAAAAGAGGCATAAACAATGTTTGCATACAACAATGTTTGCAATCTTTCATGCAACAAGCTAGATTCAGGCGTTATCTGGCTTAAATTTGCATGAAATATCATAATTTTCTGCCAATTCTAGCATTCTCTTTATGTGCATTATAAAACGCAGAAAATTCAATGTATCTTTTTATCTGTGCAGATACCTAAAAAGAAATTTATCTAATATTCATGAACTTAAATTCAACTACCCTATCCGTAATTGCGTAATTGGTTGTTCAAAATGCTCTAATTATCTGTCCTTCTTTTCTCCACACCAAGTTCTTAATAAAGCAAGAATGAATTGCTCTGAATAATGAGTAATCCATACCTAATGTAATTTGATCGATGCAGTTAACGTGGAAAGATTAGTTCTTTGATTAATTCTCAAGAATATTTTTTTCTTTATGAAATATTATTTTATGATTGTTTATGTTTATGGCTGTCAGTCATATGACTAACAAATTCACTTAGTATTGTACACCCTAGCATAGTAAAACAACAAACTGATATCAAATAAGTAACAAGTTTTGTTATCTCAGATGTCATTTTCAACTCATCTGTTATTATTATCTGTATATTAACAAATTTAGTTATCAACATCGACAAAATTTGTTATCATCTGTTATCAATTTTCAAAGACGATGTTTGGCGAACGCTACTGACTTCTACCAACATGCTGACGAATGCTGAACATTACCAGCATGTGACGCATATGAAGTTGAGCTTTTTATCAAAAGAACTACGTCAGTTCTTAGCGTATGAATTTGAAATTATGTTCATAACATAATTTGAAATTATCTCAAGAAATTTGTTCATATCACAAAATTTGTTATCAAAATGGACTCGAGGATAATAAAACGAGTTAATATTGTGATATCCAACGAATATTAATTAATTATCACTTTTCTTATTTTGGCTGTTTATTCAGACTAAGTGATACCATCATTAGTGACAAACACTGATAATATGATATTAGAACTTGTTATCAATTGGGTATAAAGCTAAAAGAGAAATACTCCTTCAAAGTGGCTTACTTTCCAGTCCACTTTCGTATCAATGTTATGCTAGTCTTTGAATACCATGATATGATCTTCTTTTATATGTTGACTATTTGTTAGCAGGCCGTAAAATATTTGAATTCTGTGGCAAAGTATACAATCAAATTGCGAGTGATGATATTAATCTAGAAAAATCATCTCCTTATGCAATTCTGAGTTCACGCAGTTTTTTTTTGCCTTTCTAAGGCTCTATTATCAAAAAGATCAAAGATTAAAGATGATAGATGCACAGAAAAAAATAATTAATTTTAACAAGCGCGTAAAATTTTCCCTCGTTTAATTCCAAGCCAAACGATGCGTAAACATCGAAATTGTTCGCAATCTTTCATACAACAGGCGATATCTGGCTAACATTCAGGCGTTATCTGGCTAAAATTTACATGAACTATCCCATTATTTTCTGCAAAATCTAGTGTTCCTTTTATGTGCATTAGATAACGCAGAAAATTCAATGTTTCTTTTTATCTGTGTGTGATAATACAATGTTTAAGTGTATGCCATGCTTGTTGCGTTAATCATTAGACATTATATCTAGGGAAATAAAATATCGACTCAGAAATTACTTCATCTAGGCAAGAATCAAACTTCCAAGTTTATCCTTTTGATGCAAGGTACCTGGAAATGCTTTTTGGATAATTACGCGGTGACTAGTCTGCCAGTACCTGTCGTTATTTGAAATAATATTCCGAAACCATCTTCTGTCCGTCCATGAAAAATGAAAAAACACCTCTACATTACCCAAAATATTTAATTTAAAATATCCATCAAATAAGCCCTCCGCCTTCTTCTAATCCTGCCTCGCCTACTCGAATTTATAGACTGTTGCTATTGACTACTTCTCACGATCCTCATCTTCTCACAAAGTTAAGCTTCAAGGTCGCAAAAATATAATTAGACACCAATCAAAACATGCCATCGATCTTCCCCGTGGAGACCGATGCCCATCACAATCAAGACGATTTATTATCTCATTTCGTCTATTTGGCTTTGTATATATGTAGTTGATGAGCACCTCACCGGACACACTGTTTGTATCAATAGAGTTGAACAAACATACCGTAACGGGAGCCATTGAAAATTCGATTCCCTCAAACGGGAAGAGTACTTGATAAATAATAAAGTAAGTGAAACATAGTCGGTACAAAAGAGATTTCAATGATGCGGAAGATGAACCTGATTTTCTTTAGAATTTTAATGCAGTACTGATTCGATCAAGCAGTTAGAGTCAATGAACCATCACATCAACGCCAGTTAATTCATAAATATCGCTGAAAAGATGAACAATTCACAATGTTCTAACCGGATTTCGAAATTCATTATATGGATGCAAAAACCAAACCGATGATCAATCATTGGACTCCTGCTCAGATGCTTCAGATGGACTTGCCAGCTGTAAAAAGTACTCAATTCACCACAGTAATACACTAGGCCATTCAAAGATTTTGAAGAGTCATCCAAAGACGATCCACGGCAAACAATTTGGCACTCCAAAAACTACTCAACCACCCAAGAGCACTTCAAACGTTTGTATTCGCACTTTCAAGGGTTTCCACGCGTGTTCTTTCCACCCATTCGTTCCGATCAAATTGCCGTTGTTAGTCATCATCAACGGAACGTGTTTCTCTTTTTTTTGGGGGAGGGGGCTGACGATTACGCTAAGCCGTGCCGAGATTGTAATCATCTCCGATCCGTTGTTCAACTTGTCAATCACACAACAATCGAGTGTTGATCTCGGCCGGTGTGAATTTTAAGATCATTGATCCCTGTTGGATCATGTTCGTAATGACAACAACACCCAGAAGCCATATAGGCATGCCGATCTCTCTCACTTCTGCGGCAGCTCGCCTATAAATGGACGCGTTCGAGAATGTGGTGCAATAATCTGTTATTCATACACCTATAAGCTTCTGACAGCTTGGCTGGAGTCGGTTTCCCCAGTGTGATTCACTAACGAGACGATAGGCGGGGTCTCAGGACGTTCGTGCAGACGGGCGATGGTTTCGATCGTTAAAACGGTACACGCTCTAGAACAGGATTTTTGTTACGCGCAGAACAAGGTCCAGTTGTATAATAGCCCGGGCGGGACAAGTTCTTGGCGTGTCATCGTTGTTCGATGAATTCTATGTAGATGGTACTCTGGAAAAGGGCGAAGAATCCAGTTCTGAGGGGCAAGTACGGTAGTGAACTGTTATGCGTGCGGTTGTTGCGATGGTAAAATGTTGTTTACATGCAGAATTGACAAATTGACATTGAGTTGTACGAGCGTTTCGTGGAAACATGAAAGGCGCATTCGATTAGTGATGGAAGATTTGTTGAGAATCGTTTGTCGACAAATGGGGGTTCTTCTCAAAGAAAAAGTTGTTTGTTTTCTTGCAAATGGGAGTGATGCTGGGATCAAAGAGTTCATGCAATTGTTTGCTTGATTTAATTTCAGTTCTTAACATATTTTCAAATATTTATGAATGTTTCATGCGAAATGATCTCAATTGAAATGCTCAAAAGATCTATGCTAAAATTGTGAGAGAAGCTCAGAAACAGTTACTATTAGCATTGTTATTGATTAGGTTATCTGTACGATCATAATTGTAACTGTGCTTTGACAAATAAATATAATTATGTTTTGAGTTCACTACAGTTTTATAAACTTTCTGAATCTTAAAGCTGATTTTATTAGAAACAAAGAATCAAAGAAGTTTCTGAAAGATCTAAATCGTTTCCCAAACGATTGCGAAGTTTGTTAAACCACATCATTTTGAGGCACTAGGATTAATAAGACTCCTTTTTTCAAATGATAAATAACAGCCCTCAAAGCATTCTATTCATAAATCGGTGACTGTAACTTCTATGCGAGCTAGCTTGTTGGTGCCATTTACGATAAAAAAAACCTACAGTGGTTCAGTTATTTTGAAAACACTCAGTTGATCTCGCTGTAATTTTTTAAGAAATACACTTGGCATTCCTGTTGATAGACGTGGCTGGATAGCTCAGTGGTTATCCGTTCTGCTTACTGAGCAGATGGTCGGGAGTTCAATCCCAGGCCCGTCCCCTTCCTTGTCATTTGTCACTTGCCTCTTTCTATCACCACTAGATTTAGAATAAAAAGCAGTCTACTGCGCTTTCATTGATCGCATCACTTACCACAGTGAATCCATGATCTATAAATAACCTGCCTCACTAACACAAATCTATCCTTCCCTTGACAATTGTGGAGACGCAGAGGTAAACACGGTCTCTATCCAACGATTGTCAAACTAATCATCCTTCCCCCCCTCCCCAAAGACCGTGAGGACGTGGCCGGCGCCGGTACTGATCTATAAGTAGAATGAACTAGTGAACTTGTACATTGAAGATGTAAAAGTTACTCCCAAGCTCCATCTATGTGGTTCTCTGTGCAATTACACTAGTTCTGATCGGTAACGGAGTAGCAACTACGCTACGCACGGTCTTTTTATAAAAAAAAAAAAAAAAAAAAAAAAAAAAAAATACACTTGGCATTCCAGTTGATAGGCCCTCTCTTAGCTCAATCAGGATGGACGCAGCTGCAAAACTACACCCAAACAACCTTCAGCATGGTAGCTTGATTCGATTCATGGTCGGCTCTAGGATATTTTTGTGAAGGAAAATTTTTCGACTTCCTGCGCGTGGGTTATGATTACAGTGTGTCTTACAATACGTGTCACCTTTTTTCAGTCTTGGTTTATTTCAGCTGGGTAATTTTAACAGCGGAATGGATTAACCCATTTTCAGTGTATTTTTTTGACAGTTTATCGCTAGAGATAAATAAGTGATTCCGTTTGTTCATATTTATCAGCTACCATGGAAGCCATACAGGAGCAATTTTGAAAATTATATTTGCAAAAACCTAGACCGTGTCTGATATTCAATAGCCGTAAGCAGTTCGGAGTGAGTAAGCATTTTGTTTTTCGTACCTTGAAACGGTTCAAGGAAACTGGAAATGTCCATATTCAACACAAATGAGGTGCCAGAACGAAGAAAAACATCAAATGTGTGAAGGAACGAATAAGACGTAATCTGACCGTATCTGGCCGTAAATTGAGCAAACAATTTCAAATGTCCCCTACTTCAATAAACAGGCTCCTTAGACATGATTTGGAGTGCAAGCCGTACAAGAAACAACGGATTCACGGGTTTACGGAGCGTCAAAAGCAAGCCAGGGTCCAAAAAAGCAGAAATATCATAAATATTTTAGTTCGGCACAATAACTGTGAGATTCTATTTTCGGATAAAAGTTCTTCTTCCTTCAGGACAGTCATAATCAACAAAATGATCGTGTGTATGTCAAAATTCTTGCCAATAATCCAAGAGTTAAACTAGCTGTAGAACGCTATCAGAATGTATCGAAAATCATGGTATGGAACGCCACTTCACGAAAAGGAAAACTTCCTCTTCTTTTCTTTGAACCTATCGTTAAAATCAACACTGAATAGTACATCGAGCAGGTTTTGAATAACCATCTTCTTCCTCATGCTTCAATGCTGTATGGGAATACACCATATTATTTCCAACATGACACAGCTTCAGCTCACAAGGCAAAGAAGACAGAAGCATGGTGCTCGGAAAATTTGCCCGATTAAATCACAAGTGAAAAATGGCCTGCATTTTCACCGGATCTCAACCCAATTGATGACTTTGTTTGGGGTTCTATGCTTCAACAATTGGTCCTACGAAAAAGCTTAGTTGAGATCGATTCAAGAAACATTTGGTTGATCTTTGAGACCAAATTTCTCAGAAAATCGTGCGTACTGGTTACGATTCGTTTACAAAGCGTTTGCGCAAAGTTATCAAGGAAAAGGGCGAGAGATTAGAATTAAATTAATATGATTTGTTTCTATAACATGAATATTTTAAATAAATAATAAATGCTATGATTTGGTTGATTTGTATTGCTGTAAAGGGTGTCCACAGTTAAATTGCATCACTTTAAACTCATCCACAAAAACAATTCTCTCAACCGATTGTCACGAAATATGCAGGGAATAAAATACGGAGGTTTAAAATAAAATACAATGTAAAATCTGTTTAAGGAATTTATATTTCAATTTATTTCTCTATCAAATCCAGAAGCCCGAACTTTCTTCCTAATACCACGCATAAGATTTTGTACAACGCTTGAACCAACATTTTTTTCCTTTTTCAACCATAACTTCAACAAATCCTGTTCTGTAGTGACAACTTTAGGATGCTTTTAAAGTTCGTGCTTCATTTTTGCCCAATATTTTTCCCATTTTCTTTTAGTGACACATATTGGGAGACACCCTGTATGCTTGACACACAGTTATTTGAATGCAAAAAGTTTGCTAGCTATGAAGAATTTCAATTAATAACACGGCAAATGTTGATTGGAACACGGAACTAAGGGCAGGCCAAATGCTAACTGTAGTAAACAATAAATTGAAAACTCCTTTCAAGAAAACTAGTTCTAGTTGATGAGACATATTGAGACGGTAATAACTTATTGTAGATATTATTTAAACATGAAGCTTATTCTTACAGATTGAAGTGAACCCCTAGAAGCGCGCTGAAAATGAGTCCTAGTCACCTGTCTACTTATTTATTAGGTATCACCAGACAATCCAGATACCAAATAATAAAATTATTAACTTACATTAAATCTTAAAAACAATTATTTTTCCCTTGATTATCGAGATGGTTGGCCCTAGGCTGGTTCATCTTCCATCGTAGTCACTCTTTTACCATTTGGGTATACTTACTCTGGGACAAATATTTATCTTGTGCACTTGGGACTGAGACATATTTAAATGAAGATTGGACCTATGACACATAGTTTGTCGCATAGTATGTACAACCGATGGACCTCCAGCAACTCCCATGATTTCTGAGCCACTTGAGAACGAGCCTGGATCTGAATTAGAGCGAAAAGTAAGCATTCTTTCAATTTATCAACAGTCCAGCACAAGTAAAGCCTGTCCACGTTAAATTTCGGACACCAAAATAATAGCAGCATCAAAAATTTACAACAATCCAACAAACCGATTGTTTATTTCAAAATAATTACAAATAATTTATCAGATGTTATATCCTTCTTTCTGTGAACTAGTTCGAACTTTTTGATGTTACATGCCATCGCTTTCCGTACGGTAAGTCTCTGAAACGCCCGCCGTGACGGTTCTCCACCTTTTCTTGAAATCATCGGTACAATTTGCTTCCTTCTTTGTTTCAAAGAGATTCCTCTTAACTATAGCCCAACATTTCTTTATTGGGCAAAGTTCTGGACAGCTTGATGGGTTGACTGTTTGCGATGTATTGACCTCTTGTACCTTATACCATTCCAGGACGGACTTTGCATAGTGACAAGAGACCAAATCAGGAGAAAATAGACCTGGAGAGTCGAGGCTTCTAATAACCGGTAGCAACCGCCTCTGCAGACATTCTTCTGTACATCGTTATTGAGAGTGCCGGTAGAGATGCAACTTTCAGATTTTCGACCACAACTACAGCCAAATCAAATTTAATTACAGAAATGTTCAGCAACGGTTTTTCTTTGCTTGCTGTGTAAAAGTCAGAGCCGGAAACTGTTTAAAGGCTTCAGTACGTATGCTTCGTCGTCTATGATGATATTAGAACATGTTTCCAAAAACTTGGTGCAATGCTCCTTAGCACGACTTTTGATGATTTGCTTGTCATAACGGTTGGGTATTTTTCATATCAACGCCTTCAATCTTTGGCTCACTTCACCTTCTGTGCTCCGATTTGACCAGCTGTGCAGACATATTTTCGATTTGTTCCACTTCCAACCTTTCGATCCACAGTCAAGCGCTGGTCAAATGATTTTTACACACAAAATACAGTACTTTTCGGTAGTTTTAGTTTCTTGGTAAGATCGCGTACCGATAAATTTGAATTTTGCTGCCGTTCATACAAAATGTGTTTGCACACTTCCCTTGGATTCGAAGCCATTTTACTGATTGTAACTAGAAATGTAAACATAAGTTGAAATAAAGTGGAGAAACTCTGCTGGCATATAAGTGAAACGTTTCAGCGATCCGTGTAATAATTCAAACTCTACACTAATATAAAATGTCCGAAATATAATGAGGACAGCCTTTAATAGCTTTGGTTGCCTACCGACGGATTGTGAGAATGCCAATACGAATTAACTGACACCGGTTTTCGTAGCTTGGCATTTGAAAATGATTTCTCCGAAGTTGTGCACAATTGTGTTCATGGAATGATCCGACGCTGGATCAAATTTGGTCAAATACATTATGAAAATATTGGTGCATGAGAAGCTAATCCCAGTACAGAGAGCACCAGAAAAAGCACAAGGATTTTATGCAGTACATGTCACGGAACTCCTTTGCTAAGTACTGCGATACTTTGAACACATACTTACCTTACCAATAAGACCAAGGCCGGTATGACCTCTGCTGTACACGGAAGTTGTCTCCATTATATTCGGTCCATGCACACTTAAAAAAAGTCATGTAAATTCTAAGTCTCACTTGACGCACAGGAAGGGAGTCGGACCCACTGGACGATGGAATTAAGGATCGAGTCTGTTGCAAAATCATCACGATTGACAGTAAAAATCAGAAAACTGCAAGGTTTTGAAGAATGCCATGACGTAAATGTAAAGCTGATACACAAAATTAGATTTTCAGAATGCACCGTAGTTTTCTGCCTTCTTTGATCATGATTAATTAAGATTAATTTAGATTCAAAAATCGATGACAGTAGATGGCACCTACTGGGGAAAAGTGCCCTCACTCTTTAGAAATTATGATCATCACAATAATGTATTACAATGCACTTTAAATGCCCAGTGAAAACTTCATTTCAAACTTCTTGAAGATGCAAAAAAATGCCCGTTCGATGATTTAGAGGGCTAAAAAATAAGGATCATTGAGGGCAAGTGTTACGTCTCATATTGTATCATTCACAACCGAGTGTCGGACAGTGATGATAAATTTAGTTTCTTTTTTTTTTCTTTGGCGATGGTGGTGCTTCCTTGACATGCGACGAAGGATTTGAATTCCACTCTGAAACTAACTGCGCACAGGAATGCTTCTAACTTTTGATGCACTTGAATGTGTTTTCAAATGGTGGTGTTTCCGCACACCAAATAAAAAGTTTATCAAGACATAATTCTGAACAAACTTTTCACGACGTGTGAAATCGACTTAAGAAGTTGCACAACGCTAATGCTGAAGTCGATGATAATGCCTCAACGACAATGACTCGATGTGTACTTGTATGTGTTATTAGATGTTTCGAATAAGGCTTTAAGAATACATCAAAATAAACTTAAAACGGAAGGATATGTATATTTAAGTTTGAAATAATTACAGGTTGTAAGGATTACGTCTCGCGTAAAATTCATTATTTTTAAGAGTGTGTCTGTACCTCGCCAGCCTCGCTGTCTGCGGAGGGTCCATAGGTCGCCTTCAACTTGATCGACCCCCCTTGCTCGTTACGCATCTCTTCTCCTTGTATCCGTCGGTTCGTTTTCGAGAATCATTCTAACTGGGCTATCGTCCGACATTCTTACGACAAGCCCAGCCCATCGTTGTCGTCCGATTTGAGCGATGTGTACGATGGGAGGTTCTTCCAGCAACTGTACCTTCGCCTTCTCCACGTTCCGTCTTCCATCTTCAGTCTACCGTAGATCGTACGCAGTACCTTCCGCTTAAAGACTCCAAAGGCGCGTTAGTCCTCCACTAGCAATGTCCATGTTTCGTGGCCGTAGGGCACTACCGGTCTAATTGATGTCTTGTAGATGGTCAACTTTGAAGTTCGGCGAACTTTTTCCGATATTAGCGTCCTTCGGAGTCCAAAGTAAGCACGATTGCCAGCCATAAGGCGCCTTTGTATTGTTCTGCTGGTGTCGTTATCGGCGGTCACAAATGAGCCCAGATACACGAGTTCGTCTACTACCTCGTTTCCATCAGCATTGATCTGAACTCGTGCTAGGACAATAACATTATCTTCTCGTGAGCCTCGTCTCGTCTCAAAGTTACGTGTTACGATATCAACGTCGTTGACGAAGCCAAATAGTTGGACAAACTTCCTGAGAATCTAAACCAGCTCTTCGAATAACATCCCCCAATGCAATGTTAAACAACAAACACGACAAACCATCAACCCTCTCCGAGATTCGAAGGCATTCTAGAGTGTCCCTGATATTCGGACGACACGACACTTGATCCATCGTTGCTTTGACCAACCGCATCAGTTTTTCCGGAAATTCATGTACACAAAAGTCATGTAAATTTCAGTGCAAATTGGCTTATGCGAGCTGCCATTAGGACTCAAGTATCAGTCCAAAGAGACAAGAAAATCAATTCAATCAAACGCACTTTTTGTCAAGATGCATCAAAATGGGTATTATCAACAGGTGCACTAATCCGGCTTTGCCAGTACAGAAATGATTTCAGAAATATATTCATCTTACGCTGAATCAAGAGATTGGATTACTCTCTTATTGATTTCTTTGCGATTCTATTGAATATTGGTTTAATAACAACGACAAACATCACTAACGGGTGATTTATAGTTAGCGAGATTAAATTCATGTCACGTAGTATTCCGCCACACGCGCTAAAGAGGCGTTATTCAAGCTCAGTTTGTTTCCGTTTGTTTACGAAAAAGGTCCCCTAGCAACACACTGCTTTCATAATTGGTTACAGACACATGATTGTGACTTAATTGAGTAACATTGAAGCTACTTTAACTGGTTTGAAACAAGTGTGCAACTAGCGCGTCTTTCAGAGGTGGTGAGGCACTTTTTGACGGAGGGTCACAATAAATCCACGGTCTATAACATGATCGCTCGGTTCTTCGCTGGAAGGCCAGTGGCCAATAATAAAGATCCGCGACGACGGAATAAGCTCTGCCAAGCGGACGAAATTGAAAGCTGCCACCAAGAACAAGATTGGTGACAACTTACACCCTTAGATTTTTACAGAAATCTGTAAAGTTTTACCGAGTTCTCAACATCTGAACGTTCGGTAATCCGATTTTACGGATTTCGGTGAAATTTCACAGATATCTGTAAGAAATTTACCGGATTTCGGTAAAATTTTACCGAAATCCGTAAAATCGGATTACCAAATATTCATCTGTTGAGAATTCGGTAAAACTTTACAGATTTCTGTAAAATAATCTTAGTGTGTATCGTTTGTATTCACGTAAGAAAGACAAACCCCCAAACGAATTCCAGGCGCAGTCAATCGAGTCGTATTAGACCATATTGTCCCAGTACGAAAATGGTTAGTAAGCCACCAGAGCTCAACAACTCAAATCCCGTATCATCAGATTAGCATTAGCATTGACAGTTGCACACCTCGTGGATGGGGTTAGGATGAGGAACAATTTGTTGGGAGCATTGCATGTCTCCATAAAACTGAACCAGTCACTAATACATGTCTTCAGGCAATAAACTCTACGAAGAAACTCCTCGATCGCGCACCCGGCCGCGTCCATGTATGGGTTGGATAAAGGAATAATTTGGTACGAAGAAACAAAAGCATTCTCAAAAACAGAAACGGACTAGTTCACGTTTTCAGGATTTTTACCAAAAATGCTGATTGTGTTCCTGATTGCGTGATTCAGTTCCTGGTGTATTTTTGCTTGTTCTAGAGTTCATGACTGCATTTCAAAGATCTTGGCTTTTTCCATGTATCTACCTTAAGAAGACACAGGGTCCCACGTAGCCTTCAGTAGATATCAAAGGAAAGAGGAAATAAATAGCCCTGTTTGATGTACAGAACAAACAACTATTTTAAAATGTTCGTTGAGAGCATCTTTCTGAATAGGTTGTGATGCTCAATTTTTCTTCAAAGTTTGGGACTCGAACATTAACAATAGTCCTAGGCCCATATGGTGACATTACTTGTTACAAGCAAACACCAAAGGGCGAAGTACACGGAGAAGCAGCACCAGGAAATCTCGGGGAAGAGCCAAAGTTGCGCTGACATATCCAAGATTTACGTACAAACGAGTATGGACATGGTCAATACAAAAGTCTATACAAAGAACTGTTTGCTAAAAATTGGTGCTTTTGTAAAAACAAAACACCATAAGGATGAAGACATTGTGTTCTTACTCTGGATTAACCGCCTATAAGATACCGTTTGCACGTATGGAAGACAATCCGCCAAACGTACCCCCGACGCGACCAATCGAATCGTTTTTAGGCAAACCGTCCCAGTCGGTGGAATATAAAAAGTTGGGAGGCAATCACAGCTCAACCACCCAAATCCGTAGGGGATCCATATACCACGTGGATAGTTTGGGGAAGTGGAGAGGGTTGGCAAGTGTCCACGATCCATACATTCTATTGATAGTTTTAATGAAAGATTGTCCCCCTGCAGAGGGTACCGGAAATCGGTCAAATACAGTCCAGGTGTTATGAAGATAGCCCCTTTCATCAGATGTGCCAGAAAAGTGGTCCACAAGGTAGTCCATACCATGATGGTGACCATTCCGGGAATCTTGCGGAAGATTGAAGATGCAGGGCCACTATCTGTCTAATAGTTTCACATCTCAGACGCACATTGTATGGAGCTGTGAAAATACACTTAAATTTGAATAAAATAACTTTAAAACACGTTTTTACCCTTCTTACATCAATAGAAGGGTATTAAGATCGCTTGAAAACTCGACTTTTTATCCGAGGCCCACAGGGCCGAGTGTCATATACCATTCGACTCAGCTCGACGAACTGAGCACATGTCTGTGTGTATGTATGTGTGTGTGTGTGTATGTGTGTGTGTATGTGGGTATGTGTGTGTGTGTGCGTTACAAATAATGTCACATCGGTTTCTCAGCCATCTGTGAACCGATTTCAGTTCTGTTGACGGCAAATGGAAGCTACAACATTCCCATAGAAGGCCTATTATAATAGTAATCAAACAGTTTAGTCTCTGATTACATACTGAGCTATTTGTATACCGATTTTAGTTTTGTTGGTGCCAAATCAAAGTTATGATATCTTCAAATAACTGGTCAAAATTTCATTATGATTGGATAATCCTTCATGGAGATATGACCAAAACAATACCTGAGAGCACATAATTGTGAGATGACAATATACTCGTTGCAATTGCAAAAACCGAACAAGACCAATCACACCAATCGATGCCGCTTGCATTCTATTGTGTCGTATCTGGAGCGTTGTATAAGCACATACAGCGGACTAGCCACACTATGCGACTGTATAGAATTAGAGCTGCATCGATTTGCTCCAGTGATCTGGTTTTCAACTGCAACGAGTATATCTCGAAAATTACACAAAGTCTCCATTTACTATTTTCAACGAATATGTACTTATTAAGCATCTTTGAATCCATATCGATAATCAAAATTGACGCTTAGGATTGTCTAATAATTCATTCTATGGACTGATTATATGAAATTTCTAATATTTATGTAATTTCCCCTTAGATATAACTAACATACACAGGTCATTAACGACTATTAATGATAATATCTTAATTTTTGTTCAATCCTAAACAATACGTTCAGGATTGACAAAAAGTTCATTTTATCAACTGAATGTATGGCATATGGAATATTTCTGAATCTTCTTGGAATTTCTGATGAAAATATGTATCCAGTACAATATTGCCCACATTTGAGTTTGTAATTCTGGTGAAATGTAAGAAGGGTTCAGTCTCACCATCGGTGGATTAATGCGGGTTTTTCATTTAGTCCCGCTATTTCTGACTCACCCGTTATAGCAAAACGTGTACCATCGAGAAATCGTTATGAAGTCTTGGTATTTTTTTTCATGATAAAACTTTGCAAAAGTCCAATCTCAGCAACTGCAAAATTTTATAAAGATTTTAAAGCATCCACATCTACATCACAATTTTGATTCCCTGGGCACTGGCAAAACCTTGCGGTAGTTTAACTTCAACTATCAAGCCCCAAGGCTGCTCTGGTTCTTTACCATTTTGAAAAGAAACACACAAGCGTTGCCACATCAGTAGTAATGCAGCCAAAAAGTGCTCCTGAAGTTTCTGAGAATCCTCCAGTGTTTCTTATCGATGAACATTATAATTTGGAGACGGTGATCAATTGTGAAGTACAGTACACTGAAGTTTTCTTGACGACGGTAATGGTACAACGTAAATAAAAACCGCGTAAAAAAACCGCGTTATTTCAAAAAATGACGTAAAATAACCGCGTTTTTTCAAAAACTGACGTAAGTCAAGGAAATAAAAATTATATTTCATATTCATATTGAAAGGATATGGTCATAAAAATGTATTGGTGGTGGCAAAACATGGTTCCAGTAACATTGGCCACCGGGAATCTGCTACAAATGGAAAGAGGTTAATTCAATGTGTGAGCAAAGCAGTATAAGTAAAGTTATAGAGAGTTTTCGTATTCGGCAAAATTTCTCAGTGTGTCATTCGTCGTCTTTTGACAATATTATATTAGTTCCAAATCATGCCGCAGAGATGGCGCTGCATGTAGGTTAGGTGTAGTGGACATGAACATGACTGAGCAAAAGAGGAAGCAAACTTAGAAATGTAACACCTCTTGAGGCAGTGTCAATAGCGTCTCTATGATCCTTGCACGGCTCGTGAAACATGATCCTTGCACTGCTGGTGAAATGCTTCAAAAGGAGTTAAGTTATATCATTCTAACGCACAAGGAAATACATAGCTTCTTGTTTTCGAGAAAACTGCTTCAGGAGACTCTCATAGCATATAAATGACACCTTTTACGAACTAAATACCAAAAGACTGAGAAAATAAAGAACTCTGACTCAAAAAAGATCATTGAAAGGAAAAACCAGACGAAAGGACTCAAATTCTCAAACGTGACTCGTTCCGAGTCATTTGCAACAGCGTCTCCTTGGACGACATGTTCGGTCCGACATGTTCCAGACGACATGGCAAAATGATTCGAAAGGATTTACGCAACGTCAAAGGCTTGGCGTAGAGGTTCAGAGGTTCTATTCAGAGTCCCGCCTGTAAACCTTCATATAAAAAAAAATCTTTGGAAAAGTCAAATCTCAGCAACAGCACAAATTTTAAAAAGATTTGAAAGCATCCTACAACATCAATTGATCAGTATGACAATGCAAAATTAATACTTGGGTTATCAGTCGTTGATGCATCCTTTACCCCTTAGTCATCTGAGATGTAGTTTCTGAGAATACTCAACCACTACGAAATTCCAAACCTACCCTGTATAAACCGCTCCTTCAAAGTCGACAGCGCCTCGACAGGTGAGGTGAAGTAAACACACTGATTGCATCAAAGCCCCTATTTAATATTATTTTCAAAACATCACTAAAATGAGCGCATAAGACCCAATAGAACACATCGACTGGCACCCACCCAAATGCCTCGTTCAATCAAATTCCATTCATGTATGCTTATAAAATAGATTCCTGGACTCTTTCGCCGTCCTTGCTGAGGCTGCCGGAAGCTCAAGAACATTGGTAATTATAATAATTTCCACATCAACGAGGCATGAAATTACCGTTCCCGGTATGACATCAATGGGATGCATATGATATTGTTTGCAAAACCTACATTTCAGCTTTGTTTTTCCTGAGCATCGATGCTCGCACTGTGAACTGCTGCGGTCCTGCTCCAGCTCGTTGAAGTTCAGGATAATGTGAACGAGTTCGAGTGGATGATGATGCTCGATGTTGGATGGATGGATAGATAGGCGAAAGAAGAGGCGTGAGGCTGGGAGGCCAAATAAAAACATTGCATAAATTATTGGCAGCGGCAACAGGCACTCGCACACACACACAGACCGCCAGCAGAAGAGATGAGTTGCCTAGCACACCGGCCGGCATGCTCATACCGAGCAAAAAATGTTTCAACGTGCAAAAGATAGCTGTAAAATATGCAAAATAATTCCTCCCCATGCCGTTTAGTTGGTTGCTCCTTTTTTGCGTCACTCGAAAAAACATTTTCAACTCTCTCCCTCAGGATTGTGTGGTGTGTGTATGTAGGATGTTCCCGTCTCAGGTACACCTACCCATCGTTCAAGGTGGAAGTCGGGAACATGAACGAGGCACGCAGTTAACCTGTGTAACAAACGACGAACACCGCCAGCACGCTGAGTAATAGAAGAATGGGACAGAACGCACCTCCGGGGCAGATAGCACATTTTTGATTTACTTAAAATTTCTTTAAGAAACATGTTTACTAATTGTGGGATCTATCATGGAGCATTTCTAGTTAACGTGCTATCAAAATAGCACAGTAAAATCCGAAACATTAATTGAGAATGCGTTTGGCCCCACACCGGTGCGTTCTCTGCTACATCGCACATCCAGGAATGCCACACTTCATCGCACACTTTTATCCTCCGGGCAAGGGTAAACAACTTTTTAACGACTCAAGCGCCACTTAGATCATAACTTATACCGTCGGAGGAGGCACAGGTGGGGGCAAAAAATCGCGCCCGATGCGAGTCAAGCTGCCGTCTCCGGGGAGTCTTGAAGGAGTGCACAATTTATGCAAATTAATTTTCAATACGTACCTCTACAGTTTCTATCGCTGCTGGGATTGAGTAAGGATTATTTTTAGACGCAAAGGAATTTGAATTCAATCATCCTGTGAAAGTCAAACGATATATTCGGAACGAAGCGTGCAAAACAATACTCCATTCAAAACGGATCAAGTTGCATGCCCATAAATTCAACCCTAATTGGGCGTAAATTCCTACAACTAACCCACACTACTCCTAATAATCTCACACATCGCAGTATCACGTTCGCGATATCGATCTCCATGCTTGCCATCGGGTGACATCTTCCGCGATCTTGTACGACATTCTCGGGATCCCACTCGTTGACCTACATTTCGTTGTTGACCACGAAAAGGTGTCCTCTCACTATACCAACAGCCCAGCCCGCCGTGTCGTGTCTAGCAAAACGTAGAACATATTTGAATCCATTTTCTCCTCGGAATCAAGGTTCGCCTTTCCATAAAAATCGTTTCAATGAGCTGCTCTAATCGTCCTACGCGACAACCGGTGTCGCGCTGCTGTGATCATCCAGAGTCCGAGATAAGATATCGGAACACCCCAACGTCCCGCTGGCTGGTGTTGTCCTGTTTGCGATCCACCCAGTCTTATTTGCATTTATTACTTTGCCATCGTCGTCGTCGTCGTCGTCGTCTTTGGGTCGTGGTCGGCAGCTATGCTCAAGTGAAGCCACCTGTCGTTCCTATAGTTTGCAAAGCTAGATGTTCCAAATTGATCGAAGTTGGAATTTGTGTTTGTTGTCTAGGTCAGGACTGTTTTTGCCGAGTTTTAAACTGGCGCTCGTTCGAATCGGGTTCAAATCGTGATGGCAAGTTCATTTTTCGTGCTGCTATTGGCTTTTCTTTTTCGATGAGATATAATTGCTTTTGCACGACTTTCGTAACTTCATCGGCGAAGTCAAGTAGCTAATTGGCTTGGAAGTGCGATTTGGAATTTGAGTCATATTCAGTGGGAGGAATTCAAGTTTAAATTTACCTTGCAGTTTGGATAATGCATTGTATTGAGTTTTCTAATATTTCGATGGATGAAAACCTGTGGAGTAAACTATAACTGTGAACCGGTATGATCTAAGAAGGTTTGACGTTTGCGTTTTTCGCTAGGGTGATGAGTTAGGAGGGGGCTTATCCAGGGCCCCTGCACTCACTAGAATAATGTTGATCTCCGTGTTTTCGCCCCCGATACCAATGTTAGTTATTCAATCCTTAAAGCCCACAGCCAGTCTATTTGGTTCATAACACTGAAAATTTATTTTCTTTAATTAGCTTTCAATCGTTTCGTAAACATGGATTTTGTTCATGGAACAATATATTGTATAAAACATTAATATTACTTTTTATCTGGTGGAATGCTATGATTACACATTTTTGTATAATGCACGAAATGAATTTCCAGCCAATCGCTGTTTCTCTTTCATCGCACTAATGCATGATGGTGTTGCTGCTGGGTTGGGCGGGAATAATTTGTTAGTTCTGCCTTCAATTTCGTAGTATGAATAAACATTAATTTTCAGTGAACAGAGATCACTAACGTTGATGATAAGGTGATAGTCAAAGGTAACTTAAATCTGCCTGATATTTCGCCGTGTTCATCCAAGAGTGGCTTTCTATATCCATATATTGAACGGTCCATATTTAACGTTGGTGCTGTGAACGTTTTTGACAACTGCCACATTGAAGCAAATTAATTATGTGGTTAATGACAACTAAGACCTTCGCTTTGTTAGCGCTCAGGATACTGCTTCTTCCATATCTATGGCTATTTCTCCGTTGCAACGGACCGTTGCACATCACCCTGCGCTTTTCGTTGATCTAAAACGGAATTAGACACTCGAGTTTTTTTCGAGCAGTACGGATGTATCCTACGATTTCCGAAAAGCTGATCATTGCAGTATTGAACAACTTTTATAAATCTAAGAGACGTTTTCTCAAATACTTGCTTTCACCATTGAGCGTCAGTTCCCGAAAAAAGCTTGTCAACTCTGCATCCATCCTCCCTGGCAGCTTCACAGATCAAAGTCATCCAAAGGAGCCGCACAAATAAAGTTCCCCAACTACCGCACCCTACAACTCGAGACGTGAGATTCCGATTCTATCAACATTGCCACCGCGCGATTCAGCAAAAGCTTCGATCGCATCCGAATACTTTCTGGAAATACGTCAACGCGCAGCGAAAAGAGTCTGGTCTTCCATCTGCCTCAGTATCATGACGAGATAGCTTCTTACACTCAGGAGATTAGTGATTTGTTTTCCGTTAAGTTTTCCCGTGTTTTTGCCTATGAGAACTGATCTGACGATCATATTTGCCGAGCAACCAGTAATATTCCAGTTCACGATGATTACTCGAGCGGCTTCTGAACTGTACTCCTCATTCAAGCCTGGACCTGGCGGAGTTTCTTCCGCCTTCCTCGTGCAACGCAAAGACAACCTAAAGGATGTCCCACATCAAATTGCATCACGGAAAAAACGCTAGGGAAAATTACCTCGTTGACTGATTCTTTTCAAACAGAAAATAAAATATAACCCATTAGTAAGCTTTTGGAATATTTATTTCATTCAACTTCAATAGCATAACCGTACGCTCGCACCATACATGCAACTCCTCTCATAAGGTTCTGTACAACATCTGGTTGCAGCTCTTTCTGTACGGAAACCCACTTTTTCTTCATGTCTTCCTCAGATTTGACCTCTCTAGGATGCTTTTGTAGGGCCTGCTTCATAATAGCCCAGTATTTTTCGATGGGCCTTAGCTCCGGTGCGTTGGAGGCGTTCTTGGGCACGAAAGTGACCCCGTTTGCTTCGTACCGCTCCAGCAGCACGAAGCTAGATTCGGCCACAAGATCGTAGGGCCCTAACGCTTCTGTAGACACTCCTAGAGGTAGATCGCCCCGTTTACAGTCCCGGTAGTCACGAACGGCGCACACCGTTTGCCACTTGAGCATATCACTTGACAAATCATGTATTTCTTGGCAAACTTTGAATGTTTCTGCTTCCTTACTTCCTCCGAAACATCAAACTTGTGCTTGACGGTGAAGAACAGTAACCCGGAAGCTACCTCACATCCGCCTTCACGTAAGTCTCATCATCCATGATGAGACTATGAGGCTTCGTCAGCATCTGGGAGTACAGTTTCTGGGCCCGTGACTTTCAAACCGTATTATGCCGTTCGTCACAATTTGGAGCCTTCTGCACTTTGTGCATGGCTCTCTGAATAAAAGACTTGGACAGATTCAACTTTTTGGCCACATCCCGAAACATTGGGATTCCGCTTAAACGCTTCCACAACACGCTTGCGATCCTGATCACTAATGGAACATCCATTCTGACCGCATTTCTACTTCCGTTTGATGCTCAGAATTTCGTAGGTACGTCCAATCACACGACTCACTGTTGACTGCACGATATGGGACACCCTTTAGTGACTCTTCTCTGTCACATGTATCGATTTTTCCTCGTGAGTGGGGTGTTTCCTTCCTGCTGGAATGAAGCGCAAAATTTTTCCAGCTATAACAGTCCCTGCGGATGTAAACACAATACCGACAACTACCGCGTCATTATATCGCTATGCGTTATCTCTAAATTGATCGAATTGGTAGCTATGGAATCACTGGAGTTTCACTTTGAGTATTACCTGAGTGAAGACCAACATGGGTTCATGGTAGACCGGTCCAGTACTACTAGAGTGTGACGGATCACATCTTAACAGATGTCATCTACTTTGACCTATCAGCCTTACTTACCTTACCAATCAGACCAAGGCCGATGTGGCCTCTGCTGTACAAAGAAAGTGTCTCCATTGTATTTGCTCCATGGCTGTACCTCACCAGCCTCGCTGTCTGCGGAGGGTCCTTCTACTTGATCGATACACCTTGCTCGTTGCGCGCCACTTCTTCTTGTACCCGTCGATTCGTTTACGAGAACCATTTCAACAGGGCTGTCATCCGACATTCTTATGACATGCGCAAACCCATCGTAGTTAACCGATTTTTGCGTGTACGATGAGAGGTTTTCCCAGCAGCTTCCGTCTTCCATCTGCACTCCACCGTAGATTACGTTCAAACACACCGAGGGCACGTTGGTCGCTGCTCATACCGGATTTGTCGACCTGGACTAAGAGGAAGCACGGGGAGGTAAACTTCTACCTTTCGCAGTTTCTGTCTGGCCATGGTTGCCTCAGGCAATACTTGGCATCGAAAGCTCTCAATTAATAACTGTGGAAGTGCATCTAGAACACTAAGTTGAGAGCAAGCAATAAGCAAATTGTGAAAGCAATAAGCTTGAAATGCTAAAGAAGAAGAAGAATCTTCTCCAACGATCGCTTCGAGTAGTGGGCCGACTCCAGATCCGGCCAGAACACCGCGTCTTCACCCTTATGGTATTTCTGGATGAACGACGCAACTTTCAGCAGGCATTTTGTACTATGAATTTCCCTGTTCACATACAGTCCGGAGCGAAAGAAGAGCGGCTTTGACATCCCCTTCTCGCTGTTTTTCAGCCACAGCAGCACCTTCTTGGAGAACTTGGTGTGTGAAATAAACTTCACCTCAGAGCTCACTTCCTTCGTGGGGGGATTAAAATACGAAGTGCCCAGCCAGTCGTTGCCATCCAGCGTGAGATAGGTCTCGTCGTCCATCCCCACCACCACGTCGCGATTCCCCGGGAAAATCGAGTTGACCTTCTTATTCAGCCGCTGCCGCTGCGTCATTGCCTGCAGCTCCGAAACCAGTAGCCGCGACTTCCGCTTCCTGATGTGTATGTTCACGTTCGCCAAGTACTTTTTCACTGTTTGGCCGGTTGAACCGACCTCCCGGCCTAGCGCACGTAGCGATGTAGCAACTTTTCCCTCGGTCTTCCTCTTCAGCATCCTTTGAAGCTTCTTGTTGCTCAGTGTCGTCGGCCGTCCGGACCCGGGCTTTCTTTCGATGCTCTGATTGTTGTCTTATAGTGCCAAGATGCTGAAGATACCAGAACGGGCGTATCCGGCGTCCACAAAGTGCCGCACGATGTCCGTTTTTAACGCGGTGGCGTCCCGTTCTTTGAACGCGCACACTTCTGAACGGAGTTGCCTCACTGTTTTTGCCATCACGGTTAGAGCTCGACTGATGGAGCTGTCAAATTTTGTCTGCTGACTCATGGGTCACTATGATTGATGCTGCATGGGTAGTTTTGTAAGTGCGGGTGAACATAAACCCATGAAAAATCGGTAAGTTTTGTTCAGTTTTTTTAATGCACACGTTAACCTAGAAGGAGTAGAAGTACAACGTGTGAATCATATCAAAGAACTAGGAGTTATTTTCGTCTGCCAACTCGCATACAAACAGCATATCTCTTAAATTATTGACAAGGCTTGGGTTCATCTTCAGGATGGAAAAAAAATGTCAAGGACATCTTCTGTTGAAAATCTTTCTACTACTCCCTCGTCCGGGCTGTGATAGAATACTACTGCCCTGTTCTGAATTTCCATAACAGCGTCCAAAGAGTAGAGTTCGTTCAACGAACATTAGTTCTGTTTCCTCCAAGAAGATTTTCTTGGAGGGTAGGTCTTCCAGGCATGAGAATCGGTACCAGCTAATCCACCTTGAGCCCTTGAGTAATCTTAGAGGACCCTACTTTTAGCTGAAATTCTACAGGAAAAAAAAACGGTTTTCCAACTCTTCTGAAACAAATCACCATCAACGTTCGAACCCGAGCACTTCGTAAAAATGTGATACTGAGGCTGCCTCGCCAACCGTACCAACTACAGCATGTTCGGGACTATTAGCGAATTACAAAGAGTCTTTCACCACTTTGAATCTTAATTTGACTAACATTTGATTTGTTAGGCACTGCGCAACATTTTTAAGAATCAGGAACTTTATTTGATCATTCGTTTTTTGAGAGCATCTTTGTAATTCTCATATAAAGTGACTTTTTTTAGTTCTATAGGGTTTAACTCAGTCTGTTGTTGAAGAACCATAAAGGGCGAACACGAAATTATTGCGACACATTCAACAGGGCATAACTTTTTTACCATTGGGTAAAAATCAACCAAATTTTGCACACTTTCTCATTGATGCGTATTGTTTACATGCTGTCAAACTCGAAGTCGTGTTTTTCGATTCAACGAAAATAGAGGTGAACCAACGCGAGTCGAGAGAACAAATTCTTTCCAAACACCTGGAATTTCCTAACCTGTCGCACCGGCAGTTGGGAAAAATGTTGAACATTCACCATTCAACCGTCTCCAGAGTGTTGAAGCGGTTCCAGGAGCGGTTGACGTTGGACCACGGCAAAGGAGCTGGAAGAAAACCGGGACCGGAGAACAAAAAGACGGAGGGAAAGGTGAAGCGGATGATTAAAGCAAATCCCAACGTCTCAAGCCGTGATTTGGCTAAAAAGATCGGCATGTCGCAGAGCTACGTCCAGAATGCAAAGAAGAGAGCTGGACTACATACAAACAAGGTACAGAACTTCTCAAACCGCGATGAGCGGCAACAATCGACGGCTAAAACTCGGGCACGGAAGCTCTACGAGAAGATGCTGACAAAATATGGCTGTTGTGTGATGGACGACAAAACGTATATAAAAGCCGATTTTAAGCAAATTCCGGGGTTGGATTCTTCTCCGGCAAGAGCAAGTTCTATGTAGATGCCAAATATCTCATTTGGCAGGCCATCTGCTCTTGCGGACTGAGGAGTGAGCCTTTCGTGACAACGGGCACAGTAAATGGCGAGATCTACAAATCTGAGTGCCTCGAGAAGCGCCTTTTGCCGTTCTTGCAGCAGCACGACGAAGCTCCGCTATTTTGGCCAGATTTGGCATCATGCCACTATTCTAAAAGTGTCCTGGAGTGGTATGAGGCCAATTCTGTCCATTTTGTTCCAAAGGACATGAATACGCCAAACTTTCCGGAGCTGCTCCCGGTGGAGCAGTACTGGGCAATGATGAAGCGGGAACTTCGGAAGAGCAAGAAGACATTCAAAGACGAGAAGGACATGTTAATAAAATGGAAAAAAAAACTGAGGAACTGGTACCGGATGACACTGTTAAGACTTTGATGGAGGGCATCAAGCGAAAATGCGTTCGATTTTACACTCAAGGCTCCATCGATTAACTTTTCTTTTGATTTTTGAAGTAAATATATGTATAAAACTACCCTAAAATTTTGGTTTGATTCTAAACATTATAAGAAAATTGGCATGACATTTTCGGTGTCGCAATAATTTCGTGTTCGCCCTTTATAAATGTGCCAATTTAGAATCTCCAAATAAGGCGCGAATTTATCCTCAGATACGCCCGCCGTGACGATTCTCGATCCTCTCTTCAAATCATCGGTACCATTTGCTTTCTTCTTAGTTTCGAAGAGTGTCCGCTTAACTAGAGCCCAGTACTTCTCTATTGGGCGACGTTCTGGACAGTTTGGTGTACTGGCTGTTTTTGGCACGTATTTGGCCTCTTGTACCTTATAAGAGGCCAAATTAGGCCAAAACAGAGCTGGAAAGTGATGGATTATGATAAACGGTAGTAACCGCTTTTGTAGACATTCTTTCTAGTACACATCCTTATTGACAGTGCCGGTAGAAGCAAAACTTTCAGATTTTCGACCACAACTAAATATGGCCTGCCAAATCAAATACTTCTTCGGGAATTCGGACACCTTCTTTGTCCGGAAATACTCGGCAACGACGTTCCTTTGCATTGTGGCATAAAAAGCCAGACTCGGAAGCTGTTTAAAGTATGTTTCGTCGTCCATTATGATACAAGAAAATGTTTGCAAAAAATTGGTGTAAAGCCTTTGCAGTGAAATTTTGCATGTCATCTTGGTTGGTTCACTTTGTACACCTTCAGTCCTTGCCTCTGCTTCATTTTCTTTGTACGTATGATTTTGATTTTGAAATGTAAAATCAGTAGGCTGTTCAAAAACGTCTGGTTTATATTAAAAAAAACTATGGCATGTCAAAATGGTTCACTATTTGAAAGGTTACCAAACCAAATCTAAATCACCAAGTTATCATATGACTCTAACCAGTCAGGTGTTTCGATGGCACAATTAGCTAAATGAGAGGTTTAAAAATTTGCTGAAGCCGACACTTCCCCTACCCAAACAAAAGAATATCTACATCACAAACATAAATGCACGCTTCTCCATGCTTGAAGATATCTTTCATATATGGATTTAAAACACACGCTTTTAATTAGAATTCTTTTATGTGTCAACCCTTTCGTCACTTTCTGCAGCGATTAACTTTCAAGCCAATTAGCGTCGACGCCGACCCTTTCCATCACGGTGTGATTCTGCTGACAACCGTGATAAACAAAACAACAAAATATGAGCACTTCTGCGTTTTTTATTCCGCTTAAACGTGCATGTATGTGACCACTGACCGCCGCCATGTACGGTCGGATGACGCGAAGACCTTTCTTCGTGGGCTGAGGTATCTACGTGCCGGGAATAATCCAACACCCTGGCCCGAAAAAACAAGGAGGGAGAGGGAGAAAGATCGCTGATTAATTCTGATGGCGATTTTGGCAAATTCTTGTCCGTGCTACTCAGCATCGTTGGAATGCATGGCCGGGAACGGTCGTCATTAGTCAGGCTGTCGTTGAAATTATTACGATTTCAGGTCGCGATATTCGCATCTCGGATGCTTATCGCGCCTCCCCTCCTATCCCGGTAACCTAGATTCCGTTTGATGTCGGGAAACAATTACAATGCAAGACCACGCGTCCTCAAAGGAACAACGGTCGGTGGCGGGAGAAATTTCGCGCCGAGTAAAGAGAAACGAAAACATAGGTAACTTTCATTTTTTACGGTCGGTTCCCGGTCTCTTTTGACTGATTTTTTATTTTCTCGGAATAAGACAGCCTCGACTAATGCGATTTGCATTTTTGAAATTTAAAAGTGAAATTTTATTCTAAACATACACAGATCCTTAAAAAAATGTGGGTCAGCAAACTCCCACCATCGTCTGCAAAAAGCAACGGGGTCTACTTTGACGTCCGAATCGGATTACTCATAATCCGGTTTAAGCGTGATAGTTTCGCGAACGGTTTCAGTTTTTGGACTCACGTATTTTAATCACCTGTCTTGGATCACACACGGACGCTAAATGATTTGGCGGCGCCGTGATGTGGGATAATTAGCTGCCGATAAAATATGATCGTCTACCTGTATCCCACTGAGTTTGTGGCCTTTCGTTGCCAAATTATCGTCCCCAAGAGAAGGAACGATAAGCTTATATTTGTCACGAGAAAAATACCGAGCGATCGATAACTGCTCAGATTGTCAGATGGAACAAATTTTATGGACTTTCTTTCGGTGGATTTCGGGAGCTTGAAAGTGACCATTAGGAGAAGTCTCTGAATGTTTTATGCAAATTGCAAGCAGGGAGAGAAGATTACTCCATCATTTAGAGGTAACTGGCCATGCCTGTTTGCTTGGGATTTCCAAAGAATGAGAACATTAAGTCAGTCAAGAGATGGAGAAAAAAAATGGGTTAACGACTTTGTTTTTCCGATCTGTCGCCTTATCTACCTATCCGGGTGATGATTTTTTCAGATTTCCAGTTATTTTGAGCCTATAAAAAAAAACGTTGGAAGAGTCAATATATAGGGTGTAGTTAAAACACTCACTAGATAATTCTTGGTTCTCTTTTATTGAGACTCGTTGCGGGAATAAACTGATGTCTAGATTTGGCAAGCAAATCTCATGCTTGAGATTTTCATGCAGTTTTACGCACTCATAGACGAAGCAATGCATTTAGAAGAACATTGAACATTTATTTCCGTAAATTAGCTTTCACTCGTTTCTTAAACATAGATTTTGTACATAGAACAAATGTCTCGTATATTGTATGAAACATTCAAATTACTTTTTATCTGGTGAAATGCTACCATTACACCTATTTGTATAATGTACGAATTGGATTTCATAAAGATCAGCCAATCGCTGCTCCTCTTTTATCATACTCATGCTTCTTGGTGTTGCTTCGGTAATGAGCGGAAATCATTTGTTCATCCCAAAATAAAAATTAAAACGCGGTTAAGATTTATAACTGCATACTGATTAATTAAGAACTTCTCACGAATGTCCTAGAGAAATCAACGACGGATTCAATAATAGCTTTTTCCAAAAATACAGAATCCAACCTCACGTCAGAAACATTAGTAAGAGCCCAGACAACCAAATTCACGTATATTGAATGTTGTCTTTATAATATACAAACATATATGTAAGTAAACAAATCGTATAGAAAGCAAAAAAATTGGCTTATACGTGCAAAAGTGGACGCCATATACGTGCAAATTCCATTGTTTTCTTAAACGAGTTGATTTGATATCGTATGCGATTGAATTTGTGTAAAAATTTGATGTAAAAAGCTTAGCGATGTTCATCCGATTTTGTTTGTAACGATGAATAAATGATAATCGTATATAAGTCAAAGATTTGTACTCTTTACTATTTAACCTAACATAACACGATAAAGGCCACAATTAATTGCGATGTTGACTTAAAATATAGGAATATACGATACTATTTCAACACTGTAATACGACTTGCGGTTGTCTGGGAAACGCTAGGCAACTCCCACATGGTTGCGCTTTTTTAATAATATTTCAAGTCGATGAAGTCAGCAAAAATCCTCAAATTCTGGATCAACAATAGAAAAGGGCCCATCAACATTTGTAAACAAACACTTCTGAGCCCGTTTTCTCGCAAGCCGCTGGCTACACACGCAAACCTACAGAATCATCGGGTAGGGGAAACTTTCCCCTACATGATGATGGTATTGGTTTGCGTGGGTGGCCTACGCTCTGCGAGGAAATAGGCTCAGAAGTGTTTGTTTACAATTGTTGATAGGCCCTTTTCTATTGTTGCTCCAGAATTGATCATTGAAAGCAGGATTAATCCAGCAACAACACAGTAACAGCTCTATTTCAGATCAAGCAACCTATTTAAAATGACGGGAGATTCATGCTCATACCGATGCTACTTTCACATACAATAAACTCCGCATGACACCATTACCGGTACCATTTAAATAAGTATACTGAACATACTTCCAGACTTGAAAATTTATAATTTACAGAGCCGACACTTCTTCTTTCTTAGCATTTCAAGCTTGTTGTTTTCGCAATTAGCTTATTGCTTCCTCTCAACTTAGTGTTCTGAATGCACTTCCACAGTTATTAATTGGAAGCTTTCGATTCAGGTACCATTTTTGCACTAGTATGATTTTGTGGCAAGTACAATCATACTCTATGCCCAGGGAGTCGAGAAATTTTCCTAAACGAAAAATTCATAGAACAGACCGGGAATAGAACTCCAGCTACCAATTGAGCTAATAAACGACAGAGCAGACACTAATTTAGTATTATTTGAAACTAGTTTTTTGTAATATATTTATAATCAGAAAGATCTCACCATACGCTGTCTCCAAAATAGTTCTAGCTTGTTCAGTCTATTGTTGATTCGTTAATAATTTAATGCAAACACGACGAAAACAATGCTATCTATCAACTCGAATTATCTTGAAAGTTTATGAAAATTTCCCCATCGAACCTAATTCAGCCAATTGACGCTTTCGACAATTTATTGCACATTAATGCATGTTGTATTAGTTCTAAAGCATCCGCTTATAAAACTTGGAGCATTGCTTTGCCTTGGAGCACCGCATAAACACGACAATAACACACTACCAAAATGTCATGTAAATTTCTGTCCCCAAGGGTCCTTGGCAAGCGCCCTTTAACACATAAGAATACGTTGAAAGAAATGAGAAAATAAATCCAATCAAGCACACCTTTTGTCGAATTGCGCATGTTTCAGTTTCAGGAGACACAATTTTACACGAAATGTTTCTTTACGTTCTCCGATTTTTTACAAACATGAACTACGCCTCGTGTTAAATCCATACTTTCTAAGTGTGAAGCTCCGGATTATAAATATTTAAACAAACACTACATCATTTAGTAATAGGGCACTTTCCATCATCCTTCATTCATCGTTATTTCGTAGAGATTCTCGCACATTTCTGTTGATGTCGCTCATCAACCAGCGCAAACGTTCTTCAGTCATGGTTTTGGCAAGCTGATTCCACCAATTCTTCACCTGACCAACGTAACTGATGACTGCTCTCTTCATCGGCAGTTTCCGCTTAGTTATCGCCCAATACTTCTCTATTGAACGGAACTGAGGACAATTCGGTGCATTCAGCTCATTTGTAATGAACTGGATCCCTTTGTAGCACTTCCTTGCTGTACTGGCAGCTGGCTAGATAGCATAGCATAGCTTTTTTTCGATCATACACAATCCTGGGTTGGCTGTTGTAGAGACTATGGAAGCGCCAGAAGAGCTGCCTTGGGTATGAAAGGCACTTCAGCCCTCGATCTCTCCTCATAACACCTGGTCAGGTCCTTAGGATCAGCAAGGGAGGGAAGTGTTTATTAGATGTCTACTTAAGAAGATGCTGAGAACTCATGCAACCTTCATGGACATCTGGAGTTGGAAATTGGATGGGATTGGATGGGATGGGATGTATATTTATATGAAAACTAGCTGAACCCGGGGCGAGCGCTGCTACGCGAGAAGGTGAAGAGGGAAGAGGCCTCAAACAATCATAAGAACCTTTCCCAGCCCAAATAACCCTGCATACAAATTTTCACGTTGATCAGTTCAGAACTTTCCAAGTCTATTAGGGTGAGATAGACACAAATTCATTTTTATATGTTAAGAAATCCTGCCTCCAAAAAGCCAAACGTGGTTACATTTGCTTGATTAGTTCTCGAGTTAAGCAGAAATGTGTGTTTAATTTTTATAGAACCCCCCCCCCCCCCCCCCGCTTCAAAATATCTTGAACTGACATAGAAACATATCTTGCCTTCCAAAACCTCCATGCGAAATTGCTTTTATTTGCTTCATTGGCTCTTGAGTTATGCAAAAAATTGTGTTTCATTTGTATGGGAGTCCACACTTCCAGAATGCGAAGGGGTCTCAAACCAACATAGAATATTTCTCTCCTTCGCCTTCTTTTAAGAAAAAGGAGGTGTTTCAGGTCACATTAGATTCATTTTTTGCCTTCAAAAGCCTCCACTTCCCAAATGTGGTTCCATTTACTTTAAAAGTTTCCGAGTTATGCAGAAATTTGTGAAGCATTTGTATGGGAGGTCTTCCTTCCTTTCATAAGGCAGAGGAGTCTCAAACTACTACAGAAACACTTCTCTCCTCCAAAACCCTTCACATGCCAAATTTGGTTCCATATGCTCGATTAGTTCTCGGGTTATGCAAAAACTTGTGTTTCATTAGTACGGGAGCTCTTACATAGAACGGAGGGGTCTTAAACCATCATAGAAACATTTTTTGCCTTTGAAAATTTCTACATGCCAAATTTGGTTCCAGTTATTGATTAGTTCTAGAGTTATGCGGAAACTTGTTTTTCATTTGTATTGGAGCCTCCGACCCCTACCAGAGAGAAGAAGAGTCTTGAACTACCGTAGAAACATTTATTGCCTTCAAATCCCCACATGCCAACTATGGTTCCGTTTTCTTTATAAGTACTCGAGTTATGCAGAAATTTCTGTTTCTTTTGTACGAGAGCCCTCTCTCCTTCTATAGAGGGGAGGGGTCTCGACCCACCATAGAAACAAATCTTGCCTCGAGGAAACTCCACATGTAAAATTTGGTTACTTGTGGTTGATTAGTTTTCAGGTTGTGCAAATAATTGTGTTTCATTTGTGTGTGAGCCCTCCTCTTAAAAAAGGTAGAGGGCTCGAAAGACACCATAGAAACATTGCTTGCTTCCAAAAACTCTCACATGCTAAAATTGGTTTCCTTTGCTTGATTAGTTCTCGATTTATGCAGTAATGCGTGTTTCATTTGTATGGGAGCCCCTTCCCCCCTTCAGACAAGGTAGGGGTCTCTTACTATCTTAAGAACCTTCTCCGGCCCTAAAAATTCTTCCATACACAATTTCACGCCGATCGGTTCAGTAGTCTCCGAGTCTACAAGGTTCAGTCAGACAGACAGACATAAAGACAGAAATTCATTTTTATATACATAGATTGATCGTTGGGAGTGACGAAGCTAAGAAAGTTAATGCACTTCTTCGTTGTCCGCTTTTCTTGACTGGAACACAGGCCTTTCCGCCTTGTATCTAGGCAATCTAGGGTGTAATGCTTTTGCTTGCCTTCTTGTCTGTCGGTTGCAACATGAGAGCACTAACTCTAGTCCTAACCTTTGCTGGCTTTTGGTTATAGTGCCATTACTCGCTTTCTGAAAGTGAAGATGGACTCACCGTCACAAAGAGTCATTTTGTCAAGTGCGATTACTCCGAATGAAATGACAAACATGTTTTTAAACTCCTCTTGTATTTTTACAGACAGCCAAGCGGCACTCAAAGCGTTAAGTAATTATAAATGTACATCCAAACTTGTCTGGGAATGCATTCTTTCATTGCGAAAGGTGTGCCAAGAGAACTCGGTAAATTTATTCTGGGTTCCGGGACACTGTGGCATTGAAGGCAATGAAAGGGCAGACGAGCTTGCTAAACAAGGTTCAAATGCACAGTTTATTGGCCCAGAACCATTCTGCGGTATATCATACTGTGCCATAAAAATGGAATTAAAATCTTGGGAAGAGCAAAGGGTGATGACCAATTGGTTGGTCACCACAAAGTGTTCTCAAGCGAAAAGGTTTATAATTCCAAATGTTACAATTAGTAAAAAGCTTCTGGAGCTCAATAAGAGAGTTCTTTGTACCTACACGGGCCTAGTAACCGGACATTGCCCGAGTAGATATCATTTGAAGAACATTGGCCAGGTTCAGAATGATATCTGTCGTTTCTGTAACATGGAACGTGAAACCTCGGAACATCTGCTTTGCAGTTGTGATGTTGTGTACAAGAGCAGACTTAAATTTCTGTACAGTGGCTATATGCAACCTAAAGAAATTTGGACTGCAAATCCTGGTAAGGTGGTGGGTTTATAAACTCAATTTTGCCTGACTGGGAGACGCGTCTAGGATGGTCACTTGACAAATGGTGATCTAGCTTTAAGATGCGAATTAGTATAGTAAACAGGGGTATATCACAAAAGTTCAACTCAGTGGACGCAGTGATTCTACGCCCCAACAAAAAAAAAAAAAAAAAACTCCTCTTACACTCTTACGGGCCACTTTGAACCGATAAAAAGCTACTGTTCAGATGCTGCTGGGGCCACTCGCAAAGTGTGATGGTGATATGGGAAGGTCCATTAATTATGTCACGCAGTAAGGGGGGGGGCGGTTGGGAGAACGTGACGATCCAGAAAAAAAATTGGAAGGTCCATACAAAAAATCTGACAAGAGGGGGGTTATAAGAGGTCATTTTTTGTGTGACGTAATTAATGGACGTTCCCTATTCTTATTTGAGAGTTAAGAAAAAAATAACTCTTAACAGCTGATTCCAACCGATGTTAATGTTGCTGTGGCCACTCACAAAGTGTGATGGTTTTCTTCTGAGAGCCTATTTGAACCGATCTGTATGCTGTTGGGACAGCTCTCATAGTGTGATGGGGGAAACAACGGGGAAGCAAACATGTTTTCAAACACCGCTTACTAGCCGTTTTGAATCGATCAAAACTAACCGTACGTATGATGTTGGAGCCTGTCACTAAGTGTGATGGTGGTTTTCTTTTTTGGGAATTAAAAATAAAGAATTACTCTTTGGAGCCGATTTTAACCGATTTAAACCAACAGTGAGGATGCTATTGGGGCTAGTCAGAAAGGTGTGATGATGATTTAGTTCATTGAAGAAACGAATCTGATTCAAACCAACTGTAGAGATGCAGTTATGGATGGTAGATGACTTTTGAGTCGACAAAGATGCTGCAAACTGTTATATGGTACGATGAAGTTCGATTAGCGTGTTACTTACTTTAACTTGATATACTTTTCTGTTAGTGGTGCAGCCTACAGTTCTCTAATATTAAAACTTTAATATCAAAGGCATGAGAGCACTAGTAACAGTATGCATACTAAATGGATGGAGGATACAATCATTTAGTATGTCTCGTTGTTACTAGCGCTCTCACGTCCTCTATATAAGATTGCAAGCAGTATAATGTTGGACAAAATTACAGGTAAAATTGAGCATTACTATTCCTTCATACGTTTTGAAATTCACTTTCTGAAATGTGCTACTGAAACATGATTCTGGGTGTTAGTAAACTAGCTCAGCTGCAAAATCAGTGCAAGCTGGAAAATCAACAATATAGAACTTCATTCGCATAAGAGCGCTAGTACCTGGTCACAAAACTGCTCAATAGCATGGTTAATGTTGAGACACACAACAGTACTGGCAGGATAGCCCCAAACTTGAAAACCCGCCTTGGCTATCACAATAATGAAACAAATGACTTCCGATTACAAATTTCAAAGATAATCAGAAGCAACATTCAAATTACCTGAACCTGTTTCCAAGCTGCCGTTGGTTGATCTCTTTGAAGTTCAACGACTGAAACCGTCCACGCTCTCGAAAATGAAGCTATATTCGGATGGTTTGGGGCGAAATATGTAAATAGATTATTGGTTTCGAACGGGAAATCTTTATGAATAGTAACAATCATTATATGACAAGTGTGTTAGCACAATCCATAAATTGTGACGAGAGTGTCATGTTATCGACATCAATCGACAGCAATAAATTCGATTTGTTTTACTTCTTCTCATTGCTTGAGGATGAATGAGTTCGAATCAGAGCGATAAAATGGAGCCACTGTTCAAAAAACAATATCCAAGGAGAAAATATGTTTACTTCCACTGACCTCTGTGCACACGAGATATCGATATTCAATCATATCGCTCTTGGCTAAATTTCAAAATAAATGTCCAAGTGCTTCTTGGAACCCGGTGGGTGCAATCCCAGCCAAGGTCGATGAGATTATTTTTTCCCAGGCGAAAACATCAATTGTTGATGATATCTAGGATTGTGGTCGCACCGTGAACCAGCCTAAGGCTGAAAGTCACCTAATTACAAAAAGAAGAAAATGGCAATACTTAAAGTTCGTTGAATTAATTGCAACTGTGTTCAATGGTTTGAGAGCCAAATCCCCAGCAAACCGGTTGATACATATCTTTCGGGCAATTTAGGTAGGATTATAGCAAAAGTGACATATTAAAACGTCAATGGATTTGCTTTTTAGAAGTTGCATTGCGATTACACTTCATAGAAGCTTTTATTTTAGTAGATTTAGTATCTAGTTGATTACTAGTTCTACTAGATAACATGAAGGGGTCTGGAGTAGCACCGGGAATGAGAGATTAAGAGCAAGTGAACTGCAAGATTTTTGAAGCAATGTCCCAAATTATAATGACTTTTAAATAATTATTAAAGGGTTTTCGAAAAAGTAACCGTTAAGTTCGTTTGTATATATAAAATAGAACAATAAACATTGTTTTTAAACGAAGCAACCCGTTTGTCGTCACAGTCGCTTTGTCTAACATTTCCGTGAGAGTAAATGAAATAAGAAATACATATAGTCTATTCCACTGAAAAAGCTAACCTCACTTTTGACCATGAGAGTATAAAAGATAACAATAACCGTCGTGTTCCCCGTCTTTCTTTCTCACACACGAATATCTGAACACAAGGGCCCCAGTATCTGTCAAATCTGAGGTGTGACGTCACTGTGATTTGGACCATTGCCAATCTTACGATCAATGACAAAATAAAAGTTTGGTCGTGTACGTTTATTTCATAGCCTGCTAGTAGACGAGATCATAGCAATCGAAATGTTTTGGTTGAATGTTTTCAAGAGCGGATGTGTAAAACGAAAGAAGCGGGTTGAAGAAATTGACGTTTGCAGCAAATCGTGAACATTCAAGGAATCGCACTCATACAACATTGTTAGTTTATGTTTGCGGATTGCGGAGCTGAGAAAAACATTTTATAGACCAAAAAGCAATCCACATGCTTTTAATAAGTCCCTGCAATTGGTAGCTTAATTCCTCGGCTTTACAATTTGTTTAGTCTAATGATCGTTTCTGAAAGCATGTTCCGGTAGATTAGAAGTTAGGGTGATACGGTCAAAATTTGGTCAAGGGAAAACGCGTGTAAATCGGTGAAATCGTTTATTTAAAAATCAAATTAAATTTCTTTTTCAAGTTCAATTAGTATAAAATTCAGGAAAAATATTCAGTTAGGCTTCCGCTTTTCCAAATCCGAATTGCCGGGCCTTACGCTTGACCCCTGCCATCAGATTTTGTACAGCCACCTTGTCCACCTTCTTCGCCGCAGAAAGCCAGTTTGCCTTGAACTGCTGCTCGTCCTTAGCAGTTTTTTGGTCTTCTTTAGGTTCCGCTTGACAATAGCCCAGTATTTCTCAATTGGGCGGAGCTCTGGCGTGTTGGGAGGTTCTTGTCCTTGGGAACCACCTGCACGTTGTTGGCGGCGTACCACTCCATGGCCTTTTTACCGTAATGGCAAGATGCCAAATCCGGCCAAAACAGTACGGAACAACCGTGTTTCTTCAGGAAAGGCAGCAGACGTTTATTCAAACACTCCTTCACGTAAATTTCTTGGTTGACAGTCCCTGAAGCTATGAAATGCTGCTTTTCAAGCCACAGGTACAGATGGCTTGCCAAACCAGATATTTCTTTGCGAACTTTGACAGTTTCGTGTGCTTGAAAATATCTGCTGCCTTTCTCCTTCCTTTTGCCGTATGAAACTCCTGTCCCGAAAGCTGCTTGTAGTCGGCTTTGACGTAGGTTTCGTCGTCCATTACCACGCAGTCAAACTTCGTCAGCATCGTCGTGTACAGCCTCCAGGATCGCGCTTTGGCCGTCGTATTTTGTTTATCATCGCGATTTGGAGTCACTACCTTCTTGTAAGTCGATAGTCCGGCTCGTTTTTTGGCTCGATGCACGGTTGTAGACGATACACCCAGCTTATTTGCGGCATCTCGGAGAGATAGGTTAGGGTTTCGCTTGAAACTACCGGCAACTCTCTTGTCGTCTCAGCGGCTTCCGGTTTTCGATTTCCCCCGATCCAGACTTCCTGGCTGTCGACAAACGTTTCCCAAACACTTTAATTACATTTGTAACGGTTGATTTGGCAACTTTTAGCGATTTTGCCAACTTTGCGTGCAGAGTAGCTCGGATTTTCGCGATGCGCGAGCAAAATTTTGATACGCTGCTCTTCTTGCTTGGACGGCATTTTGACAACTGAAGAGTGAATTCCAAAATCAAAATAGGAGCAACATTCTACACACAACACCTTCAAAATGAGGGGTGTTCAGGTTTTTTAAATGCAAAATTGAAAGAAATACGTCAAGTTGATATTGACCAAATTTTGACCGTATCGCCCTTTAGCAGAGGGATTAACGTACGAATATTGGTAGTTTTAATTTTAGACTACATACAGCCTCATCAAATATTCCAGGTGCTGAATAAATTGCTAAAAGTCCGTCCCGCACCCTTGTAACTTTTTGAAAATAAAAATCTGAAATATATTTTTTGCAAATTCGCACAAGTAAACGCGAACGAAACCCTTTAGATTCCGCTAGAAAAACCTTGTCCTTTGATAGATAACCCTATTGCCGGAGTCATACAGCCTTTTTAAGCGAGTTTTTGACTTGAAGATGACATCGCAGTAAGTCTAGTATTTATACTAGATGTGTGTGTGTGTGTCAGTATCTATGTGTTTGTAAATGTAATATTTACCTATCAAGATGGGTCAGTTATAATTTATAGATGAGGTAGTTTGCCGTTTTTATTATAAATGATCTATGAAATGTTGCACTGCGTAGTGAGCGAAAAAAAATGGAAAAATAGAGCATCAATAATGTTTTAGATTGTGTTTTCGCCACAAGCTCAGGAACGGTTATATATAGTAATTTTCTGCTTCGTAAGGAAATTCCATATTTTTCTGTGTGTTATCTATAGTTTCTAGAGAAAGAGGTAAGAGTTTTTTCTTTACAATGCAAAATACACCATTAACGTATCTTCTCCAAACTGCCGATTATTGATTTGTATCTCAAAATTTTTTTTTATCTGAATTTTTCTTGAAAATTACTAATCGTTTTTATTCTTTTATTTCTATTTTAGGTGAGTTATAAACAACAAGCCAATTTCATCATCAGAGGCCATGCTTAATATAAAAAGGAATAGAGTGTTAATATTGGTATGTTTGTAGATTTTTTGTTGAAAAACATAGAAAAATAGATGAAGAGGATGAAAAGTAGCCGAATAAGATGATAATGATTGTAAACGAATAAAAAGGAAGAAGATGGTAAAACAAGAAGAAGAAAAAGCTACGCCAAAACGAACGAGGCAAAACAGCCAGCAATACTGGCAACAAATAGACACGAAGCATGAGGAAAAATCGAAAAAATGAGATTTTTTTTCGTTTTTTCTGACGCTTTCTTGGTCTATTTGTGTCCAGTATTGCTGGCTGTTTTGCCTCGTTCGGTTTGGCGCAGCTGTTGTTTTTTTTCTTCTTGTTTTACTATCTGCTTTCTTTTTATTCGTTTAAAATCATTAGCATCTTATTCGGTTACTTTTCATCTTCGTCATGTACTTTTCTATGTTTTTCAAATTCTTGATCATCTTCTACATCTTTGTTTTTCTTCACCTTCTCTTTTTTGCCTTCAAGCTGTATACTACGAGCTATTTAGGGCATCTCGAAGGCCTGCTACACTAATATTGTTCTCTTGGTTTAGGTTCTTTCTTAAGTGGAAACGTGTGACGTTTCCGCGTATCACCAATCCTCAGGCACTTCCTCGCTAGTCACTGGTGCTTCTACGATCCGTACACTTGAGTGTGTCGCATTTTATCACCCTCAGTTTTGCCTCCTTGGCTAATACCACTGACAGTTCAATCATTTTCCTATCGCTTGTTTCACCGCTATCAGTAAGTCTTCGCCTGGTTTTTCGGACGACAATTGGTGACTAGATTTTCCACAGTGTTACCGTTGATGTCAAAGTGTTCAGAGGTCCAACAGAAACAGACGGGTTTATTGTATGCTGTTTGCTCCATTACTTCGATCCATGGGTGTTTGGAAGTCACGATTTCCAAATCCTGGAGGCACGATACCGAGTCTGTGAAGATTGTCAGCTCGTTAGTCACGTTCGGAATCGATATTGCTCTTCCGATGGCATACGCCTCTGCGGAAACGAAACACTGCATTCTTCTGGTAGGCTGTACATTAGTGCTAGTCCGTTGCCGCTCACTGTAGCTTCTACAGCGTTGTTGCCATTGGAGTCGTCTGGGTTTATCACTGTTGATTGCTGAATTCGTGTCGCGCGTTGTTGCTGTACTACTGGGCGAACTTTGTCAGATAGGTCGCCGGCTAGAACGCATTACTTAACGTCCTACACGATTGACCCGATTGTTGCGTACATGCCAGAGATGGTAAGCTTGTCTTGCAAGTTGATCAACTACGGTGAGAACCATATCCGTCAGTTCCAAGAGGCGCTTCGACGTTTATCAAATCAACGAGAGAGTGTTGTTGCTCTGGTCCTTCGTCAGTATTTGAATAGCAATATGCGCGATGGACTGTACTGCTAGCAGTTCAAATAGTAAAATGCCCGCTTTAGCCATAGTGGAGTTTATAGGACTGGTGACGAAAGGAACTTCAAGTCTACCGGTCCTCCTCGGCTGACTAGTTCGATCAATTGTGCGGACACTTATGCCGAGCCCAATTGAAGAAAAGGGTATCCCGATCAAAATTTGGTCAAACAGTAATGTGTGTGAGTCGATCAAAGTTTTCATTAATTAGTCAAATTCTTTTTCATTTTCAAGTTCAGTTAGTACAGAATACAGGAGAAATATTCAGCTAAGCTTCTTTTTCACCGAATGCGAATTGCCGGGTCTTTCGTATAACACCAGCCATAAGATTTTGTGCAGTCTCCTGGTCCACTTTATTCGCCGCAGAACGCCAGTTTGCCTTGAACTGTTTCTCGCTCCAACAGCTTTTTGAGTCTTCTTAAGGTTCTGCTTGACGATGGCCCAATATTGTTCGATTGTGCGGAGCTCTGGCGTGCTGAGAGGGTTCTTGTCTTTAGGTACCACTTGAACGTTGTTGCCAAATCCTAGCTGCTTTGCGACATCTCGGACGGAGAGGTTGGGGTTCCGCTTGTAACAACGGGCAACTCTTTTTCTCGTCGCTGTGGCCTCCGACTTTCGATTGCCTCCCGATCCAGCTTTCCTGGCTGTCGACAAACGATCACCGAATACATGTAATACGTTGGTAACAGTTGATTTAGCCACATTCAACAATTTCGCCAACTTGGCGTGAGAGTAATTTTGCTGCGTTGCTTCTCTTCCTTCGACGACATTTTGATAACTGAAGTGCTAATCTCAAAATCAAAATTAAAGCCTGATGCTACACGCACACATCTTCAAAATGAGGGTTGTGCAAAGTTTTTTAATGCACGATGATAGGAAATGTGTCAAGTTTAAGTCGACCAAATTTTGACCCCATAGCAATAAGGAACAGCGTTACGGAAATCTCTGAGCCTTGTGGTACACAATTTGCCAGGGGGTATTTCCTCGATGCTGCTTACGGTCACCTGGAAGGTCCATTCCGAGAGGAAGCTTTGCATTAAGTTCATCATCCTTCCGTTTATTTTTCAAGATTTCAAGGTGCGTAGTTTCGCATGTCGCCAGGTTTCGTTAGGTCTTAGGTCGCCAGGTTTTCTTTAGATCCAACGAGGCTATCAGACAGTGTCCATCCTGATTTGGTATCGATCTCTCCAACTTGGTAAAATATGTGCTCGTATCCTGCACTAAAGGGATGTTGACATTTGTCGTGCCGTCCAATCAATTCCAGTTCCGTAGTCATCGATTGATAATCCGCTTGAGTAGCTTTGCCATGCAGCTGGTGAGCGATATTCGGAATTCGAATCGGACAATAGCATTCCGCCAGCTAGCGGGAATCACACCAGTATTTCAGATTCTGTTCAGTCGCTCAAGAACGTCATTTTGACGGATAGAGGAATACGTTATAAGCAGTGGATATCCAGCCAAATCGGGACCTAACGAGGCAACTCATCCTTTGTCGAGAGCCCACAGGAGTTCGTTGAGCATTATATCGATGATGGAGTACCCATCATCGGAGTTGGGCGAAAAACCTATGGACTCTCGTTCTGTTGCTGCCTTTGCCATCTGGAAGGATGGAGGGTACCGGGAGGAAATTGATCAGTTGTAGAATGTTGCCAGTTCTTCCACTGCTTCTTTGAGGTTATCCTTGAGTCCATTTACTCGCTTGAGTACCTAGCTCTTTGTTGTCAACTGCCACGCAGTGTTTACCGCCGTCTTGCTATTCGGGGATATTGTGGCTACAATGTTTTCCCCGAACTGCTGCGTTGCCTACCACACTGATGTTCACGCTATTGCAATGGCTATCACTGTGGCGTCATTTTGACTTCATTCATGACGTTAGAGAAATAATGCACAAACCCATAATGCAACTGAAACCTTCAACAGTCAAAGTAAAATAATCCCGGCACAGGATACCGATCAACTGTAGTTTGCATGTTGTCAATAATCAATACCGATGTATGAATAGATTGTAACATAAACATAATCAAACATCTAGCATCACCATCTGTGCAACATCCACCATTAAACATATTGAGTATTGCGATGATACATTGAAAATAGCACAAAGAACCTTTATAGTTTAAAGAATAGTTTCCACCTTTTTTTTTGAAATTATTGACTATGCTTCTATTGAATAATAGAGATTAAACTGTCTGACAAATTAAGAGCAGTCTAGCGATTAAATGAACTTGTTTATAGTAGAAATCGAACGTGCACTTCTACATTCGTAACCTACAAGTGTACCCGTCATATAGTTGTCCCATACATCTATGAAAACGCAACGCCTGCTGTGATTCTAAAACATACACAGATCATAGTGGTGTCTCGATGTATGTTGTCGCATTAAACGTGTTAAAATGCTCGATCTAATTTTTCGACAGAATGTTGTCTTGATTATTAATTTAATAAGCAAAACAAATTATTGTTTTACATTTCCCGTTTGATGATAATAAATATGTATACATTTCCTTATGATGCAAGACAATCTTGTTCACTTTACACAAAATCCTCCATGCCTTTAAACAAACCAATTATCCGTTACAGAAAGCAGAGTGGTTGAAAATCATGGGTAAAATTACTAAGTTTTTTCCAATTACAAACAATCGGTCAATTAATGGTCGTCATTCTCGGTTTACTAGTCATGATCGGTTTAGTTTTTATTTCTCTCCTGATGAACATATTCGAATATTTTTACATCTATGGATTTTTCTTTAATATTTTGTTTTTAAGGCCAAGGGCCGCGAGCAGACTTTAAGATATGATTGGCATATTATAGCTCATCCAAGGCTTTTTTATGTCTAAAGTGAAAGATGACTGAAAGTGAGAGTTGAAAGAAAGGCTGAAGGAAAATATTATATTTTGAATTGACTATTTTTCTATTTCATACTAACAGAGACTGTAAACTCTGAATAAAACGGAGCAAAATATAATAGCAAATACATTATGCTTCGAAGGAAATAATGTATAATCTACATGAATCTTTATGAGAGGAAATTAAGGACTTGACTCATAAAAAATGAGACACACAAAAATGATCACCAAAAATTCATTTTAAATTGGATACTTCTCAAATTTTCAGGGATACAAAAATTATAAATTGGCTATGTTTTGGCATAATTTATTTATTGAATTTCCTCCCCCAAGCTGAATGCTCGTACATTTCTCTTAACACTGCCCATGAGATCTTGGACGAGGCTTTGTCCATCTTCCTTACACAATTTCTCCCAGTTTTTCTTCAAAGCTTGATCGGTTTTGAATGTTTTTCCACTTTTCTTCAACTTCTTCTGCATTATCACCCAAAACTTTTCGATCGGACGAAGTTCTAGTGTATTTGGCGGGTTCACCTCCTTCGGGACCACAATAACGCCATTCGCTTCATACTAATCCATTACAGGCTTGGCGTAATGGCGCAAAGCGAGATCCGGCCAGAACAGCGTGGGACCACGGTGAGAGCGGAGGAAGGGCAGCAAGCGCTTCTGCAAGCATTCCTCTCGATAAATCTGCCCGTTTATGGTGCCGGCTGTAACGAACGGTTTGCTGTACTGTCCGCACTCACAGATTGCCTGCCACAACAGGTAGTTCTTCGCGAATATGTCCATCTTTCTCTTCCGGAACTTTACCGACAAAAAACTCGAGGCCGGGGATTTGTTTGGTGTCCGCCTTGATATATGTCTCATCGTCCATGACGAGACAGCCTGGCTTGACCAGCAGCTCACGGTACAGCTTCCGCGCACGCAATTTGGCCACCGTGTTTTGCTTGTCAGCCTTCCTGACCTTAAAAACACGTAGCCCAGCCTGCTTCATGGTCTGCTGGACGAACCACTTCGACGAATTGACCTTTTTGGCCACGTGGAAAGGTTCGGGTTATTCCTAAAGTACTGCCTTATATTCCGCGCCTTCTCTGGGTATTCCGTTTTTTTTGTTTTCAGCCGCTTCCAGCGCTCCGCTCAATGGGCTTCGTCTCCTGGAACATCTTCACAACGCGGGACACGGTGAAATGGTGGATTTCAAGCCTTTTGCCGATCCATCTGTGCAACTGACCAGGATTATCGATCACCGCGCCCAAGATTTGCTGGCGTAGCTCTTTTTGTTTCGAATGCATCTTAAAAACTACTTGACAAATCGCAAATTTTGTACACATAAACATAACTTTCTAAACTAGTACTACCCAAAAAATCATTAATTTTTACCCACGCGATAAAAAGTTACACCCAAAACAAAGTGTCGCATTTATTCCGAGTCCAATCTTTAGTAACATGAGAAAAACATGTAGCTTTTATTAGAGAGTTTTGTTTTTAAATAAATAGGAGGATCATTTCAATGGTAGTAAGAAAGAAAGTTAGCTTGCCTTGACTGGCAAATTTTTGCAATCGTTCAATTGAAACATAAATTGGCAGAAAACATTAGCATGAAAAGTAAGTATCGTGAACAAATGCCTGTACACTTACTGAAATAAACACATCGACGAGAAAGGTGTACACTACCAATATTTCCTCTGCATTTAGTGGAGTTTTGGTTTCTCTTTGTTGAGATATTTACCTAAACAATTTAACATCACGCCTTGCCCTGGTATTTACTAATAAAAATATTTAATATTGCTAAAACATATTCAGCCTCAAACGTGTGCTTGGAACCGATAGTATTCAAAATGCCAACATCAATAGCGAAGGAGTCTAATTCTTAACGTAAACAATAACTTTTGTCGTCGGTTTTTCATTAACACTCTTCCGCACATTTATTTCACTTTTTTCACTTTCTCTTCCGCACATTTACTTCACTTCTTTTCATTTCGTAGTTTCTGCTTTTGGACCCATATTCGGGTGAGGAATGTAGGAGTTGGAGATTTAGTGGCTTCCATGAACTATTGTGACGTCTAAAATTTACCTAAATACTCCTTCCTCAATAGATGCGGCTTCATCAAGCTCGAGCAAATGTTAAATTGTTATATTATTGTTTCTGAGCTTATCAAGCAAGTTTTAAGTTCACAAGCATATTAGATAAAGTATTGAAAAATACTAATGTCTTTAAATGGGAAGGGCTCATTAAGCCGAATGCTTGAACGCCTGATATGGTTTATCGGGCCGAATGGATCATCAGGTCAATAAACCCAAAACCTTAACCGTCATAATTGAAGTTCAGCTGAGTAATCGTAACGTCAATGAACCTTTCTGTTTATACATATCACTGCTCCTAACTCACAATGTTACCAGAAAGCAAAAACGAAACAAATTGAGATGCATGAAAACGTTGTCCTGATTTCTTATCTCAAACTCAACATGTTGCCGTTCATTCGATTATAATGAACAACACTGTACATGTTCAAAATTAACCGGAACATCAGCGTCACCCCAGAAGAAATCAACTGACAGTGTCCGAAAGGTCATTTATCAGTACACCCTCAGGCCCCTGTCCGGTCGTACCGATCGGGATCCGCCGACAAACGATCGATCGATTCGTTAAATAAATGTGCTGCTTCGTCAGATTCTTTTCTTCTCCACTTGTGTTCGACACATTTTGACAAGAGAGTAAATCGTAAAATTTTATTAACACTTTTGCGTAACGGTAAAACTCTTGCCCTGCGCCGGTCGGTCGGTCGGTCGGTTCGACTCGATTTCGGTTGATCCTTCGGTAACGACGGAAATCTTTTCGGCTCGGCTAGCACCCAACCGTACACGTTGTTGCTGTTCCGATTGATCTTCCCTAATAAAGTGCTGTCACGCGAGAGCGCTTAAAAATTGCTCAATTTTTCGCATGACTACGCTTCCAATGCGTCATCGCAGCGCTCAGCAGCAGCAGCAGCAACAAGCTTCACCAAAGTTAACAAGTAAAGTGAGCAGTTTTAAGCAGTTGGTGCGCTATTAAGAATTATGGCCACAATCAGGGGACCCGCAGGCGGATTCTTCCGAGAGCAGCTTGCATTCATTTGGGGAACGGAGCGGCACAGGAGGGCGACAATCGACCATAAAAGGCGGTGGCAGTGCGGTGTCGGTGCAATAAAGAATAATTGGAAGAATTGGCAAAGTTATCGCTTAATGCCATTATGAAACGTGTGTGTGTGTGGGGAGGTTAGCTGACTTTTTCCAATGTCCCGGTCAAGACGTTTTAGGTTTTCTCAGATTGCATCAGTCCGGGGAATGGGGAATTCCGGACATTTTATCTGGAACTGAAAGAATATTGCATTGTGGTATTGGAAGGATGCTCATTCATTAGATTGAAGAAGTAATCTTATAGCTCTACTATTTTCTAGAACATGGGAACCAATTGCGAATGCCGTTTCGCCTGAAACCATAGCAGCAACAAGTAATGAATATAAGAAAAAATCACTGAAGTTTTCAGAATTTGAAATAATGTTTCATAATTCAATTCGAGCATTCTTTTTAATCCAGATAATTTCAATGTGTCCCTCTGTCTGTTTAATTGCATCACAGAAAACGCAGTAGAAAATTACCCATTGGGTGTTTTCTCTTTACAGTTCGAATAGAAGTAGTATAGAGTGCATTTCTGTTTGTTGTATTTTTATTGCTGGCGTCACCCGAAAAGCAACGTCGCGAATTGAGTTTAAGCAAGCACCTGGGCAAACCTTAACTCTCTCATCGGGACATCGGAAGACAACTTAAAATCGTGCAGTCAACGGTGAGTCGTGTGATTAAACGTTACTACGAAACTCTGAGCATCGAACGGAAGGAAAATGAATGTTTTACTTGTGATCAGGATCACAAGCGTGTCGTGAAAGCGTTGAAGCAAAACTCCAATGCTTCGGTCAGTGGTGTACCCAAAAAGCTGAATCTGTGCAAGTCTTTCGTTCAGAGAGCCAAGGACCGGAAGGGACTGCATACGGAAAAAAGTGTAGAAGGCTCCAAATTGTGACTGATGATGAGACTAACGTCAAGGCGGACTTTCGGCAGCCTTCGAGGCTATTATTCTCCAACGCCCAGCACAATTTTGATGTTCCGGAGGAAGTAAAGAGGCAGAAACTTTCAAAGTTTGCCATAAAATACATGAGTCGGCAAGCAATCTACTCATGTGACAAATGGAGTGCTCCGTTCGTGACTACCGGGACTGTAAACAAAGAGAACTACCTCAAGGACTGTCTACAGAAGCGTCTGGTTCCTCGATTGAAGCAACACGAGCGCCCTACGATCTTTTGGCCGGTTGTAGCTTCGTGCCATTATTCAAATGTTGTCCTGGAGTGATACGAAGTCAACGGAGTCACTTTCGTACCCAAAGACATGAACCCTCGCAACGCACCGAAACTAAGGCCCATCGAAATATACTGAGCTATTATGTAGCAGGCAGTACGGAAGCATCCCAAAGAGGTCAAATCTAAGGAAGACATGAAGAAAAGTGGGTTTCCGTACAGTAGAAGTGGAGTTAAGCTTAAAGTGCAAGCTTACGGCTATGGTATTGAAATTAAATGAAATCAATATGCCAAAAACTTACTAATTGGTTATAATATATTGTCTGAAAGTTTTAAAAGGATCGGTCTACTAGGTAGTTTTCTACAGTGTTTTTTGTGTGAAACAACTTGATGTGGGACCCCTTTATGTTCAAATAAAAAAAATATCAAAACAAATTTTCATTGATTCCTGTATTAATTCGTGGTTTTACAAAAATAACTCCACTCCCTGTCGGACAGCGCTACGGCATTTGGTCGGTACTTTGGCTATAGCCACCGAAAAGAAAAAAAGGTGACATATTCATCAGTTCCTTTTTGGTTTTCGCCACAAAATTGTTCGAAAAGATCCTCCGCTTCAGGTTTGCCCAGAAATGTCCAATTGGGTGCAGTTGGGGCACGTTAATGGGTTGGCATTCTTGGAGGCGACGGGAACGCTCCTCCAGCAATCGCTTCGCGTAATGTGCCAAAGCCTGATCCAGCCAGAACACGAAACCATCCTTCGGGTGGTGTTTCCTAATGAAGGCCGCTACTTTCGGTAAGTACATAGTGCTGTACACCTCTCCGTTGACCGCAAGTCCCCGAAGAATATAAGAGTGACTTTGATATCCCCTTTTCACTGATTGTCACCCACAAAAGGACCTTCTTCGGGACCTTCGTGTGAGAAATGTACTTCACGTCGCTGCTCCAGTCATTGCCGTCAATCGTCAGGTACGTCCCGTCGTCCATGGTCGAGCATCATCAGCCGCTTGCGCTTCCGACACGGCCGCTTCTGACCGGTCACACCGACCTTCCGGCTCAAGGTGTGGAAGGATTTAGCCACATTGCCTTCCGTGTTCCGCTTCGGAGCTTGCTGTATTTTCCGGTCACACAGCTTGCACTAGATGCTCTCACCTTTTTCCAAGGGCGCTAGGATCTTGTACTTGGTCGTTCGACTGTACATGACCGACACAAAGTAAGGCACAATGACTGACTTCTTCACTCCGCGGTAGTAATTACAAACTATCGAACGAAATGGCTTCACTGCTTTCGCAATATCTACCGTAAACGAATTGATGGAACAGTCTTTTTTTTCCTGTGTATAGCCTACTACCAAACGTCAGTGTCATCGCAAGAAAAATCGGTGAAATTTGTGTCGTATTCTTTAATGCAAGCGTCAGTTGCTTTTGAAAATAATTTCATGCATGCCCGTTTCTCACCAACCGAGTCTCATTCATACGATACGAAAACCTTTACCCTTCTTCATGGTGGTGTTCATTTATGCACTGCATTCAGCTTGTGAACAACAGGACCACGAAGGTTTGTTTGTTGGACAACACAAATGCTTGTGTTGTCTTTTAACATGTTGTTCATGAATTGTTTTGATGGATTTTCCTTCTTTTGTGCTAAGCTCTCGTATTCGACGAAAAATCATTTGCAATTTTTGTTGTTTTCTAAAACTGCGACAAAAAATATTTATTGTTTCGTACGGTCAGTTCCAGTTAGTAAAACAGTGTTCAGGACGATTTCAATATTCAACTAACAACGTAAACAACACATAATCCACATTTTCAACGGGATTTTTTTTTACATGGAAAAAAATCCATTCCCAGATCCGTGAACAGCAGTCATGAGCTCAAGAACAAGAAAAAATACACAGTGAATCACGTAACCATGAACTAAATAACGTCCAAAGGAAACAATCCTGGAAAAGTGAACTAGTTCACGGTCCGTTTTCATTTTAGGGAACGCTTTTTTGTTTCTGTGTATCGAGATTTTCAGCACTGGGCTAGTTCATGTCGCGTCGTTGTCATTCAAATACCTTTTGAATATTTTCGTAACTTGTCCGGGGGTGAGATTCGAACTTGTGACTTTGGTGTGAGCGGTATGGATGTTAACCATTACGCCGGGGTCGCCCCCCTCAACAGGGTTTTAATAGCAGGTTTGCGCTCAAAAAGGCAAGGTTGTCGTATTACGCTGTAAGACAGCTGAGAAAACAGGATGGGTGGATGGTACCATTCATTGTACTATAGGAGACCTGACTGTAGAGATTTTATACTGTATAGACCGTATAGTCATTGAAAATTTATTATGTTTAGTTTTCAAACTTAAGAGAAAGTTCTCGTTTTTAAGTTGTTGGAATTAAATTTGCCGGCTGCATCGCATAATTTACATCTTTTTAAGGTGAAGGCTGCTTGAGTCCGCAAATGGCCGTAATTATGACAGAATTGTATAACCACATCGCATATGTGAAGACACAAATCTAAGAAACCATTACCCAAGAAACGCAACTTATGTGCAAAAGTCATATTAAAGATATAGCTTCTCGTGTTTTTTCGGTTTTTCTGACTCAATTCTTGATTCGTATGTAACCAATAGGTCATTAGGTCATATGCGAAGTTATTATATGAACATTTAGGACTAATGATAAATTCTGACTAGTAATAGGATTTGAAAAACATGCTATTTAAAAAGTGATGTCGTGTCAACACGATGTTCAATGAGTTCTGATACTCTTTTAAAATATGTTGAAAATATGAGATTATTTTTTTTTTCATTAGTTTTTTTAAATGTTAAGGCAATTTTTTTTTAAATACGTAAGTTCATCAATCTGACTTCAGTAATCATATCAGAATTCAAGGTATGCGTTTTCCGCCTAAAGATCAGCGACCTAGTGAGTTGATTGTATATGCAATATTCTGGCAAACACTTTCGGCTGAATGCCTAAAACAGTCCAGAATTTGCTAGTTTAGAGAATACGCAATGGTGTTTCAGGTTCAATTATGAAATTAGTTTTTTTTTAATCAGTTCGTTTATTTGTTAGGCTCAGGCGTGTATACGTAACACATCTTGTCTTGCGGAAGCTCGATTGAGTTCTGAATTATTGTAATTAACATTGTTTGTTTAATTTTTCGATTTTAGTAAAAATGGGGCGCCAATTACTCGTGGCTAGCTCGAGGTTAATGGGTCACATTGTCGTTTGGAAGGGACTTGGTAGGTAGCTTATTTCAGGTATCAGTTGCTGCTCATGGTTGCGACATCTAACAAATCGTCGGTCGCGGTAGTCCCTTTCAGGAACTAAGCCGCAGATGGGTGACCACAGCTTGCTGGGCAGGTACAAGTAGCACGGAAACAAAGGGATAATATAACTGGGACACAATGGCAGGGAATTTACTAGAGTGGAAGGAAGAGATGTGATGATCTTGCACTCTTAGATCAGACAATCTAAGGAATTCGTAAATCGCTTGCATGTAGGGAAGATCACGCATTCCCAAAACATCTCTTACCTCGTGGAAGGGTTGTCTACCTCGGACCACTAGGGTATCCAATAGTCGTGCTCTGGAGGTATGAAATTAGTTGAACACGCTTAGTTGTAAAATTAAAATGATCGTGCTAAAAAGCACCGTGGACAAGGAATGCGTTAGAAATTACTATCTTTTTCCTGTTTTCTTGGGCAGCACGATACCATCATGTACTATGTTTACTCCGGACGGTAGTTCATTCAACTCTTCGTCACTGCAAATGGCCGAACGCAAGATATCAGGAATGATTCTGATATACGGACGGCGTTTCTTATGCTTGATCGCATACTAGAATAAAAAGAAAAAAAAATAGAGGTGGGTTACATCAGGGATATAACCACAAATTTAACATAGGACAGCGTTTATGTGTCCCTTCTTATGAATTTTTATCGCTGGAACTGGAAGGTGCCCGGCTCCTACATGGCTTCGGAAGCGGATGCCACCCACGTGGATTATTGATTTTTACGACCCATGGCCACGGCAATAATTTTTCTTAAGAGAGGACGGACTTCAGTTATCAATACAGACACCGGCAACTAAGCAAAATAAATTTGCAACTGAGTGGAGGGGCGGGAGTCCATGGCTGTATGTAACATAGAATGCAACCTAACGAAATAAAAAGAATAAGACAATTTGAACCATTTGTCACCCGTTTTTGGGGGCCCGGAAAGGGAGAACCATATTTTCAACCTGTTCATATGCAGATTTGTATGGGAGCAAAATAGGTAATTTTTAAGTAAAATGTTATACTTTTTTTAAATTTAAATAAAAATATTTGTAATTTTTTCTGATCAAATGATGTATAAATGAAGTCATTCTGTTTAGTCAAACCGGACTTAAATAGCGTTTTTAATCCTTTCACTTTTGCATAACGCTCTCATTTTTCAAAATTTTGAAATAACATCCGGTATATAAAAGAGAAACGTAGTCTTAACGTAGGACTACGTTTCTCTTTTATATTTATAAAGAAAATAATGTTAAACCATTTGCTACCAGCATTTTAAGACCCTCAGATACACAGATTTGTTTGGGAGCCTAAATTGGTTAGAGCACATAATTTAACTACTTATATTTATTATAAGAAGTGTGAATTTTCCTGATTGAATTGTGAATGAATAAAATGATTGCGTTCAGACAAACGCGAGTTATTAGCGTTCAAAACATTCCATTTTACCGTTACGCTCTCATTTTTCAAAATTTTGAATCACAATCTCAATCATCAACAAAAGAAAGCCGCTACTAACGAAACTTTTGATGACTATAATAAACATATTTTTAACTGGCTCTGAAGGTAAGTGCATATATACATCTTGACAGTAGTCTAATAATAAGCTCATGATGGTTCATTGCAAATTATAGAGTAAATTATTATTAAATTGTAATGACCACACGGAAAAAAAATCCGTGCCCGGAGCCCTGAACTGCAGTCATGAATTCGAGAACAAGCAAAAATACACCGTGAACTGAATCACGTAATCGGGAACTAGTTCACGTTTTTGGGTAAAAATCATAAAAACATGAACTAGTTCACGGTCCGTTTTCATTTTCGTGAACGCTTTTGTTTATGTGCACACAGTTTGAAAGAATCTTGTTATTTTCTACACAGATAGATAGAAACATTCAATTTTCTGCGTTATCTAATGCACATAAAGGACCTACTAGATTTGGCAGAAAATAATGGGATATTTCATGTAAATTTAAGCCAGATAACGCCTGCATCTACCCTGTTGCATGGAAGATTGCAAACATTGTTGTATGGTGCATGAAAGATTGCAAACAATTCGTTGTTTACGTCTCCTTTGTCCCACAGGTATCGAAAAAATTGGCTAAGATGGTTGGATATTGGCCCAGAATTTATCCAGGTAATGTGTCGTCTAATGTCTAATGTCACAACTCGATTCTAATTTCTTCTATCGAATAGGTCTCTCAGACACAAATAAATGGGGCTATGGGGCAGGTTATCAGGATATCATTCACGTTGTCTGATATTACCTCGATTACAAAATTGCTAGATCTGATCTTTAAGCATACCTCCGGGTCCGAGGGAAACTGGAGAAGGAAGACATTAGAGATGTGCTGGGGAAACTGGACTTGGACAATATGGGGCTTATATATAATGTCGTTTTCGGTTATAAACCTGAGTCAGGTCTGACTCTGACTCGCAATTACCCAACGAAAACGGATCCAGAGTTGAGTCAGTATGATAGTATTGGTGCATAACATAAACATAAACAAATTTAAACATATTATTTTGACGGTTCATGTTTGTGTGGATTGGTGAATCCAGGTTGGACCTCGAAAAAAGTTGAGAGCAAACCTCATCGGTTTGAGCGAATCTCATTGATTGAATGAAAAAACGTTTTGACAGCTGTTAGACCTAGGGCGAACCCAATGAGGTCTATACAGGTGGCAAAGAGCAGGGTGTTTGTCAGTATTAGTAACGAAAAATGTGTAAACAATCCATGATTTCGGGTAGTGACGTAAAACTCCAAAAACAACCGAATGATAACAAAGCAAGTTAAGTTTTTTTTCCGCATCCTTATAGTGCACAAAAAGGCATTTTTCCGCCGAAACCTTTTAAAAACTATACCAATTACCGAAAATAAACATTCCATCTTGTGATTTGCTGCTGTTGTAAATTGTTGTTTTTGGAGATCTACGTCAGACATGTTTACAAAAAACAAGCTGTGCTTCATCTCACGAATACAATAACAGTATTTTGAATGACACTAATCCAACTTAACCACTTATTTTCCACCTGTATAGACCTCATTGGGGCGAACCCAGTTCCGCTATGGCACCCCCCCTTTGCTGTCGTTTTAATATGTGTATCTCGTCCCCTCCCCCGTCATTCCGCTTTGATTATATTATAACTGGTTAACGCAATACACATTTTACGCTTGACCAGCAGCAACTATACCGCATCGCCAACATGCTGCTGAAAGTCAACGCTAAGACCAATACTTCTCCATTATTGTAATCCCTTACCTTGACCTAGCTGCAAGTTTTTTGGCTTCCCTAAGTTACCTAAGTTTTTATTAAACCACTGTGGAAATGAAAAAGAACTTGACTCCGTTATGCCTATGGAACTTGGTTCTAATAAATAATAAAAACTACGATTCTAATAAATGAAAAATAAGCCAAAAAGCCTAATTGTTCAACTTCCTGCTTCAGTATTCAATTTGGTTGCATACTGTCCCCAAAAAAGAATCCTTATCACAAACGAATCCTTCTGAAGGTGCTTTGGTTGGCAATGAATTTCTTGAAGATATCATAATCCGACAGTTTGCCTTAATCGTTCTCCACACCTTCAGATGAAACTACAGATCCTTAGTTCCAGTTTGACGCTTGCTATGTTCTTGCCAATCGACAGTATGCCAGTCATGGAAATGTTCGAGAACGCCACACACGCTCGATTTAGCCAATTTTAACGACTTCGCGATTTTTGAACCTGACCAGGCCGGCTTTTGGAAGTGAGTGCCCAACATTAATTTTCGGTTCGCGGTTCCCATCAAGAATAACTTCTTTGAAACAAAATGAATTGTGAGTGAGAATCCGTAAAATAGGAGCCCCGCAGTAAAATAAACAGTGAGACTGATCCAGATATTAAATTAACACATTATAACATTTCACGATACAATGAAAAATCTTCATAAATCACAATTAAAGCGTTTAACCGATGCGATTAGACGTTCAGAACTTCTGGAGTGTGGTGAAATTTGAGTAAAGAAATGATCATTTTTTTCTGCTTCCATTTCCCCCACGCAACAAACCAACATCGTAACAAAGGGACATTCGTTATCCGTCCAAATCTCCGCAATTAACAACGCGTCCCCCCACAAGCACTGGTCTTAAGGAAAGTGAGTAGCTGTGTCTTCTCTTTATCAGCTAAATGGACAAAGCATCACATCATTTTCAGCAATCCAGAACGAGGCCAACGATAATCTCAAGACGACTGCCTTCCCCGTCAAGCTCCGGATCGTTTTCCCACCCTTTGAGGTTTCTGGGTTAAGCCAACGCTCATTCAGTTGACTGACGACCATCATCTCCAGATCTGACGATGACAATGATGAATTTAATTTCACTCGTCATAAATTTTATTGCTTTTGGCTTCCCTTCCCATCTTCTGTTCTGTATATGTTCCGGTTTGGAAATTGTGGGCTGGGCCAGTGCATCCCAAAGGACACACTCAGAGCAAAGCGATACACCACCGACATCTTGATTCTCTGGACTGCATTTCCCATTCTTATGGCAAGTGTTTCTTCTGGTCCACCAAAGCTGTCTTCGTAAAGTGAAGCTTTAACTATATTTTTTTCAACCGTCCTTTTTGTTTATGGTGTCATCTCCTCTTTTTTAGATGGCAAATTTAAAACAAGTGACTCGGAACGATGAATCCTCCCAGTGCGAAGCTGGATCATTGTTGGACAGTTCAACCATCAGGGCACCCTCATCGGACGCTTGCTACTGTATCGTTGGAGCTTTGTTTTGTGGCTTGATTCATTTGAGGCGGAATGACACTAATCTTGTGAATGGATTTTTCATGACTGTTGGCTCTTGGGGCTTTATTTGCGATGGATGAATTTGTGCTGGTGACAATATGGACATAGTGCCCCCTCAAAGCTGGGATTAGAGTAGTTTTCTGGTCATTCATAGTCTCTTTCGGTTCTAGAATTCCATCGTAATGACAAATTTTGCACTTCAGTATGGTGTTATTCCATCACTCCTCAAAATCAACCCCCTACCCAAGGATTTTATCTTAAACACTGCAGTACATTTATTCTTTTCTCATATATCCACCCTCCTTCCGAATTACGAAACTGAATCCCTTGGAGTTTTATCCGTTTCGACGCACCGTATAAACCCACCCGCGGAAAATAAACAGTAAATTTAATTTATGTTCATTGTTTTTCTTGGAGATCCAAGGGACGGGAATTACACCTCCGTTTCATCGGAAGTACCCGAAAACTCGAACAACGGTGAATACTTTGCTGCAACGACGACCAACCTCGACCACCAACCCAACGGACCGAACGACGGCGACGCGTTTGCGCTCGATGGCCAGAGGGAACGAACCTCAGGCCGCCGAAAAAAAGGGTATTCAGTTTCAAGACTTTCGGAAGAAATTTCCGGCTTCTGCGGTGAGGCTACAATGTGGATCGCTGCATTCTACTGAAACTTGATTGCCGGAAAACGGTAAATTGTTGCCCCGTTCTCTTGTGGTGAAATTTATACAAGGGTACACGAGTGGGACTTAATTTAATACCGCCTCTTTTAAGATGAAAAAAAAAACAAAATAAAAATATGAGGGGAGGAATCAACAGTCGGATATAAAGTGGCGCGTAAAGTAGCAGATAATAAACTGAAACCCCGAAAAGTTCGAGGCGGTGGAATGGAAATGACGGAAGAAGCGCGAAATTGTGCGAACATAATGAAATTAAGATTATTAGAAAGTTTTCGCCTTCCGTAATTGTATCGCACTGTGTGGCTAAATTGGGGCTTTATGAGGGTCAAATTGGTGGTCGTTGTGGTCGGAGATGAGATGATTCTTGAACGGAATTGTTGCGAAAGTTGTGATGAGGGCTTGGATAACTGAAAGGATTAAATATAAGAGATTGAATGCCGTACTGAAGGATGCCGCGTGTCGGTGCTGTTCAGAGCAGAATGTGTCTAGATACTGGTGTTGAGCAATGATAATAGTTAAAAGAAGATGCTTTGTTGTCTTTGGGCTGTCTAATTAAGAACGATCAAGTATGAGAATTCAGCCATTCTCTAGTGCGTTATCGAAGGAACATCTATTTTTGGTGTGTAAAAAAAATCAACTATTAGAAGTGTGAAGCACTCTCAAACAACTATCACTACCTTCTCTTTGAAGAAATATTATCCCTTTGTTATAATTTAATAAGTTTGTATGCAAATGTTGAACGATTTGAAAACTACAAGGAACAGCGGAATGAGGTTGTACGTAAAGGTGACGTAGGACTACACAGAAAAAAATAATTAATTTTAACAAGCGTGTAAAATATCCCCTCGTTTAAATCCAAGCTAAAGAAGGCGTAAACAACGAAATTGTTTGCAACTTTTCATGTGCCATACAACAATATTGGCAATCTTTCATACAACAGGCTGGATTCAGGCGTTATCTGGTTTAAATTTACATGAAATATCCCATTATAATCTGGCAAATCTAGCATTACCTTTATGTGCATTAGATAACGCAGAAAATTCAATGATTATTTTTATCTGTGTACGTAGCAATGTGTAATGAATGTTATAATCATATGTTTCAATATTCGTGACAAATTTCTACTATATTTGGCATAAACTTGCTTCGATTTACTCTTAAAATCCTCCTAAAACTATTCTGGGGTCATGAAACGGACACTTTGGTGTTTATATCCACAGATAAAAAGAAACATTGAATTTTCTGCGTTGTATAATGCACATAAAGGGAATGCTAGATTTGCCAGAAAATAATAGGATATTTCATGTAAATTTATCCAGATAACGCCTGAATCCAGCCTGTTGTATGAAAGATTGCCAATATTGTTGTATGGCACATGAAAAGTTGCAAACAAGTTTGTTGTTTACGCCTCCTTTAGCTTGGATCTAAACGAGGGGATATTTTACACGCTTGTAGAAATTAACTATTTTTTCTGTGTCTCATTTGATGTCCCTTGGATGCGAAATGATAGTGTAAGGAGAATGGAAGTCACTTCCTTCCTCGAAAGCTAAACTAAATATAAATTAATTATTGAGCGTGTCTAAATAATGACGAGTTATTATTATTATTTTGTTATTGGTTGGCTGCAACCACCATTAGCATCCTTAGTAAGTTTCTTTCACAGTTAGTGCTGGTACATGATCACACTTATTCTTCTTTTATAAGAATAAGTGAAACTCATGTTATGGCAGTCCTTAAAATGTCAGGATTCAAAACCATGCCTCCTTAGTCGTTTGTCTGTCATATTTTCAGTCATCTATATGCAGCTTAAAACTGATCATGCCCAATGCACTTCAATGTCCATGTCCATTGGAATACAATTTTCATTAGCACTCATCTTACAAAAATAAACAATGACTCATTCCGTAAATATATCGTGACATGAAGTGTACTCATCTAAGCCACCAATATTATCAGACAGATGGATTCTACCTCTTCATAAATTTGCGGTTCAGAACAATGTGACCTTACCTTACCAATCAGACTAAGGCCGACGTGGCCTCTGCTGTACACAGAAGTTGTCTCCATTCTATTCGGTCCATGACTGTTACTCGCCAGCCTCGCTGTCTGCGGAGGGTCCGCAGGTCGCCTTCTACTTGATCGATCCCCCTTGCTCGTTGCACGCCTTTTCTTCTTTTACCTGTCGGTTCGTTTTCGAGGACCATTTTAACAGGGCTGTCGTCCGACATTCTTACGACATGCCCAGCCCATGGTAATCGACCGATTTTTGCGATGTGTACGATGGGAGGTTCTCCCAGCAACTGATGCAATTCGTGGTTCATTCGCCTCCTCCACGTTCCGTCTTCCATTTGCACTCCACCGTAGATGGTACGCAGCACCTTCCGTTCAAAGACTCCAAAGGCGCGTTGGTCCTCCACTAGCAATGTCCATGTTTCGTGGCCGTAGAGAACTACCGGTCTAATTAACTTTGTTCGATCTTAGCGTCCTTTGGAGTCCAAAGTAGACACGATTGCCAGCCATAATGCGCCTTTGTATTTCTCTGATGGTGTCGTTATCGGCGGTCACCAATGAGCCCTTCTGGTGAGCCTTTTCCCTTCATATATTTTGTTTTCAGCGCATTAATCACAAGCCCAATCCTAACAGCTTCAGCCTTAAGTCTGATGTACATTTCCACCATCGTCTCAAAGTTACGTGCTACGATATCAACGTCGTCGGCGAAGCCAAATAGTTGGACAGACTTCCTGAAGATCGTGCCACTCGTGTCTATCCCAGCTCTTCGAATCACACCCTCCAGTGCAATGTTAAACAACAAACACGACAATTCATCACCTTGCCGTAACCCTCTCTGAGATTCGAAGGGACTCGAGAGCGTCCCTGATACTCGGACGACACACATCACTCGATCCACCGTTGCTTTGATCAACCGCGTCAGTTTTTCCGGATATCCATATTCCGTGCATGATTTGCCATAAGCTGGTCTCGATCGATTGTATCATACGCTGATTTGAAATCGATGAAAAGATGATGTGTGGGCACGTTGTATTCACGACATTTCTGCAACACTTGCCGAATCGCGAAAATCTGGTCCGTAGTAGCGTGGGCACCGCAGATCCTCAGAACAATATGAACACCGGCTTAAATTTCCGAACCGTATTGTTAGATATATTCCAATTCAAACAAACTCTTTAGCTGGGAAAATCAAATTGTTGGCACACACGAATTTCAAACGGTTCATGCTTTTTTAGGACCCATTCACATCTTTACTAATATTGTGCGACAATTCATTAGCCAGCAACACTATCGTCGTATTCGCAACAGCAGTTAGCAGATAACTAAGTCATGCTAATGTCATTTGTTAATGCATTTTCTAAACACATCAGCGATGGTGATTATGGCTGACTTAGGCCATTCATAATACTCAACCGCCTTAGATGGCTGCCAAATAGATCACATTTATTTCGCTCGTGGTTGATGTCAGCCGGCTGGCCACGAAATTAGCCGACTGCATACACACAATGGCTGCCTAGCAGACGATCGCCTGGTCAAAGGCTAACTACAATCTACAGGCTAATGTTAGTCAAAGAACACATACAATGAGTTCTCACTGTACTCCAAATCCGTACAGCCAAAATATCTCGAATAGGCACATTGGGTTGTACTACTACCTCGAGCCCGAAGGGAATCATAAAGCTCGGATCTGACTCACAATGTTCAGCACATGACCAAATAACGTGATCTGCGTCCTGATAGTCTTGTCCACACTCACATGAGATTGCTGTCGCTCAGCCCAACCCAGGTATAAATGAGCGTTCAAAGAATAATGATTGGACATGAGGACGAGACATTGACACGAATGAAGTCTCGTCCCGCATCCATCTCCCTAAAGCCAATATTTCTTCGACACCTTTGGGATGATAGAATGTTGCCATCGTCTAAAATCTCACTTTACTCCTAGCATGTCGCTGCCAGCTGACAGTGACTGTTGACGAAAAATAGAGAAAAATTCGATTGAAGGCGATTTGTCGATCATAAATATCGCCTTCCATGGCGCCCACGCTTTGCAAGCGAGTCCGCTTTCTCATTGCCCAGAATTGAACAATGAGATGAGGACCCACTACTAAGGTGATGATAAATAACGCTAAGATAAAGCACTTCGACTCACTGCAGTATTTCATGAGAAAATACGAGGAGTGCTTTCACCGGCGCCTCAATGAGCGAATAGCCTCTACTAGAACTGAGACTATCCGTGAAAATGGAGTACTGATCCGATGTTAATAGAGGCAACAATTTCTAGCGTAAAGTGTATTGCCGCTAATTCAAGCGACATACACCGGAACAAGGAGCTCCTGAAGTATACGGTTGGCGCTATAAATTTCATTAAATATACCATATAGCCTGCTGATCTCTATCAAAGATCCGTCAGTGAAGAACGATTTAGTACCGAATCAACCTTGGCCAAACTGCTTGCAGCAAGTATCACCGGAGCAATCATAGGACGATGATGCTTTGGGGATTCTACGAATCTCCTGCTTCATGGATAAATCAAAATTAACCGAATTGTCGAGATCGGAGAAGCAAACACGATTGGAAATGTTCGGCGAAGGGCTGACATCCTGTGTTATGTACAAATGGTACAAGGTCATGAAGCGGGTTTGACGATTCAACTCAAGGAGCTTCTCAAAGTTTTCGATTACCTGGGGTTCAGCAACTTCACACCTGGTGAGGAGCCGGAGAGATAATTCTGAAAACCGATCCGAGAGTGGCAACACTGCCAGCCAGCACTTCAAGACTCATGGTGTGAGTCGAGTGCATGCAACCTAACGCGATACGAAGACACCGATACTGAATACGTTTCAGTTTAATAAAGTGCGACCGAGCCGCTGACTGAAAACAAAAACTACCGTATTCCATAACCGGACAAAATCGTTATCCGGTACAACGTTAGAAGATCTTGCGGATGTGCTCCCCACCAGGTTCCGGTAATTGTGCAGAGAAAATTGATCCTTGACTGGCACTTTCGCTTCACATACTCAATATGGGATCTCCAGGTGCACTTTGAATCGAACCAGACCCCAAGATATTTAAATGACATAGAATGAGTTATCGGCTTACCCCAAATTTGAAGCTTCGGTTGTGCTGGGTTATGCTTCCTAGAAAAAACTACCAACTCAGTTTTCTCCGTAGAGAATTCGATACCTAGCTCTAGGAGCCCAAGTAGACAAATTGTCTAAAGGTATCCTGTAAGGGTCCTTGCAGATCGACCCCATTGGGTCCCGTAACGAACACTACGCCGTCATCTGCAAGTTGTCTCAACGTACAGTTGTCACCTAGACAACCGTCAATGTCTTTGACAAACATAAAATTATACAAAGGGGCTTAAACATGATCCTTGGGGAGACCCATGTACACTCAGTAGCAAAAAAAGCCGAGCAAAATTTTGTTAGCAAAAAACTCCATGTTCAACCTCCTGTAACTTTGTCAATTATCCATATTCTTAGCTGAAAATTTCACAACGATATACAAAATGCATAGACCTTATGTGGTGAAATTTCATGTTGACAGAATTTATAGATTTGAAGTTACCATAACATATGTGAAAAAAAGTCATTTTTGGACATAGAAATTTCAAAAATCCGTATTTCTGTGAAAAATTTAGGTAGCATATTACAAATTTCTCCATAGCTTATGAAAGTACAGAAAATAATGTGGACAAAATTTGAACTATTTTCATCAAGTGGTTTGGATTACAGCTGGCGTCAAAGTTGACGCACCAACATGAACATTTCCCTTTTTCACCCGATACTGACCTTGCTGAAACATCGGTGCAAAAAAAAAGCCGAAGTGAATTTTATTAATAATACTGTATAACACTGTATACGTAGTTTTCACAAACCAATTCATAGTGAATGCCATATTTGCAAAGTTCTTTGTGGGTTACACTAGTTATTTGGGATATTTCACGCGTAACAAATCATGTGTATTAATAAGATGAATTCACCTCGGCTTTTTTTGCACCGATATTTCAGCACGGTCAATATCGGGTGAAAAAGGGAAATGCTCATGTTGGTGCGTTAACTTTGACACTAGCTATAGTCCAAACCACTTGATGGAAATAGTTCAAATTTTGTCCACATTATTTTCTGTACTTTTATAAGGTATGGAAGAAATTTGCAATATGCTACCTAAATTTTTCACGGAAATACGGACTTTGACAATTGCTATGTCCAAAAATGACTTTTTTCACATATGTCATTGTAACTTCAAATCTATAAATTCTATCAACATGAAATTTTGACCACATAAGGTCTATACATTTTGTATAATGTTGTAAAATTTTCAGCTGAGAATATGGATAATTGACAAATTTACAGGAGATTGAACAACGCGGTTTTTGGAAGCAAAATTTTCCTCGGCTTTTTTTTTGCTACTGAGTGTAGCTAAATCGTGAATCTGTAGAGGTTACATCACTGTTACAATAACTTTTATTTACAATCAATATGCCGATGGGCACACGGTTTGACTACCAAGTGATTGATTGGTTATTGATTTCTAATGTAAATAAATGTGTTATATGTCAGGTTTTGGTTTACCTTTGAAATTGTTCTCTTCACCGGAAACCCGCAATATTTTCGGATGTCTTCAATTTGCTTATAACAACCATTGTACTTGTTTTCAAATGTGATTTCATGTGATTTTGGGTATAGAATGATGGGTTTTGGTTCATCTCAGAAACTGGCCAATTTCCATGAACATCCCTGTGTTCGGCTTATTTTGTCCTGTATACTCATTATGTTCACTATCGATCTTCTTATTGAATAACTCATAAGAATTCAATCTGAATCCCTTTGCTTACTTCTTATTTATCGGAGCTTACCTTAAGAAACTAGCATTATACTCAAAAAATATCATAGCGATGGAATGAAGTTTTCAATTAAAGGGACTTATTAAAAGCATGCGAATTGCTTTCCTATCATGGGTATGTTTTTTTCAGCTTCGCAATCCGTACATAAACTAACAACATTGTATGCGTCCGATTCCGTGCATGTGTGGAAAATGAAATTGGAAATTTCACGGTTTACTGGTGACGTCAATTTCCTCAACCCGCTCCCTCGTTTTACCTAACCGCTCTCGAAACAAATCAATAATAATATGCCGATTGCATTTTTTTGAAATTTTGGATGAAGCCTAGACTTTGGTCACATCCCATCCTCCCTCCAGAAAAGTCTACGTGGTTTATCACTAGCCCTTATTTGGACGCACTATTTATATGACGGCAGCGCTCCTAGTTGTCGGATCTATAAAGTTTTGACAACTTTGTTTTGAAATGTGTTTTTCTTTCAGTGCTGAAAAGTTCGTTACGATTCAATTTGTTTCAAAGAAGTTATAGTTGATACAAGCTGCGAACCGAATATCAGTTTTGAGTACCCACTTTGAAAGTCATAAGTGGCCAAGTTCAGAAATGGCCCAGTCGTTGAAATTGGCTTAATGTGCAGCGTTCTCAGACATTTGCGTGAACGTCAATCATTGGCAGGAGCTTAATGCTTTACGTCGTAAGGGAAGTAAGGATCGGAAGTTGCATTTAACGGTGTTGAAAATAACTAGGGCAAACCTAGGACTGTTGGATTATGATATCGTCAAGAAATGTAATGCCCGCCAAAGCACCGTCTGCAAAACGATTTCGATCGTTTTCGGCCAATAAGCAACCAAACAGACCTGTAGCCAAATCTAGTGGCCAAACGATGTGCAAAGAGGTTGAACAGTGAGATTCTTACGAAGTACAGAGCAAGCGTCCTCATAGACGGAGAAACGTACGTGAGGCTAGATAATGGGCAGCTTCCCGGTTAAAAGAAGCCACTGGTCGAGGTGATGTTCCTAATCAAATTCGTTTCTAGGTATTTGCAGCTGTGGACAAAGGTTTTCGTGACAAACAGGATTATGGATTCCAAAATGTACCCGCAGAAGTGCCTGAAAAAAATGTATTCTTCCGTACATTAAAGCTCACACAGTTTTGATCTTATTTGACAAGCTGCCACTACAGTTGAGAAGTACTACAGTGGTATCGATACAACGAGGTGGATTTATTCGAAAAGGTCATCAGTTCTGTGAGCAAATCCGCCCAATTCAGAAATATTGGCAATTGTCAAACAGAAGTTAAAGAAGTGTATGAAGGTGACTCGTGATGCAACAGAGATGAAGAGATGGTGGAACTCAAACTCATACAGTGTCCAAAGTTCATCAATAACAAATCGGTTTATTCGCTATTTTTCTTTGAGATTGCAACTAATGACCTTCCTGTTTAAGTAATCATCCGTTTTTTCTTAGCGTCCAGATATTATATGAATCCAACTTTTTTTTCGCAGCATCAAGTAAATTCTCAATATTCTAAAAAGGACTTCTCTAAAAGCGCCAAGTTATTTCTCAAGAAGTTGTGAGATATATTTTCAGTGCTGAAAAAACATAAGGCTTCTCCAAATGTTCAGAGTGGCCTCTCCAGAAGCTTTGAATCCTTCCTATGGAAGCTAAGAATGGTTCATACCTTACCTTACCAATCAGACTAAGGCCAGCGTGGCCTCGCTGTACACAGAAGTTGTCTCCATTCTATTCCGTCCATGGCTGTAACTCGTCAGCCTCGCTGTCTGCGGAGGGTCCGCAGGTCACCTTCAAGTTGATCGATCCACCTTGTTCGTTGCGCGCCTCTTCTTCTTGTTCCTGTCAGTTCGTTTTCGAGAACCATTTTCACAGGGCTGTCGTCCGACATTCTTACGACATGCCCAGCCCATCGTAGTTGACCGATTTTTGCGATGTGTACGATGGGAGGTTCTCCGAGCAACTGGTGCAATTCGTGGTTCATTCGCCTCCTCCACGTTCCGTCTTCCATCTGCACTCCACCGCAGATGGTACCGGCACCTTCCGTTCAAAGATTCCAAGGGCGCGTTGATCCTCCACTAGCCATGTCCATGTTTCGTGGCCGTAGAGAACTACCGGTCTAATTAATGTCTTGTAGATGGTCAACTTTGTGGTTCGGCGAACTTTGTTCGATCTTAGCGTCCTTCGGAGTCCAAAGTAGGCACGATTGCCAGCCATAAGGCGCCTTTGTATTGTTCTGCTGGTGTCGTTATCGGCGGTCATAAATGAGCCCAGATACACGAATTCGTCTACTACCTCGATTTCATCACCGTCGATCTAAACTCGTGCGAAGTCAAATAGTTGTACAGACTTCCTGAAGATGTGCCACTCGTGTCTATCCCAGCTCTTTGAATCACACCCTTCAATGGAATTGTAAACAACAAACACGTCAATCCATCACCTTGCCGTAACCCTTTCCGTGATTCGAAGGGACTCAAGAGCGTCCCTGATACTCGGACGACACACATCACTTGATTCATCGTTGCTCTGATCAACCGCGTCAGTTTTTCCGGAAATCTAGAAGAATGATTCAACAGAGGCTTAAAATTACTTCTCCAGAAGTTCAAAATAACTATCCCGGAAGCTCAGAGTAAGTCATTAAGAAACTCAAAATTCTACTCTAAAATTTCAAAGTTCTTATGTCTTTTTTTTTAAGCTTAGAGATGTTTTCCAGCATTCCAGAAATTCAAAAAATATCCTCCTTAAATGGTTTCTAAAGTAGCCCTAGTATGGTTCCTCAAAAGCTCAGAAAAGTTCCACATGACTTATAAAGCTCAGAGTAACTTCTCCAAAAGCTTTAAGCGGATTCTCAAGAAACTCTGGATAGTTTCTCCAAACCTCAAACTTCTTCAAAAATACAGACAGGCATTACGAAATGCTCTAATATGCTTTTGCAAAAGTTTGAAGTGATCATGCGTAAGATTTGTTGATCTATTTCATCAGACTTTCAGGCTAACTTAAAGCTAATTAAGTCAAAAGGAGCGGATTCATCATTAACTTGTAATATTGGGAACGAGTATAAGTCGCTTTCGTAAACACTGATAAAGTGAAGGTAGCTAGTATCCATAACCAAAGCAGTTGGTGGGCATTCATGAACGATTTTCATCCCTACTTTGCATATGTGAAGAGACAAATCTCAAACACCATAAACGTTCTGTGCATGGAATTTTAAACACAAGTAAATGTTAACCACGTTAAAATTGCTAAACAGAAAGTGATTGGCAAACAATCTGCTTTTTCACCAATTGTCTTGAAATTCTCGGAATATTAATAAACTAATACAACATCTTTCATCGACTTCAACCGACTTCAAAATTCTTGATTTATTTTGACTGTTTTAGCATATTTACGTAGTTTCAGCTTCAAAAAAGCCCAATAGTTTTAGATTAGTCTCAACTCTGGGGTGTTTGGAGGATTAAGGTCCTTGGGTACGAAGTTGACCTTATTTTCCTTCTACCATTCCAGCAACTGTTTTAAGTAGTGGTATGAAGCCAAGTCAGGCCAAAAAAATTGATGGACTCTTGTGTGACCTCAGCAACGGAAGAAAACGTTCCTGATGATATTCCTTTACATACACTTGGCCATTCATGGTAGACGGCGTCACGAATGGAGAACTTTGCATCCCGCCCGTAGCAATCGCTAGCCAAAACCTAAATTTCTTGATGTAGAAGGAGAAGTTTGCTCATCACCATGAAACACCAAAAGTGGACAGTTATGTTTGCTAGAAGCAAAGATATGAAGAGAAAGTATTAGAAGTTCCGTAAGTGTACGGTAGGTTGGAAATAGAATAGAAGTATTGAAAATTGAGCGAAAGGGCATGGGTAAAGTAGTACTCGAACCAAGGACGTTACCCTTTGCCTAACATCTCCCTGCGGGGTAGGTCGAGGCACGGACGAATCCGCCACCTCGACAGGCAAAAGGTAACGTTTGGTAAGCGCTCATGTAACACTGATAGCTTTGTGATAGTTTTTCAAGCGATAGATTGTATGCACTCTGTTTTGAAGATTTGGTTTTTATTTCCGATAGGTGGTCAGACGGTCTCAATGACGTTTGATGTCATGGGACACAGTAGAGTTCACGATTATCACCTTTTTTTTGCCTGTAGCACGATATGAAAGATTTAGATTTTAAAAGTGTACATGCAAAACTTCGTCACGAATCATTTGCTCAAGGCAAAAGTGTAAGGCAATAAAGGTAAAGCAAAATGTTTGTGTGTTTCAATTCTAACGTGGACACCCTTTATAATGCAATGCATATGAAATCCTTATAGTTTATACAATTTGTGCTTTAAAAAATTCGAAGTTTATTTGCTAATTTCCCATGACGGTAACCATTTTTGTATTATAACAAACTTCATCTTAATGCTGAGCAAGATCCTCAAAGTTTTGATAGGACTAATGTGTTGTACACCCTCTTAGAAAAAATCATGTAAACTTAAGCCTGCTTGTATGTTCATTAAAGGAGAGGCCCCTAAGATAGAAATTTGCGTCTGTTCTTGAATATATAACACCTGAAAATGATATCTATCATGACATGACGTAGAAATAAGTTGAGGAACACAAAATGACGCTTTCCAAATGCTTCTACAGTCGATGAATATATAAATTGAATTTTGCCTACACCGCAAATTGCCCTTATTTCAAGACAGCACTTTTCAATTTTGAAGGATATATGAATGTATTAATGATATGAATGTATATGAGTAATGAAAATGTACAGAACACCCAAAAAGTTATTTAAATTTTGGTGTCCTGAGTCGGACACATACGAGCGAGCGGCCTTTAAAACATGAGAATCAGCCAGAAGAGACGAAACAATCAATCCAATCACACACACCTTTTGTCGAGTGGCATCTGTTGCTGTTTCGGGACACTTAATGTTACGTGAAATCTTTGTTTACGGTCCTAGATGTTAATCAAACTGGAGCTACGTCTTGAGAAAAATTAAATATTTCTAGGTGTGTAAAGTAAATCAACCCTAAATCTGCATTTCAGATGCTACAAGCATTATATTAGCATTATATCAGCATCTTGAAAGCTATCGGTTGTAGAGCTGCATTTCAAATGCTATTTGAATGCTTGTAGCCTGTAATAAGCATTTCGAATGCAAAATAGCATTAATGAAGCATTATCATAGCATTGCAGTAAAGTAGCCGTATATTGGGCCAAAATTGGCATTTATGTTGCATTTACGGCGAATTAAATGCTTGATAGGCTGCCGTAAAGACGCTTTGGAACTGCTTATTAGTTACCTGGGTGCTATCCCTTTTATCAGCGGACTGAATCTTCAACGGAAGAAGAAAAATATGCAACTTGTCGTGACGCGTGGAACCCACTGCGTAAAAAAAGATCTGATGTTGTTTTAAGATTAAAAACAATATTCGAAAACTCAAGTTAAAGCCTTTCGAAATTCAGTTTTAAGTATTCAGCTGCTATTTTTCAACGCTTTGCGGACTTAGATTTGAAGTTTATTCTATTTATTCTATGCAGCTTCTTTTCAGGCTGGTTGAAAATGTAGCATCCGGAACGTGACATTGCGTGTCATAGTGAGGGTTAAGGCTCGAACGCAATGCTAACGGAAGCGGGATGGCAACGGCAGCGGAAGAGCCCAATCTGACTAAACCTGCTTGTCGAATAGAAAACTGATTGGATCCAAGTTGATTCCAATTTGATATATCGACGTAATTTGCGGCAGCTGTCAAACTCGCCGTTTCCGTTCCGTTTCCGTCCACTACTACTAGAATGTGTCATTTTTACATTTGATTTTTTACATTTCAATTGATGAGCCAGAGAGGCTCTACGACTTTGCTCTTTTTTTAAACATTTACATTTGATTTGTGGTGTACTTCGTTAATTGGATATTCTAATTTGCATCTCATCTCTTACGGGGATTGGTTGGTTGTTTCTGTCCATATTGCGTTTGGGCCTTTATTCCGAACGTTGAAGTGGCGTATATCACTACGTGAAGTGAGAAAAGTCACCAGCATTGACGTGACTCTTTTGGGTGAAGCAAATCAGTCACGTCATTACATGACCAACCATATTTACTCAGTTTTGAGTCGTTTTGGACTCACTTTAGTCAAAAGTGGAGTCACTCAAATTTGAGTAAATGTAACTGGCAATCGAATACATCCATCCGATATTTTTGATTTGTTAATACCAGTTATATTTACTGAAAGTTGAGTGACCCCACTAACGATGGATGTGAGTCAAAACTGAATTTAGATAGCTGGTCGTCTTTAGGTGACTTTCTTCAGTTCAAAAAGTTACGAACGTGTCACTTAGAATAACCCCCAGTATGTATTATTTAGATTTTCAATTTAGGATTTAACAAAACATCAAAAAGAACATTCAATTGAGTCATATTAATGTTCATGTCGCAAAGTTCCACGTCAACAACAAGGATTACGTCACTCGTAATATTCATTATTTTGTAAAGTGTGCTACTTGACTACGTGGTTAATCTGAAGTATGCAATTATGACTGCAAAGTAGGTACTATTTTTGAAGACTGGAATTATACATAAAATGCCTAAAAATTTGCCTATATGTCAAAATGTCTAAAGAGGTTATACGTCAAAAAAATGTCTAAAGAGGTTATACGTCAAAAAGTGACTAAATTTTAGGCATTCTGCAGCATGTGAAGGCAATTAGAAACTACGCATTTTTGAAATGTAATTGTGTATAAGGAGTGTATCGAAAAAAAGCTATCCACAAACTTTCTTTCAAATTATGTTGAAAACCGATATTTTATTCATACAAAAAATTGATAAATGAAGACCGGATGAAATTCAAGTTATTCCTTCACGAATTTTCGAACTTTGGATCGAATGCTCTTCATCAAGTTCCGGACAAGTGTTGCATGGCATTTTTTGGACGCTTGAGCCCAAATTTTTTTGAACTCCTGCATGTTCCCAGCTGCCTTACCAGTCTTCTTGAAGACCCTCTTCACGATTGCCCAGTAACGTTCGATGGGTCGAAGCTGAGGGCGATTTGGTGGATTGATATTTTTCTCAACGAAATCTATACCCTATTCCGCAAGCCAATTGAGAGTGGTTTTGGCATAGTGAACCGACGCTAAATCCGTCCAAAACAGTGCTTCTTATATAAAGGAAACAATCTCTTCTGGAGACACTCAGATCGATAGATTTCCGCATTTATAGTTCCGGTAGTGTAAAAAATGATTGACTTCAAACCACAGGAACATATTTCTTGCCATACCAGTACCTTTCGACCAAATTTCTCTACTTGAATCGACCTGTCCGCATCGCTCACATCCTCCTCAACGACGGCAGTAAAATATTGTGGACCTGGAAGGGTTTTTGAGTCCTCCTTTACATAGGTCTCATCGTCCATCAAAACGCTTGCATCCGGACGCTGCAAAAGACGCGAATACAATTTCCGGGCCCTTGTTGCTGCTCGCTTCTTCTGTTCTGCACTTTTTTCTGCGAGATTTTCTGCTTCTTGTAGGTCTTCAGGTGGTTTCGCCTCTTGATACGCTGGATCATTCCGACACTCGTTCCTGCTTTTTGGCCAAATCACGTATTGACATTGATTTGTTCTTCATGATTAGAGATACCACTTTCTGCTCCAGTTTCGGGTTGGAAGAATCGGGTTTTCTGCCTTTTCCTGGTAGCTCATCCAAAGAATAGTGTTCCCCAAACTTATTAATGATGGTTTTAACACTCGCATGATGAATTCCAAACCGCTTCGCCAATTTTCGCATAGTAATACCCTTCTCACTTAGCTATGTGTCCAGAACCTTAATTTTCACTTCCTTTTTAATACGCGACATTTTGAAAACGCAGAATTTGAACCGCACAAACAAGTAAACAAAAGAAAGCTGACAGTCAAACGCACTGCATGCAGTGTTCAGAGCATAAAAAACCATCACAAATACATGCGTACAAGTCAAATGTATGTGGATAGCTTATATTCGATACACTCCTTAAAACTTGTCACCTTATGAAATGAAGATGAGATAAACTTAGCGCAAATATCTCAAAAGTTTGGATCTGATTTTTGGAAATTAACGACATTCCCTACTGATTTATCACAAAAATCCACACATGCATATAAAATACACCATAAGGTAGGAAAACTATTCTTTTTGCAGTTGGGATTATTGATTTGCAGCAGAAAGTTTTCATTCCCGAGAAAGTTACAGTTATAAAAATGTACACTGCAGAACTACACTTTCAAAATGATGGCACTGAACTGGTCGTAGAAAATGGCTCTATATTTACAGATTTGCTTGCAATAACTCAATATTTTTGATTCTCGCTTTTTATTTCAAGCAAAGTCAAGTAAAACAAATCATTATTTTCACTTTGTTGACCACACTAGAATAAAAAAGGACTGAAAATTATTCTTCTTAAGACATTTTTTGACGTATGGTTGATGTTCATTATAATGCATAGTATTTAGTCAGAAAATGATTACCTCAGAATTACCGTGTTTATCTTTTTTCGTGGTTTTTCGTTGATGGTCTACGCGTGCGTTGCTGTTTCGGACAAATTGGAACTGCTAGGTGATAAGTATTATTCCAGACTTTCACAACTAGTATCCCCGTTAATTCTGAACCATTACTCCGTTTCTTGGGAAGTTCCTATTGTCGATTTCCGTATGTATCAGCTTCGTGAGACATTATTTCACATGGACTCTTTGCTTACGTTCCCCGATTTATTACAGAGATGAGTAAATTTAATAATTTATAAGTGTGTAGGCACTTATCTCAATTACTTCAAACCGTAAGCGAACAGATAAGTTAGCTATTCTAAAAGCCTTTTTCGGATATTATTTGATATCTGTTATCTTCTTGGTAGTGGTAAACACTCAATGCTGAATTGCATAAGTTTTTATTAGACGCAGTATTGAGTTCTTGTTGTTAAAGCACAAATTATGACCCAATATATCAATAAATCTAGCGCAATCAAGCCTTTCATACAAACAAACTCAATAACAAATTACTCATATACCTATGTTGTTAAATGTTCAGTTTCCAATTATTTGCCAAAAAACGATCCAAACACGACTAGAATCATATCCACATTCGAGAATATTGAAAAGATCAAAAAGAAAAAAATAACACCGACGCGATTCTCTCAAATTCTCAATACACGATTCCGCAGATCTCCTTGACCTACATCCTCAAGAGAAAAATATTAAAAATAACGGTAACAAGCCGGTTCGGTGACTCCATAAAAATAACACGTTCGGATGTATACACGGAAACCACTCACACCTACGCTCGATCAGGCACCGGCGGTATTTGCATGATTCATTCTCACAACAGTTTATTGACTTGTCATCGGACACCGGCATCGTCGTTTTGCGGGGCAATTCAAGATTGTGGAACATTTTCCGAAAACTGGTTTCCATCGAACCGCTTGTCGCCGTCGCAGTTGGATCCAAAACTAGCTCAAACAAATCCAGAAACTGCGCTCAGGTAGACGTGTAAATTGATATTTCGGCTTATGCTAATCGATTGCTGTTTTGACTTCAGATACAAAGGGAACATAAATTGTGATTGATTAAATGTGTGACATATTTGCCAAAGACAACAATGTCAATTATGCACATATATTTCGCTCCTGAAAGTAATTAATCACAGCGCATGCTTATTACATTAGCATATGGTAATGTAATCACAAGTTCATATTCCGAGCGGCTCAGCAAGACACTGACTTTGACAATGACACAGTGAGGCAGCACGTAGCTGCACTCTGCCGGAGGAGTTCGTTGGAACTTTCAAAAACCGGTAGTTACTCTGTAGTGCCAGCCAGCCGTCAGCGTCACGCTCGTCAAGTTCAAGTCCGCCACGAAACGAGTGAGGCTCGGCTCGGCTGCTGCAACACGCACGGTGATGCGGTAGGCAAATGTCGTGGCTCATGCTGTGTTGCGCTACATTGATCTCGTGCCAACGCAAGACCGGCTTCAACTTTTTCGTAACCGGGGAACGGAACGCGTTCCGGATTATGAAATCATAAACAAGGCATGACGAGACTATGCGGATCAACTGCTACGGCGATTCTGATCTGTTTACCTGTGCCAGTCGGCTTTAGTTTAGGATTTACCTGCTCAGCCTCACACTTGTTGTGGTGGCACTCGCTGGGTGAAATACCGCACGCGGTCTGCCACATGGGTGGTGGAGATGTTTTGACTGACTCCTTGTTAGTCAGAATCAACAACGGAGTCGTCGCGCTGCCAGTAGCCAATGGACGAACCCAGAGCTGTCAGAGTTGTCAGCGCTCGTTCTGTATGGTGAGCAGCATCGGGTGATCTTTAGAGAAATGGATTAGCATTGGGCTGCCTACCTGGTAGGTACAACGGGGCGGATTTACATGACGGTAACATGAGTATGAATGCAAAGATGTGACGTGTGTTTGTCATAGCAGTTAGAATAACTGACCAGGGGTTTGTTTTGATTCGCGGTTGAATTGGGTTGGGAAAATGGAAAGAGGACGGTAGTATGTAACGTCTGATTAACGATGATGGCCAGGCTAATTGTACGTTACTCGTTAACTCCGGCTTATGAGCGATGTTCATGTCATTGATAAATGACAAATTAATTTGCAATAAAGTGGATTAGTTTTACATCATGTAATGAAGTCATAACAGAGTATTCAAGTAGGTAGTTCATAATTTAATATTTACATCATTCATCAATGGTTCGTGAGCGGAGTTTTGCGTGACTACCACTTAACCCATGTACTGGAATGGCAATCAGAGCTGCATTTCTTAGTCCGTGACTAGGTGCGTTCAATTTTACACACGAGATAAGATCAGAGGAATCGTTACTGTATTTTAAAATATAAATAATCAATACCCTTTGCAGCTTGTAACCGGCAATTTCCGTTCCAATTGTAATTTTAAAGAATGTAAATAGATAATTAAAAATAAGATTCAAAATAAGTTCAAAAAATAGTTAAATTTTCCCCTGTCAAAACTTAAAAGCTACTATAAAATAATTATTTACTATATACAACATGCATTTGAATGAAAATACCTTAAATAAATCATTACTCTAGCTTAGAAAATTTATATTAAAATACCTAAGCTAAATTTTGAATTTGAATTTGAATACAAAATATCTAAAACGCATAGGCTTGTACCACAGTAGATATCTACAACACCAATACTAACACAAATCTGTATGGTGTCAACAACGCAATCTATGAAAAAAACTGTCCCAAAAGAGGGGGCTACTGGCAAACTCTGGTTGGGAAACTCGTCCACTTTCGCACGAACCATAGGCCTCATCAGTTCTTAGTTCCATTACCAAAAAGTTCTCAAAAGTAAAGTGAGGAGAAAATACCACGGGTATTAAATTCATTAAAATCCGCAGTGCGAGAAAGCGCGTAGTGAGCGAAGTTCTTCCCAGGTAATTATCGCCGCTTTTACCCAATACCAGTTACCAGTAGCCAACTATCCCCTAATTTGTACCATGTGGATTCATTTTTATCAACCCAGAACCCCGATCGCAGTGGGACCGCTGTGCCGCTGCGGATTTATTATTTATTTGATAAAGCCACATTTAGGCGATCACCGCCGCATCTATTTTCGAATACTCCCGCCCGGAGTTGGTTGATGCTACGCGAGGAGAGAAAAGCAGAACGGCCGCACCATACATTTGGGCCCTACACTTTACACCTCACACACACAAAATTCGTAAGTAAATTAATAAAAAAAACTGTATATATTAGGTTAGGGAAAAATAGGTTCAGGAGTTAGATTTAGGTTAAAAATATATATTTTCTAAGTTATGAATTCCAGTAAAATTGAATTAAATTGAATTGTTGTAAATAGTAGGTTAATAAATTTTCTAATTTGCATATACCCTGAGAACAATAGCAGCTTTTCTCTAAGGTACAGAATAGTCCTTCTAACCGCCGAAAAGTTACTATCAAATGGCGCCCAACGTAAAATATCAGTATTGAATTATTTTTGAACTTATAGTGAATCACATTGCTTTTTTTTTAATTTGTGTGAGGTGTAATCGCAATAAAATTCCTTTTATCTCGATCCTATTCCTAATTATCCTTGTAACAATCATTTCTGTATAAAGTCATTGGAACTTCGAACCTTTAAAAAAAATACTAGCATACCAATCTGCTCCAGTTCCTAGTGATTAAAATTAATACCAACATTTACAAGATTGTGAATAGATGATAACCCATTCATCGTACAATTTTTCTGATCTAGATGAGTGTAGTAAAATTACCGTATCAACAAGCTCTGATAATATATAGGGAATGGTACTTAAAAGATCTGAGAGTTGATTTTTTGCTCGAAGACGAACTAAATTACGAGTTGGAAATTCGGGAGATTGAGATAACCGATGATCCGAATTGCACCCGACGAAACAGAATTCTTCGCGATCGCCTGAGGTGTGAGAGAGATCCGACACAACAATCAGTTTACATTTTGAAGCGACGCGTATTTGACGAAATTAGTGTTTGTCCCGCAAAGGGCACTGAGTTGTTTGCAATTTTAAACAAAAACGAAAAAAATCTAGTGCCCAAGTGTAAAGCTCGCCTTTTGCATCTCGCTAATCGCATCCAAATTTTGCTCGGTTATCTGAACGAAGTTCCGTATCTTACAAAGAAGTTTCGTCGGTTGTTTATCGACATAGTGAACGCAGTTGCACATTTTTATAAAATCCCAGAGATTCCTTTGTCGATTGGTTACGAAGAGTGCTCTCAAATGTCTAGTGTAGACGAACAAGTGATTGGTGGTGAAGACGAACATGGTGGTGAGGGGTTTGAAAATCAGAAAGATGGAACCATTCCTACCGCTCCAGCTTTGCAGCATGTGGATTCACATTTGCTGCACCCCGATGTTCAGATCTGGATCAAGTCTTTGCAAGATAGGATTTCGGATCTCGAGCTACAGCTGGCGGGACACAATAACAGTGCTACACAGACGACAAAGAGTGTGCCTCACAAACAATCCATGTAAGTCCCCATTGTTTTACTTCGCATTTACCCAAGCCAATGCCATACAGTGATTCCCTTTGATCAATACCGAAATCGACAGACTTCTTTGTTGTCCCATTTCAACATCCCGAATGTGGGGGGGTTCACAAGTAATGACGTCAATAATCCGATCGTTGGTGAGAATGGCTCAAGTTCTCGAGTCTCACAGGTCGGAGGAAATTGCTCTCACTGTTGTGATAATCCTCGTCGTTCTTCCTCAATTTCTGGTATGAGAAGATACAACGACAGTAGTTCAAATCCCGTAGAACCATATAATTTCCCGTCTCATAAATCTCTCCCAGTTTCGAAATGGTCTTTGACCAAATACGACGGAGAAGACCAAGGTCTCAAACTTAATGAGTTTCTTGAATATGTTCACGCACTTTCTGTTGCGGAGCACGTAGGCGAGACGGAGCTGTTTGAATCCGCAGTTCATTTATTCAAGGGGCCAGCATTGAATTGGTACATGACCATGCGAACCACGGGCAGACTGCTAAATTGGCAACATTTAGTTTTTGAATTAAGGCGCACCTTTATGCATCCCGATTTGGACGCACTCATAAAAATGAAAATTTACCAAAGGAGGCAACAAAAAAATGAATCATTTAACGAATTCTACTACGAAATGGAACGTTTATTCAGGACAATGAGTGTCCAAATTCCAGAATTTGAAAAGGTTCAAATACTCCAACAAAATATGAGATTAGATTATAAAAAACAGCTCAATTTTCTACCTATAGTGGATCTTCAAACGCTGGTCGCGGCTGGACAAAAGGTAGATGCTTTAAACTTCTCCGCGTACCATAAAGTGTTTGGTTCGGAAAAGTCCGTTCATTTTCTGGATGAGGAAAGTTTAGAAGAAAAACCCTTCCAAAAAGGGAGTAAAAATAAGAATAAATCTCTTTCTCAGGAATATCAGCAATCATCATCCCATACAGTGACTAACGCTCACTCACCGTCATCGTCGAATGGTAGTCAAAATAGGCAACATAATGCGCAATCGGGATCGTCTCAAAAGTCAGTAACAACTTTAGAAATTTTGATTGATAAACACCGTCCGCCCCCACCAAATTCTTGCTTTAACTGTGGAAAGTTTGGGCATAGAATAACATCCTGCCCTGTGCCTCGTGGTGTACTCTGCGAAAATTGTGGTTTTCGTGGATACCCCTCCAATAATTGTCCGTTTTGCACAAAAAACGGCTTATCAGCGACCGAAAACCGCCGCTCGTTGAACAACTCAGCGTAAACCAACAATTAAACTCTCCTGCTCCACCTAAATATTGGGAACGTGTGACTGATGATCTTTATCACAATAATTCCGAAGTTTTTGAAATTTCCTACCCTAATTCAGGCGATAATCGTCCGTATGTAAATATTAAAATATATGATACTAAGATTAGTGCCCTTCTAGATAGTGGCAGTAATGTAACGCTTATAAATAACTCCATTTATTCTTTGTTTCACAAGAAAACCTTACATAAATCCAGAAATTCCACGATATTAAGATCTGCTAATGGCGATCATTTAGATGTGATTGGGCAACTATATCTGCCATTTAAATTTAACGGTAAAATCAAAATTTTGCCAACGTGGGTAGTGCCTGATCTCTCTGTCCCTTGTATTTGTGGTATGGACTTCTGGCGTAAATTTCAGATTCAACCAGCGATATTAGATTGCAATTTAATCGCTTCTGAATCTGATTGCTCTTCAGCATTACCTTCAGCAACATTGAACCTTGAAGAGCAACATAAAATAGAAAGTATTAAAAGTTTATTTTTACCTGCTAAAGAAGGGCAGCTAACGTTGACTTCTCTAGCTTGTCATAAAATTGATATTAAAGAGGAATGGAAAATAAAACCACCCACACGTCAATTTCCATATGTGGTGTCTCCGAAAACTCAGCAATTAGTAGCTGAAGAACTAGAACGATTATTACGAATTGGGATCATTGAACGGAGCAATTCAGACTGGTCTTTGAATTGCGTTCCGGTGATCAAACCCAACAAGGTTAGGCTTTGTTTGGATGCTCGTAAGATCAACGAACGTACGATACGTGATGCCTATCCCTTGCCCCACCCTGCCCGTATTTTAGGTCAATTGCCAAAGGCCAAATATTTATCTACCATTGATTTGTCCGAAGCCTTTTTGCAGGTGCCCTTGCATCCGGCTTCGAGAAAATATACAGCATTCAGCGTGCAGGGCAAGGGATTGTTTCAGTTCACCAGAATGCCCTTTGGTCTTGTCAATAGTCCCGCTACGTTGGCTAGACTAATGGACAAGGTCTTAGGTCATGGTGAGTTGGAACCAAATGTCTTCGTTTACCTCGACGACATCGTCGTGGTAACGGAGACATTTGAGCATCACGTAAAGTTACTCGAAGAAATTGCACATCGTCTCAGGCAAGCCAATCTCAGCATCAACATTCAAAAATCGAAATTTGGGGTATCCGAAATCGCCTTCCTAGGATATCTTCTAAGCGTGGATGGTCTTAGAGCGAATCCAGAAAATATTCAGCCAATTGTGGACTATGAAAGACCCACGACCATCACAAAGCTTAGAAGATTCTTAGGAATGGCTAATTATTATAGACGGTTCATAGCCAATTTCAGCGCCATAGTAGCGCCATTGTCAGAGCTACTTAAATCATCTTCCAAGGTGGTGAAATGGAATGAAGAGGCCGAAGTTTCATTTTGTAACATCAAGGAATGTTTGGTCACGGCTCCTATTCTTAGCAGCCCCAATTTTGACAAAGAGTTTAGTATACAGACGGATGCAAGCGATTTTGCAGTGGCAGGAGTGCTCACCCAACAGCATGATGATGGGGAGAAAGTTATAGGGTATTTTTCACATAAGCTCACTTCTCCTCAACGCAATTATCATGCTGCGGAAAAAGAAGCACTTGCCGCCCTCCTGGCAATCGATGCATTTCGAGGTTATATAGAGGGTTATCACTTTATCCTAACCACGGACTCATCTGCTTTGACACATATCCTAAATTCTAAATGGAAAGTAGGATCTAGGTGCAGTAGGTGGAGCCTTGATTTTCAGCATTACGACATGACAGTGGTGCACCGCAAAGGCAAAGACCATGTAGTACCAGACGCCCTCTCACGTAGTATTGCTGCAATTTCGGCTTCATCGACTGAACCTTGGTATACTTCCATGAAGAAAAAGGTCATGAGTAAACCAGATGAGTACGTTGATTTTAAGGTAGAGGATGGCAAACTGTACAAGTTTATCTCGGTCCCAGATACACCTTCAGATTCGATGTTTGAGTGGAAATTAATTCCACCCTCGGAGAGCATAAATAAAATACTAAATGAATGCCACGATAACTGCTTGCATCCAGGATTTGAACGAACTCTGTCCCGAATCCGCCAGAAATACTATTGGCCAAAAATGAGCGCAGAGGTTCGACGTTATGTACAGAGATGCCAAACGTGTAAGAGTCCAAAGCCCCATCCACAGCAGTTACACCGGAAATGGGTCAGATGCGGCTTGCCAATCGACCATGGCAAGTCGTATCTATAGATTTTATAGGTCCTCTACCAAGAAGTCGCAAGGAAACCAATATCTGCTCGTAGTGGCAGACTATTTTTCTAAATGGGTCATGCTCCATCCCTGCAGGAGGATTGATAGTTCAGGCATGTGTTCAACATTGAAGGATCAGTGGTTTTTAGGAACTCCGTTCCTGAAATTATAATAACGGATAATGGTTCATGCTTTCTCTCACGAGATTTCAAGGGACTATTAAAACACTTCAATGTTGAGCACTGGCTGAATTCTCGCTATCATTCCCAGGCAAACCCAGTTGAGCGTGTAAATCGCACCGTTAATGCTGCTATTAGAACGTATGTCCAGGATGATCAACGCTCCTGGGATGTGCGGGTCTCGGAAATAGAACTAATTCTTAATACAAGCATACATGCTTCGACCGGATTAACTCCTTTTTACATAAACCATGGACATGAAATATCCGAACAGGGCTCTGACCATCGTCGGGCCCGACTTGAGGATTCCTTGACAGATCAAGAACAGGAGGAAAGGCGCAAGCAAATGTTCTCCAGGATCTACGATATTGTCAAGAAAAACCTTCATAAGGCGCATGAAGCATCTCGCTCCGCCTACAATCGTCGTCACCATCGATTAGCCAAACCTTTTGAGCTCGGACAACTTGTATTTCGCCGAAACATGAAGTTGTCCAATGCAGGCGAACATTATAATGCCAAATATGGCCGACAATATTTGCCCTGTCGCATTAAATCCAAGAAAGGATCTTCATCCTATGAATTGGAGGATTTTTCAGGAAAATCTCTAGGCATTTGGCCTGCCAGCCATTTAAAGCCTGGCTGATTTATTAACGCATTAAACAATTTAAATTATAGTCCATTTAAATAAAGGACGCACAAAGTTTGACTTATCAACCTACCTTTGCTTTCGGATCGTGAAATACAAATTATATATTTAAGGCGAGATTCTGTTTTCTCAATAACTATCGTCCTCTCTTCAGGAAGAGAGATTTCGCGACTAGCTGGAATGAGAAATTAAACGCATTATTACTACAATGTTACTTAATCTCACTTGAGTGGAGATTATGAGTAACTAGTAAAATCTTTTAATGGGTACCCAAATAGTTTAAAAAAAAAAAGATGTAAATATAGCTTGATGATTCCGAGCAAAAAAAAAAAAAAAAAAAAGACGTTACAGTTCTGATCCTTGAGATGGCTGGTGTTAAATTTGATCACTTATTGTTGATGAAACGTTAATTATCGGTCTGTTTCCAAATTGACTTAAATGTAAAGATAGTGAGAATGAGTGACCACGGGTGACTCAATCTTCACGAGTGACCAGGATCTGGAAGGAAAGAGCTTCCCCTGGAGGATCAATCATCATTTCAAATCCATCTCACACGTGAAGAAAAGAGAACCGCTCTTAGTATCATACTAAGAGTAAGAATTTTCATTCTCTATGATTATTTCCCTTCCTGATGGAGTGAGTGACCCTAGGCGGCTCAATTTGTTCAACGCAATATAATCTGGAAGAAAAGAGCACCTTCCCAGGTATCAATCATTGTTTCAGATTCACCTGCGACGAGAAAAGCAGAGCACCGCTCTCATTAGACGTGAGAGTAAGAATTTTCACTCCTACTAATTCCTTCCTATTCCAATTACCTGATATTCCTCTAAGGGTGAGTGTCCATAGGTGACTCCATCTCTTCAATTCGCCAAAAACTTAAATGAAAGAGCTTCCCATGTAGGACCAATCATCGTTTAAGATCTATCCGGAATGTAGAGAACAGAGTGCCGCTCTTGGTTCCGTGACGACTGAGAGTAAGAAAGATCACCCTAATGAAAGTCCTAACAATCCAAATTCCCATTAACAACGTTTGTTAGTGAGTGCCCAAAGGTGACTCAATTTTTGCAAAACATCAGGATCTGGAAGGAAAGAGCACCCTAGTGCAATCATCGTTTCAAATCCATCTGTGATGCCGAAATCAGAGTGCCGCTCTCATCAAACAAGTGAGAGTAAGAATGTTCACGGCAATGTTGTTAACCATAACGCGATAACTACCTCTTTATAATACGAAAATCTTCGGTTTTCTCAATGAAGTCCGGGGTGATTGTAACCGGCAATTTCCGTTCCAATTGTAATTTTAAAGAATGTAAATAGATAATTAAAAATAAGATTCAAAATAAGTTCAAAAAATAGTTAAATTTTCCCCTGTCAAAACTTAAAAGCTACTATAAAATAATTATTTACTATATACAACATGCATTTGAATGAAAATACCTTAAATAAATCATTACTCTAGAAAATTTATATTAAAATACCTAAGCTAAATTTTGAATTTGAATTTGAATACAAAATATCTAAAACGCATAGGCTTGTACCACAGTAGATATCTACAACACCAATACTAACACAAATCTGTATGGTGTCAACAACGCAATCTATAAAAAAACTGTCCCAAAAGAGGGGGCTACTGGCAAACTCTGGTTGGGAAACTCGTCCACTTTCGCACGAACCATAGGCCTCATCAGTTCTTAGTTCCATTACCAAAAAGTTCTCAAAAGTAAAGTGAGGAGAAAATACCACGGGTATTAAATTCATTAAAATCCGCAGTGCGAGAAAGCGCGTAGTGAGCGAAGTTCTTCCCAGGTAATTATCGCCGCTTTTACCCAATACCAGTTACCAGTAGCCAACTATCCCCTAATTTGTACCATGTGGATTCATTTTTATCAACCCAGAACCCCGATCGCAGTGGGACCGCTGTGCCGCTGCGGATTTATTATTTAATTGATAAAGCCACATTTAGGCGATCACCGCCGCATCTATTTTTCGAATACTCCCGCCCGGAGTTGGTTGATGCTACGCGAGGAGAGAAAAGCAGAACGGCCGCACCATACATTTGGGCCCTACACTTTACACCTCACACACACAAAATTCGTAAGTAAATTAATAAAAAAAACTGTATATATTAGGTTAGGGAAAAGTAGGTTCAGGAGTTAGATTTAGGTTAAAAATATATATTTTCTAAGTTATGAATTCCAGTAAAATTGAATTAAATTGAATTGTTGTAAATAGTAGGTTAATAAATTTTCTAATTTGCATATACCCTGAGAACAATAGCAGCTTTTCTCTAAGGTACAGAATAGTCCTTCTAACCGCCGAAAAGTTACTATCAAGCTTCAAGCTTCAATTCCTCCTCAGTTTTCCGCAAAAAAAATGGGTACCACATCGATATTCAGCTGCTCCATCTCCTCCAACGATCGCATCGAGTAGTGAGCCGACGCCAGATCCGGCCAGAACACCGTGTCTTCACCCTTATAGTATTTCTTGATGAACAATGCAACTTCCGGCAGGCATTTCGTACTATAAATTTCCCCATTCACGGACAGTCCGGAGCGAAAGAACATCCCCTTCTCGCTGACATCCCCTTCTCGCTGATTGTCAGCCACAGCTTCACCTTCTTGGGGAACTTGGTGTGTGAAATGAACTGAACCTCGGAGCTCACTTCCTGCGTGGGAGAAGTAAAATACGAAGTGCCCTGCCAGTCGTTGCCATCCAGGGTGAGGTAGGGTCTCGTCGTCCATCACCACCGCCACGTCGCGACTCGCCGGGAAAATCGAATTGACCATCTTATTCAGCATCCGGTTCCGCTTCCTGATATGTATGTTCATGTTTGCCAGATACTTTCTCACAGTTTGGCCAGTTGAACCGACCTCCCTTCCAAGCGCACGCAGCGATATAGCCACTTTTCTCTAGGTCTTCCCCTTCAGCATCCTTTAGAGCTTCTTGCCGTTCAGTGTCTTCAGCAGTCCGGAACCGCTTTTTTCTTTCTTGTTGAGCTTTCTTTCGATGCTCTGATTGCTGTCTAATAGTGCCAAGATGCTGTAGATGCCAGAACGGGCGAATCCGGCGTCCACGAAGTGCCGCACGATGTCCGTTTTTGACGCGGCGGCTTGCTGTTCTTTGAACGCTACACTTCTGAACGGAGTTGCTTCACCGTTTTTGCCATCACGGTTAGAGTTCGACTGATAGAGCTGCTCAATTCGGTCTGTTGACTCATGGGTTACTATGTTTGAAGCTGCTTACTATGTTTGATGGACGTTTTGTCCATTTATTTAATGCAAACGTTAGGAAGCGTCCTTATAATGTCACGCCCGTGGCATGATTTTTAAACTCCTCCCTCCCAGTCACGTTTTTGT
>JASCZW010003728.1:0-34847 GCA_034211315.2 Aedes japonicus | reverse complement strand
TTCTCCTCAGTTTTCGCCACAAAATTGTTGGAATAGATCTTACGCTTCAGGTTAACCCAGAAATACTCGATGGGACGCACCTGGAGGACGTTGGGCGGATTCGCCGACTTGGGTACCACATCGATATTCAGCCGCTCCATCTCCTCCAACGAATGCTTCTAGTAGTTGGCCGAGGCAAGATCCGGCCAAAACACCGCGTCTTCACCCTTATGATATTTCTTGATGAACCAGTCCGGAGCAAAAGAAGAGCGGCTTTGACATCCCCTTCTCGCTGATTGTCAGCCACAGCAGCATCTTCTTGGGAAACTTGGTGTGTGAAATGAACTTCATGTTCATATGTTCATATGTTCCTGTTCGCCAGGTACTTTTTCACTGTTTGGTCGGTTGAACCGACCTCCCGGCCAAGCGCACGCTGCTATGTAGCGGAGTTGTTTCACTGTTTTTGTCATCACGGTTAGAGTTCGACTGATAGAGCTGTCAAATTTTGTCTGCTGACTCATGGGTTACTATGATTGATGCTGCATGGCTTGTTTCGTACATGGAAGCGTAGCCAAGGGCGTCGATTATTGAAGCAAAGATATGATAACGGAAGCAGAAAGATATATTGGGGGGGAGGGGGTGTAGGATGCCGTACCTTCTTGTGGACTGCAAGGTTACCGAAAATTAATTTTAATACAGCTAACTTTTAAATACGATATGAGATGGACTATTGCGGTTAGATAACACTAGTTTACAAAATAAATAAAAAATGATGAACTTTATAATTTGACTTATGTTTCTAATGTTCAGAATTCAAACATGCCGTCCAAAGAAATTAGAGCAGAACAATTTTCAAGATATGGATAAAAGTTGATTTTTTAATAAATGAACAAAAACACATTAACTTAAAATGGAATATCTCCAACGCGTGTGATCAAATTTCAAATATTTTGTCATCAAATGAAACAAAATTAAATTTAACAATCTTGCGAAGATTGCTATGTTCTTGGAGTAATAGTTTCGACGCTAACAAAAAAATATATTGCATATGTAGCTTAATGCCAAAGAAAAAAAAAGAAAATTAGCAGCTCAATAGCTGAAAACCTGCTCAAAAAATGAGGACGTTCTCTCGGTTCTCTAACGTCGATCTGAACACACACATGCGACACACACACACACACACACACACACACACACACACACACATACCCGTTTTTTCGTCGTGCTTGACTCACTATAGGCAAATTTCATTAAAATAAGTTTATAAAAACTAAAAAATGATTCAAACCAGCCAGAGCTGGTAAATCTCACGGCCATCATTTCACAATGAATCTCTCTGTCACATCTGGCAATCTCACTGTCACGAGAATAAATGAACTATCATGAGATTTCTTGTCATTCTAACACCATCATACAGTCATGAAATTTTATCTCATGCGATTTTCATATTTCTAAATAGTATATCTGCAATTAGCAATGCAATAATATGTAATCGACAGAATGGACGTTCTATTTCAAGTTTTGCTATGAAACTTACAATTACATCAATAAATGTGTTTGTAATAGCGATGACCAAAACACTGTCACGTGCTGTCATGACGAAAAATTCGATGAGATTTAAAAGAAAATCTCCATCATCTTTTTCTCGCCCGTTGAGATTTTCAAACGTTGTTCGTTAAAAATCGTAGGTAATTTTTCATTGAAAATGACATTTGCCAGCATTGATTCGTTCCAAAAGCCTTGATATGGTCGTTCTATTTGCTTCATTTGTAGATGGAATCGTTCACCATACTCATCACTTTCGTCGCCAAGATTCGGTGGGAAGAAATGGATTTTCAATTACATGTTCACACCTATAGTCATGAAGAGCAAGGAGTTATAAACTATGTACATGAAGCATGGGTAGCTTGATAAGTTATTTTTAGATTTAATATTACCTACGTTTTATAGTTTTGCAGCAAATTCTCAATAACTTCAACATGATCCGCACTTTTAGTGTTTCCTTGAGAATTCGTAACAACCAGTCGAAATGATTTCCACGCTTCTTGCTCATCAGGAGCCAAAACTGCGAAGAAATGTTTGTCCTCAATCATTTTTTTTATTTGAGGACCCACGAAAACGCCTTCCTTAATCTTTGCATCCGATATGTTTGGGAATACTGATTTCAGATATTCAAATGCAGGTCCATTCTTTTCCAACGCTTTTACAAAATACTTGAAAAGTCCAACTTTTATATGTAACGGTGGGAGAAAAATTTGATCTTTATCATTTTACGTTTTCTTTCCGAAGAGTCAAACTTGTCCTCTTTGGTCAACATGGCAACAACCTTATGATCGGAGCAAATCTTCCAAAAGTCTTGCTTATAATTTATTTGATCTGCGTCCGTTAACCAGCTGGGCAGTATCTTCTAATGAAGACTCCCTTTTTTTTTTTGGGCAAATAGGGTACCGGTTTGAATTTGAACCCTGCCCTTCGGTTCAGAAAGGGGTATGGGCGCGTTCTGTCGAGTTGGTCGTGGCATTTTTCATGTGTGAATCGGCTGCTCCATCAACGTTTAAAAGTGCCTGAACCAAATGGACAGTTCGTAATGATCACTTGAAGATGCGATGGGGGATCATTGCCCTCATATTCCGAAATGTAGCACGTTGTAAAATGTTTCTCGTCTGCTATAACCAAACATGATAGATTTGAGTAAACGAGTGGACACTCATCGGGAATGACCTCTCATATGCATCCGTCGAAGTGTAGAAAGAAAGTTCTTCCAAGAACTTCAAGAAAGTTCCTCCAAGAACTTCAAGGAAGTTCTACAAAGAACTTCAAGGAAGTTCTTCCAAGAACTTCAAGAAAGTTCTTTCAAAAACGTTAAGAAAATAAATTGGAGTTTTTCGGCGATCTTGGGACATTATAACAAGAGCCTGAGTAAAGTTTTGCAGAGAATTTCAGGGCAATTGTTTTGAGTACTTAAAGAAGGATCTTCACAAAACTTCAGGGAAGAACTTCACAGAACTTCAGGAAAGAACCTCACAGAACATTAGGAAAGTTTATCCTAGAATTTCAAGGAAGCTCTTACTAAAATTTTAATGGAATTCTTCCGAGGACTTTAATGAAATTCTTCCGGAGAATTTCAGGGATGTTGTTCCGAGAACATCAGGAAAGCTCTCCAGTGAACTTCATGGTAAATTTATAGAAAAAACTTTCCTGAATGTCTATTAAGAACTTTCCTGAGTTTTAAGAAACAATTTCTCTGACTTCCTCTGAAGAACTTTTCTGTAGTTCCTTGAAGTTCCTGAAGAACTTTTCTGAAGTTATCTGAAAAACTTCCGTTGGATTTACTTTCCTGAAGTTCTCGGCTGCCTTTCCATGAAGTTCTCGAAGGAACTTCCCTGAAATTCTCGGAAGCCTTTCCACAAAATTCTCGAAGGAACTTCCCTGAAGTTCTCGAAAGAATTTCCCCGAAGTTCTCGGAAAAAAATCCTTAAAGTTCTCGATAGAACTTCCCTAAAATTCTTGGAAGAATTTCCCTGAAGTTCTCGGAAGAACATCCCACAAATGAATGTAAATAAACAAAAACCACAGAGCATTGACAGAGTTGTTGACTCTGCATACCTTGCCCAGACTGGGTAAATCCCCAATAACGAAGTAGCAATCTCGGAAGGTCAATCAAACTCATGCTCATGCCCCCACGAAAATCACTCACGTTCCCAAAAGGTTACTCAAGGACATATTCGGTCAAATTAGGTCTGTCACCGTTTTCGTGTTTGCTGTAAGTGTTGCTGCTGCTATTTTGCATGCTAAAACAGGTAACCCAAGAGTTATTCAACTTAGCGCGCATTGCTACGTGCCGAGTGATAAACCTGTGCCATAGATTATGAGCATTCATTGCCGAACGAGCCAGTAAAGTTGTCAATCAAAGTATGCAAATCAAGGTACCAATATTCAATTGAGTTGAGCAACGACAAATGTTATGTGCTCAGTTTTCCTCGAGGGTAATCATTTGGCATATTTTCGTTCTGATTGAATTGTTGTTGCATCGAAAGGGTACAGTGAAAACGGAAGCCATCAACGCCATGTATGCCGTTCCGTCGTAATTTGATCCATTCACAAGATTCATGCACAATATCCATCTGGAAGGCTGATTATCGGAGAGTACAACCTGGTGAAAAATAAAAATATGGACGCTGGTGTCAATGCATCTTCAGATTTTGTTTGGATAATTAGCAGCATAATATGATATCATACAAGCCTGTCGACGTTAAATTGTGGACATTAAAATAATAGCAGCAAAAAAATTTCACATCATTTAGCAAAACGTATTTTTTAATTCACCATTATAGAGCCATATCTACATGAGAAACAGATGTTAACTCTTCTTTCTGTAAAATTTCCAGAATTTTCTGTGGTACACCCGCCATCAGGTTCCGTTCGGTATCCTCAGATACACCCACCATGTCTATTCTCCTTCTTCACTTGAAATCGTCCTTACTTTTTGCTTTCTTCTTAATTTCGAAAAGTTTCCGCTTAACTAGAGCCCAGTATTTCTCTATTGGGTGAAATTCTGGACAGTTTGGTGGATTGGCTGTTTTTGGCACGTATTTGACCTCTTGTACAATTCCAGGACATATTTCGCATAGTGACAAGAGGCCAAACCAGACTGAAACAGATCTGGAGAGCCATGGCTTCCGATAAACGGTAGCAACCGCTGTTGCAGACATTCGATCTCGTACAAATCCTTATTGCTAGTGCCGGTAGAGACGAAACATTTAGATGTTCGACCACAACTACATATGGCCTGCCAAATCAAATACTTCTTCGGGAATTTAAAAAACCTTTGCATTGCAGTGTAAAAACCAGACCTGGAAGTTGTTTAAAGTCTTCGAGTACGTATATTTCGTCGTCCATTTTGAAAATGAAATGTTTGCTAAAAATAGGTGTGAAGCTCCTTAGAAAGATTTTTGCAGTAAAATGTTGCTTGCCATCAGAATTGGGCACCTTTTTCACTTCGTACGCCTTATGTAACTCTATTATTGTGAAATTAACAATCGATATTGGCGAATCATGTGTAAATTTTGTTTGCTGCTATTATTTTGATGTCCGAAATTTAACGTGGATAGGCTTAAGTTTCAAACACATGACATCATTTAGTTTTGCTTTCTGTGCGTAATAATTAGCAACCTCACGAATCGTGAGAGTTCGTTTTGAGTTCGTAAGTGTGACTCACGATTCGAAAAAGTGTTCACTGTAACGCTCTAAGAGTGAAATTAGTAGATTACATGAACAACATATGTTACGATGAAGGTTGCCACATTGAATTTTTGAAAGCAGAAATCTAAGAAACTACAAAAGATTATCATGCCAAATAATCAAAAATTATTCACTGCATAGTAGCAAGAACTCTATTGAAATTCGGCATTTGGAATTTTTGTAGTTTCTTATACGTGTGCTTTCGAAAATTGGAAGTGGCTATGCAAATTGGCAGCCATATTTGTATTCCAGAAATCTTCACTTCATAGCCCATTCCAAATCACTGAAGTATTCAACAATTACAAAACATCAAATATATGATTAAAATCAATTGAGTGGCAGCGACCCTAATTCAAAAATCACATAAATCTGATCGGTTCTACTAAAAGCTCTACCTTAGCAACATATCGATTAGTTCAACATTCAACCACGTACTAAAAAGGAGGGCATTTTAAAGTTCGCTAAAGCTTAGCTACGATCAAAGCTTCACGATCACCTTGGTGGTAGCTTTTATCTTTTCCACATTTTTGGCTCACATCATATCCACCTCTCGCTGCCGATAGCTCCCGTCAACTCACCACATGACGGGCAATTTGGAAAGCTCAAAAAGCTCTCTTCTGCAGCGATCAACGGGAACCATAGTTTACATCTCGAATCATAAATCATTTTCTAACGAGGGGGGTAATTTGCGCGCTGCTAAGAAAAGTGAAATTTCATAAACTTGGTGATGGATTGGTTTGTTTGGGGTACTCTTCGATACACGACCGGTTTTTTTTCTTACTAAATTAGTCGTAATTTTAGAAGCCAAAGCGATCTGCGCACGAACCGCAATGAAGTGGTCTTAATTTTGTTTTCTGCAGATTTAGGTGCCCGTGGAGATAAGCATGCATTATTTGGGGGGTTCCTCCGGTAACATTAATATCCAGCAGCTCTTCATAAGGCGACCTTTTCGTCGTTTGCGAAATTAACGGATAGAAAAGAGGGTAATTGGTTCGAGTCACCACGCTGCCATCAGGTATTAGGCGCAGTTACCAACGACGAGAAATATGTTCATTACCGGCATAAAAAATGTTACTCAATAACAAAATTCGCAAACGATAACATGACCGTTGCAGTGTGTTTACGAGTGCGAGCTGTGAGCGCCTCTTCAGGCCAAGCCGTAGCGGAGTGGAGTTTGCCAACTTGAAACATGCGCTTGCTGTGAATGTTTGTATATTTCTACTCTGGATTGTAGCCGGACAAAAACGAACGGAACCGAACAAAACGGGAATCCATCGATACTCATCATCACTGCCTCCCTGCCTTCCGTCGGGGCCTATGCCGGGGCTATCGTATCGCGCGGTTTGATATGGAGTAGCTGTTACGGTGCGAACAGCAGCAATTATCTTGGGCTGTTCTTCTCGGGGTGTTGAGTTAAAGCTTATACGCGAATGTTGAATGGGCTCGCAGGGTTTGGAAATGTTTCACTCATTGGTTTTCTCCTGACAGTCACGTATGAGAAAGGAAGGGATTTGATGGTGGTTCAATGATGGTTTGTGAATAAAATAAATGTTTACTGGTAAATTTAAAATGATAATGTCTCCAAAGAATTCACACACAAGCATGTCTCTAAAAATGACGATGATGATAAGGACTACCACCCGTTAAGTCCTACCCGGAAGTACATTGACACTGAAACTCAAAAACGTGGTCCGGTGGTACTGTCGAACTTGTCAAATCGTACAAAAATCTGGCGTTCTTCTTAAGAAGCTACTATCAATCAATTTGGTTTTACGATGGCAGCAAGAAGTGCCAATAGGATTCAAATTTTAGTCAGGTTTATGATACCCACACAGCTTCTTTACAACGATCTTAAAACCTTGTCTTCTAAAGTTCCTTTTACTCCTATCAAAGGTTTTATTTTGACTTTATAAACTCTTAAAATGCTGTTTTGAAATACTGTTTTAGGACTCATTAAAATTATCTTATTATGGTCAGTTGAAAAAGCATTTTAATACCATTTTGCCTCCAGTGAATACATTAAACGGCTAATTGGCACTGAGGAAAGTTACCAAATGACCTATTAGTATTATGGTAGCCATTGCGAAGATAAATTGGCTTTTTGGCAGAACTGTGATTTCTTCGAATCGCCATATTGATATATAAGATATCATTGAAATGTGGAAATACACCAAGTTTTTAATGTAATGCAAATAAATGGTAGATCGGAGACCAATTTCGGCATTCTTTTAGATATTCTTATTGTATTCAATCAATTTTCAGTTTTTTTTTGTTGTTTGTACCTCGCATAACTTCAGAGGCACATTAATTTTTGGCTCTTGTTGTGCAAATATTCACCATAAAATTAAATGCGCATATGATTTGGAGCATGATACGCTATAAAAAACTCAATTTGTTTTGGATATTTTTATTATCAAACAAAATTTCCAGGAATACTAGAACTTTTTTCTTAGATATTATGTTCTGCTAGATAATTCAGAAGAACAAAGAATTACACAAGGCCGAACAACAAAAACCAACCTCGATATCACAGTAAGTTTGACAGCTGTGGCCATTTGACCCTATGCGGGTTATGATGCCAGCCAACATTTTGTAAGGTCCTACTTGCGAGCTTTCTATGTTAACTAGCTAATAAGTAACCATTTAACAAAATAAAGCAACCTACACTCTCAGTAGGACACCTGGCGATTTTTCTTACTGGTCGCACTCTCCGGCCTTTGCATTTGGTAGTTCGAAATTGTAGCCCTACTTCTCAATGAAACATAAAATCTTGTTCTGCTCTTGGCAGACCGCAACTCGGCAGCAACGGGGTCCGGTAGCAGCGTTTTCCGTCCGTCTATGAAGATTAAGGGCTATTCACATTAGGCCGGACCGAAGCCCGGTCGGGTGACGGCCGAGTTATGCTACGAATTCATTGTATGAGTGCTGTATGCAACCGTTCACATTAACCCACCTGGGCCGTGTGGTCGTGGCTCACTGGTGTACCGGGCTGGTAAAAATATTTCCCGGCAACGATATTTTTGACGGCTCGGTCTCAGCACGGCTAGCAGCATGTGCTTTGATTTATATGTAGTTGTGAGCGCATCGCACAAGCGCGAATAATACGTATTGACTTAAAGTAGAATAGTAGTTTGGTGTTTCGAGCTAATTTGGTTTACGTTTTAAATTTGTTGTATTTAAAATGATAAGCTTAGTAAGCGCAAATTGTCATTGTGGGGAACACCATTTTTAAAGAATATACTTCATAGATCCGACCAAACTAATTTCATTCATGTTTTCAGAGGACTCGATCAAGGCTGTCTACGTGAAACAATAGGACTTATTCTGTTTCCAAAATGTATTTAGGGAAAATGGCCCAATAGTGTGAGAGCTAATTTATTCTAGTTATTTTAAACCAAATAAACTTCACTCGCAGAAAATCAATAAATAAACAAGTTACACTTGTCCTTGGTTTTTTTCGAGAAACACATTCATTTTCCAATTGAATCTACATTTTTACTCAAAACGTTCCTCCATGAATAGGAAAAGGTATTCCTTAGTTGCAGTATTGCATAATTATTGTTCGTATAGTTGCGGTAAATCCACATTTTTTTTCCTACCAGTGGCAAAGAGCATACACCTTGGTATGGTAAGCACAATAGTTAACGATGCAAAATGTAATTTATGTTTTGATAATAGACACAATGCTTACTGATAGTGCAACTATTAGTACACTACCACATAGACAACGAAATTTTAAGGAAATATTTCTATTAATACGGTATTTTTATAAAATTAACGAATCAAATGTGCTAAACCGTCATTTAAACTGATAAATTAACGATCAAAAGTGAATGATACAGATACAGATCACAAATTTATGATGAGTTACCTATCAACCTTATTTATTAAGATAATTTTAAGTGTTTTTACATTGTTCTTGCATTAGCGGTTCAGAACATATTAACAAGTTTTCTAAACATGGGTGTCATTCATAATATAGAAACTAAAAACTATGACTAAATCTTATCGAACTATGATTTTTCGCCTGAAATTATTAATTGGTTTTTTTTTTAATTTGTTTTAAAGTCTCAATATTCGAAATTCAGGGTACCCGAGGAGACAACAACATATGAATAACCTAATTTTGATCTTGATAACTGGCCTTGGTATTGAAGAGCTCAGATTAAGAGGTAAAATACCTAAGCAAAATACCTAAGAATTGCTAGCAAAATATCTCTCGAATAACAAAACTTGCTATTTTGGATACCTGGGAATACCTTAGAGGTACTATTTTGGTATTTTCTTACCTCAATTTGGTTTGGGAATAACATTGTGGGAACAATTTTATGGTATTATCCTCAGGTATTTTACCTCTTAATCTGAGCTCATAAATACCAAGGCCAGTTATCGAGTAATTCGGTCCTGCTCGGGTACCTTAACAATAATGTTCCAGAGAGGCTGCTTCAAAATCATTCCCAGAATTTTGTTCTGAATCTTTTGAAGTGTCTTTTTCTTGCTAGGCAACAACTTGCCAACATAAAGCAAGGCCGATCAAGAAATTTATTTCACCCTTATGTGATCGACAGGGTACCCGGGTACCATTTCATGTTTTACAATACGTTTTTTCATAGTTTATTTTAAACCAGGAAGCTGAAATTCAGTGACATCTAAAAAATAGTTGGAAGTTGGAAACATTTTGTATAGGAGTAAGGAGGGCCGAAGGGGGAACTTCGATTTTTTTTACCCCTTAATTGATCGACAGGGTACCCGGGTACCCACCAAATTCAAATGATTATAACCCTGGCTTTTATTGACCGATTTTTATTCTTTTGGCACCGTTAGGTTTCAAAACTCATTCGCTTTAGGAAAATTACCAGCAATGACCATTTGAATGCATCTGGTTCCCATAAATTCGGGTTACCGGGGCTGTGTTCCGGTACAGGGTCACAATATCGGAACATCTATTGAATTTGCAGGACTGTATGTCATAATGTTTGGAATAATTCCTAGAAACTATTTTTATCCTATTGTGGGCCATATTCCAACTTGTTCCTGGAACGGTCATTCTGTAACAGGTTTTCGTGGGGCATTCAGTGGCCATGAACATATTTAGACAGAAAGCCAGGCAATTTGGGTATCAAAATTCATGAAATTTCTCCAGTAGGCTATTTCTTAACCTTTTGTGGCTATCTGATAATTTGTCATCGGACCGGTCAATCCAGAACAGGTTCCCGTGGGGCCTCGAGTGGCCATGAACATTTTCAGTAGAAAACCCCTGGCAATATAGGTATCAAAATTCATGAAATTTCTCCAGTAGGATATTTCTCACCGTTTTGGGGCTATCTGATGATTTATCCTCGGGCCCTCATTCCGAAACAGGGTCTCGGGGGTCTCAAGTGGTCAAAAACAATTTCAGTAGAAACCCCTGGCAATATGGGTATCAAAATTCATAAAATTTCTCCAGTAGGATATTTCTCAACGATGAATCCTAGAGAGTTTGAGCTGTTTAGTGGAATACCTGTAACTAGAAATCAGAAGAAAAATTAGTATTCTCCATTTAATTCCAACTACCTTTGCTTATCTTCGACAGATACGCGTATTTCGTCTACAATGTGCAGACTTCTTCAGTGTCTCGTACTAATAAATCGAGTTATTAATACGAGACACTGAAGAAGTCTGCTTATTGTAGACGAAATACGCGTATCTGTCGAAGATAAGCAAAGGTAGTTGGAATTAAATGGAGAATACTAATTTTTCTTCTAATTTTCAGCTGGAGAATACTAATTTTTCTTCTAATTTCTAGTTATTTCTCAACGTTTTGTGGTTATCTGATGATTTATCCTTGGACTTGTGAATCCGGAACAGGTTCCCGTGGGGTCTCGAGTGGTCATGAACATTTTTGAAGGAAACCTTGACAATGCGGTTATCAAAATTCATGAAATATAGGATATTTCTCAACGTTTTGTTGATGGCCACTCGAGACTTCACGGGAACCTGTTTTGAGATGACCGTTCCGAGGACAAATTATCAGATGGCCACACAACGTTGTGAAATAGTTTTCTGGTTAAATTTCAGGAATTTCGAAGCCCATATTGCCAGAGTTTCCTTCAAAACATGAACATGGCCAGTTGAAGCTAAACGGAAACCTGTTCCGGAGAAACAGGTCCAAGAACAAATCATCAGATTGCCACTAAACGTTGAGAAATATCCTACGGGAGAAATTTCATTAATTTCGATGCTCATATTGCCAGGGTTTCTTATGAAATATGTTCATGGCCACTCTACGCCCCACAAGAACCTATTACAGAATGACCGTTGCAGGAAAATTGTCGGCAAGTGGCTCACAATGGAATTAAAATAGTTTCTAGGAATTATAATTAAGATTACTCAGCTTCCATTCCCGGAAATTTAATAGAAGTTTCCAAATGGCAGCATAATTAATCATCAATTAAAAGAGAGATTTGAGCAATAAAAAATGAAAAAAGTGCCATTAAATTACTAGCGCCTGTAACGAATAATGGGTCAGATCAGCTAATTAAAAAATTAGGAATGAGCACATAAGATGAGAAAAAGATCTTCGGATTGCCTAATTGTGACCGGTAATCCAGTCAAATAAAAGCTTAACAGCTATTAGTATATGTGCAATTAAATACGGCAGTATTTCACGCCAAATTATGTAATTTGAGCACCAAACCACTCGCATATGTCTTTTAATTTTGTTAGATTTTCCCATAAAACAGTAAAAATGAGCAACGGATATTTATTTATCCATTGCTCATTTTTACTGTTTTGATGGGAAAATCCAAACAAAAATTAAAAGACGTATGCGAATAGTCTCAGTGCTCAAATTACATAATTTAGGCGGAGCTACCGCGATGTTTAATTGCACATATACTAACCAGCTGTTGCTTTATTTGATAGTTTACCGATACAATTAGATTATCCGAAGATCTTTCTCATCTTTTATTGCTCATTCTAATTTTTGTGCTGATCACATGATTGGCTGGCACGCCAATGGCTAGTGGCACTTTTTCATTTTTAGGTGCTGCAGAATTACTAAGTGCAGGTAAATATTTTAGCCGTTTCCAAATAGTACCGCCGTACCGGACCACATCCCCGGTAACCCGGATCTACGGGAACCAGATGAATTCAAACGGTCATTGCTCATTATGTCCTAAAAGCCAATGAGTTTTTGAATCTAACGGTGCAAAAGAATTGAAATCGGTCCCTAATAGGCAGAGTTATAATCATTTGAACTCGGTGGGTACCCTGTCGATCTCTAAAAGGTGTTTTTTTGTGTCGAACACATAAGGGTTAAATTAGAAGTTGATTCTTAGTTTAAACGGATTTGCTGTGCATTAGAATTATTAATATCTTGTATATTTATTTCATATAGCTTTAATACATTAAAGGTGATTGATATAACTTAATTTCTGTTGAATTATCATCCCAAGGTATTTCAATTGAATTGACCAGCCCTGGTAAATCGTACGGCTGTCATGCGACAATGAAACAAACTGTTCATTTCACTATCACGGGAAGAAACGAACTATCATAAGGTTTCTTTTCATTCTTGAGCCATCTCGCAGCTGTATGATTTTTTCTCATGGATTTTGATTCTTAAATATCTAACTTGTTTATATGAAATAAGCCAAGCCATATGTCATCGATAGAATGAAAAATGCATTTAATGGTTTGCCTAATAAAACAGTAATTTGGTTTTCAATTGTTTTGAACGTCATATTCCGGGTATCGGGGAAATGCTTTATGAACAATCAGTAAAGTTTTTCCACAAATTGGTTGGTGAGGATGATTTTTTAAGACTCATCGACTTTATCGACAAGTGTTTCAAGTGGTATTCGTCTTCTTACAAATCTGGCTGAGGAATACACTGTTACAGTTGCATTCGGTTAAACTATAAAAAAGTCGAAGTTTTAAAAAATATATAATGTGATTATTTCTCATTTCTCCAGGATCAGTAAACCACCTTTCAAACCAATAGAAAGCAAATTGATTTTTTAAATGTTTGCATTTTCTGTGTATATTTTTTATTTTAATAAAAAAAAAACTTACAGCGTATATTTTTTCAGAATGTCCGAATTATTATCTATAACTTTGCCAAAGCCATCATAAGAATCAAACTAACGGGTTTGTTCTTACAATTTTCTTTACCTATCAATACAATTTTTGCAGAGGCCCTATGAACAGTACCATTCATCAATTGGATACTTTAAGGGCATTCACACTTCCAGAATTAAAAAACAAATTTATATTTTCATAATAAGTAGTATAAAGATAAACGATCTCACCGATGTTGAGTTTTTTATTCTTCTGCCCCTTGTATTTGTGCTGGTGTAGGCTCCATCAACTGCTTCTTCATATTGGTTTGCCTCGACGTACACTGATAGGCAAAATAAAATTGCCCACCTCTTCGTTTTTTCATTTTCTCTCATTTACTTGGTTCAAATTAAAGTAAACACAGTGTAGTTTTTTTCTTATTTTATTTTTTATATTCTTTTTAAGTTTCACTTATGGAATACTGAAAAAAGGAGTTCCACTTAAAGAAAAAAAAATCAATTTGTGTTGAAAAAGAAACAGTGACAAAATAAAGTGCCCACTTCAAAAATCGATATGTTTTCGATAAGTTTCCATTGGAAGACCCCTCGATTGTTTATGTTTTGATATTTTGACATGTTTTGAAGCAAACGGCTCAACCTGCATGCATTTGTATACGTGATCGCATTTGATTTAATTGAAAAAATGGAGAACGCAGTGCTATCAAGCAATTCCCTTGTGTATCCGAAAATTGGTCGTTCGTGATGTGCAAAACGGTGAATCGCACCGGGCTGTCGCTAAGAAGTACAGTATCAGTAAGGCAGCGGTTGGCAAAATTCTTCTGAAGCTTAAAACGTTTGGTAGAGGCAGGAAGCGGAAAACGGATGCGAGAACGGACACCAAGATCATGCGCGAAGTCAAGAAGAACCGGAAGGTAACTGTCCGCGAGATCCAGGAAACCCTTCAGTTTATCAGTTTCCGGTCAGACTGTTCGTCGCCGTCTCGTAGCACAGGGTTGAATAGCAAACTTGCCCGGAAGCGCCCATTTATCAGCAAGGCAAACAAAGCCAAACGGCTTAAGTTTGCTAAGGAGCATGCTGATAAGCCCCTAGAGTTCTGGAAAACGGTTCTCTGGACGGACGAATCAAAATTCGAGCTGTTTAACCGAAAGCGGCGGGTTCGTGTTTGGTGCAGATCGGGAGAGGAGCTTCAGGAGCGCCACATCAAGGCACGATGAAGCATGGAGGAGAAATGTGATGGTCTGGGGGTGTTTTTCGTGGGGTGGAGTGGGAAGCATTGTGAAAATCGACGGGATAATGACGGCAGATTCTTACATCAACATCCTACGAAAAAAACTGGGGGTTTCACTGATCCAGACGGGCCTTCGGGCAGTTCGTATTCCAGCAGGACAACGACCCGAAGCATACTGCCAAGAAGACCAAGTCTTTCTTCCGGTCTTGTCGGATCAAACCGCTGGAATGGCCTCCACAAAGCCCGGACCTCAATCCATCGAGAATTTGTGGGCGATTCTCGATGCCAGTGTTGACAAAACTGGTGTTACCAATAAAAATAACTATTTTGAAGCCCTGGAGCGCGCCTGGGAAGAGCTAGGTCCACAGCACCTAAAGAACCTGGTCGTGAGCATGTCGAAGCGCCTGCAGGAGGTCCTGAAGGCCAAAGGAGGACACATCAATTATTGAAATGCTTTTATTTTACTTTAATTTATGTTTTCTGTAGCCTAAATGAAGTGGGCACTTTATTTTGTCACTGTTTTTTTCAACACAAATTGATTTGTTTTCTTTAAGTAAAACTCCTTTTTTGCAGTATTCCATAAGTGAAACTTAAAAAGAATATAAAAAATAAGACAATAAAAAAAAAGTGTGTTTACTTTAATTTGACCCAAGTAAATGAGAGAAATTAAAAAAAAACGATGAGGTGGGCACTTTATTTTGCCTATCAGTGTATGCAGTTTGGGGTGATTCAAAAATGACGTCCACTCTTTAGGGGGGGGAGGGGGGTATCAAATTTGTGACAATATGTGACAGGGGGGGGGGGGTTATAAAAATGTGACATCCAACAATTTTGCATTTGGTAATCTAAATTTATCAGCGTTAGCACGAAAACAAAGGCGTCAAAAAGTTTGAGTGTAAATGAAAATACAAATTTAACTTAGTTGTGTTAGTGCAAATAATTATTTACTGTTGGCATACATAAGTTCTTATCGTCAATCAGCACGAACCGCACGAGCTGTGCTTCATTCTGAAACTTCGTCGAAGTTTGATTTTGTTGAAAATCCTATTGTGTTCATTTTTGGTTGCGTTGAATTTTGATTTGATTCAAACGCTGGTCGATGCATTTTGTCGTGCATAGCCGCTGCGCAATTAACAAGCCAACCGTGGTGTGTGAATACTGGCGAGATATAAAAAACGAATCCTATTGTGAAGAACTTTTCAAATCGAAAATTAGCACCTTGAAAACGAAATCTTCGAAACCGAAAGAAACACTGAAGGATGGAGGGAATTGTTAAAAAATGTTCCAAAAATACCACCGGATGAAGGAACTCCAGCCTTTCAGTTCTTCACAAGCTCCTCCGGTTTCGGACAAAAAAGTTCCCTCTTATTTTGCATGTCCTAAATAGGATGCAATTTCCAAAGAATTGGAGCCTGCTTATTAGAGAGCGAAATGACATGCTTTCGGGTATACAGAAAAGACGCTGTCTGCCCTTATCAACCGCAAGAATGCGCTAAATATGGCCCTAGAGAAGAAGAAATCAAATCAGCAACGTCAAAAGACAAGCAGATTGAACCGAAAGAAGATTCTTGAGGAAGAATTTGAAACAAACGCTCATCTTACCAAGCGTCTCAAGATGCGGCCTGATAAAGGACGACTTCCGATAGAGAGTAACCAAGCATATAGACTGTTCCAGAACGTATAAGCACACTGTCAAAATAACAAACAAGTCATGTTTATTTTTAGTTTTAATAAGTTTATTTGTGTTTTATACGATACTAGCTGGCCCGGAAGACGTTGTCCTGCCCATAATTAAATTACTAAATGGAAAATTGGAGAAGGAGTTATAAATGTACAAGTTTATTTGCAATAAGTTTTAATTCCATTTATTTAGAGTTAATTTCTTACTGTTGTGTGATGATTTTATCAAAATATGTTGCTGTAAGGTAAGGTTTAATTTCCAAGAAAACTTATAGAACATTATAGATATTACCATAGGTGTTGGCATGAACTGTTCTCTTATTATGTTCGTTGCCCCAAACGAAGTCATTTGAAAACAACCATTATAACTCTGGATGTTCTGCAGAATATGTTTAGAATCACTTCCTGATCCAGACACCAATGAGCGCAAACGCTCTGGTGGTGGATTTAGTGGCGTTACTTAACTTTGCCACTTGCACAACACAATTCATTTGGTGTTTCATTTGGGAGCTACAATGCATTACAATGAGAACAAACTTCACTCATGGATTCAATGGCGATTGATATATCCGCACTGACATTAATCAAAGGATCATATTGAAATGCAGCACGTTGAAGATTTTGCAGAATGTAGGTTTGCTGTCGTAGTCGTTTAGTGATGTTATTTTGGGTACGATTGTCTGGTTCTTTCCGATTACGCTTCTTTCTATCGCTTGTATTTCGACCTGCTCTCTCTTCTTGACCCAACATCGGTCGAGCCCGTGCCATTTGTTGTCGATCCAAGTCATTTTGAGTTGCATGCTGAACGTTTCATTCAAGATTTTGCTGCGCTAACAGTCGTGCGGCTGCAGCGACCAATATTACTTCGTCTAGTAGGAGGCATTGCACAATAATACTAATTGAAATTGAAATTGCAACATAATTAGTTTCTTCTAAATTTCTAGTAATATGCTCGTTTTCACTTTCCTGATGCAATATTAATCTTACAGTGAACGATACTAAAATAAACAAAAATGTTAATATACACCTGTCAGTTCAACATAGAATACAAAAACTAATACTTTCATTCTCCATCGAACTTCACTCCTATTTACATCTCGCTGCGAGATATCACCAATACAAACGTTTCAATTTATACGTGAACCTACACGTTTACACTGCCCAAGTAACAATTCTAGGGTTTTTTTTTTCATTAGGGCGAATCTACAATTGAGAGATTCTCTCCGGGCTCGCTCTCTTTCATTCATAAACCTAGCACCTTTGCGTTTTTCATTCTACTATTTGTAGAGTATGCTTGCCAGCACTGTTGTGTTTCGATCTGTACTAAAGAATGCCTCATAAGTTTTATAATGGCGCTGTAATGAATGAAAAGAGCGAGCCCGGATGAGAATCTCTCAAGTGTAGATTCGTCCTAATGAAAAAAACCACCACGTAAAAAACTCGCATAATAAACGACTCCAGTGTATTATCGTTTTTCGCATAATTTTTCAAAAAGTCCTAAATAACAATGAGAGATTCGCTCCTCTCTCGTCCTTTTTTTTGTTAATTAAGACGCCATTATAAAATTTTCCAACGGTTTCTCCTTCCAACTCGATGGATGGTCTTGTTGTTTTCTATTATGATATTTCCATACAAAGTGAAAATTTAATTTAAATGATTTTTTTACTTTCCCGAAAAAATTTCGTACATGTTTTAATTCAAAAACCTGTTGGGATTCAAGACGAATCAAATGAAAAAGAAATCAAGTAAATCCATCGTGTCGTTCGTGAGTTATGCTGTCACGAACGGACAGCATTTCATTTTTATATATATAGATTTTACTCTCGTTGAATCAAAATATTTAATCATAGTCAAGACTCCTAACTTTTCATCGAACATGACCCATTAGCTTCTACACAGTGCACAGTTCGAACGTACCATGTAAATTTATGACGACTTAGATGTAACAAATTAACCTCTGTCATATCCAATAGAAATTTAGGAGTGATCTTAAATTTACAGAACAAAAAAAGTTAGCTGTAAATTTACTCCTACTTTATTAACAAGTGCTATACATTTAAAATTTGCTTCAACCTACCGCTCAAATATATTGGAATTTGAAAAAGCAAAATAGTTGCTATTTTACTTAGAAAATAAACGAAATAATTTATTGAGAACAATTTTTTTATTGGCCTTTTTAAAGTTTTCTTCATGAAGTTTCCATTTGTGTTTACAAGTTTAAAAAAAAATAATTTTAGATATGTTTCTTGCGGCTTCAAGTTGTTCGTCAAATGCGTTTTATTAAAAAAAATGAAGTAAAGAGTTCTTTATATTCGTCATGGCTGTAAAAATATAAAAAAAATGAGAAAGTATTCAAGATGATAAACAAAATTCGACGCCTTCTTATCTGAGGTTGATTTATAGAGCGATAATTCTGTAATCACTTTTCTAACCGTGCGTTGTTGTTTTTTTTTTCAATCTACATTTTCAAAACTAAATTCAAAATGTTCCACTTCTCACTCCCGACCCTAAACCTACACAATATGGCGGTGCCCGCTTTTTGATTCTGACATGACAAGCTGAGCGGCGATGCTGAATTGTGTGGAGATCATGTAAATTTCAAGCGTTTGAGTTGGAAAATTAACAGCGTGTCGTATAATTTCATGTTATCGATTGCCAATATGAATTCAGAGTCAAATATTATTTGAAATGTGATACAGTTTCACATGAACTTGCTGTTTACGGTATTTTGAATTGAAAAATACGGTCATCGATTAATTATGTCGACGAGTTTTCAGTGGTGGCCTAGGTTACATTATAAGTAATATTCATAATTTTTTTCTGTGTGGTACTTCTCACCAAAAAGTCTCGATTGGCCGTGCCTCCAGGCAGTTCGGCGGATTCATGTCTTTCGGCACGAAACATAAATTTTGACATTTGTACCATTCTAAAGTGTCCTTTGCGTAATGACATGACGCCAAATCAGGCCAAAATCGCTTCTGGAGACATTCCTTAACGTATTTCTGAGTGATCATCGTCTCTGTTGCGATGTACGGACTAGATGTTTTATCACACTCACATATTGCCTGCCAAACCATAACCTTCTTACCGAATTTTTCGGTAAAATGGCCTCTCCGTTTTGGGGATGTCTTTGTCTTCGCTTACAGTATAGAATTGTGGTCCGGGAAGCGTTTTTTAATCTAGTTCCACATACGTTTCATCGTCCATTATGATACACCCAGAATTTCTACACAATAACGAATAGTAGAGTTTGCGGGCCCGTGGTTTCACGGACGCGGCCTGTTTTGGGTTCCTTTTGGGTTTTTCTGCTTTCGGTATGTTTTTATCCCAAGTCTTTCTTTGGCTCGCTTTACGTTACTCGACGAGGTCTCTAGTTTTTCCGCAATACCCAAACGGAAACGGAAGTCGCTGGTTTTCGCTTGTAGGCATCCCTAGGACCGGATTTCCGACCACTCTTCGGCACATCTTCATATGTACACTGTTCTCTATATTTTCTAATCGCAGATCGTACCGCTCCGACGCTTACATCCTCTTCCTTGGCCAATTTTTTCAAGGAGAGTCCGCTCACAGTGCACCATTTGTGCACGATACTTTTTCGTTGTTTCGGAGTAAGACCACGCATTTTAATACACAGAAAAATATAATTAATTTTAACAAGCGGGTAAAATTTCCCCTCGTTTAATTCCAAGCCAAAGGAGCGTAAACAACGATATTGTTTGCAATCTTTCATACAACTGGCTAGATTTAGGCGTTATCTGGCTTAAATTTACATGAAATATCCCATTATTTTCTGCCAAATCTAGCATTCCCTTTATGTGCATTAGATAACGCAGAAAATTCAGTGTTTCTTTTTATCTGTGTAGGTAACACAAAACTGAGAACTTTTTTGATGCTTTGTCATTCAGAAATGTGCAAACAAAAGGACGCAGCCAAAACCTGTTGAAATATTTTATTATATTCAAAATGACCGTTAAAATAAGGTGTGCATATACTTTCTGGAACAATGGTTAGTTGCTGAAGACGTTGGTCGATCTTGGTCAGCATGGAACATCAGCTGGGCAGAGATGTGACGTTGAGAATTTGGAGTAACATGAACATCTATTAAAGCAACAATAGCATTGTTAAAAATAAATACGTACGCGAACAAACTTTTCAGTTAGCATATTCTTTTTGAAAGTAACAAAAATGAAATTTATGAATTTTTTACAAATTTGCTAACTATGATTTAAAAAGCTAATTTGAGAACTGATCGTCTTACGAAATTCTTGTGAGTGGAAAGTGCTTTAAATTATCTCAAGCAAGCTGACAAATTATGCAATTGCAAATTTTTTACACAAAGTTTCTAGGGCTTAGGAAAATCGAAAAATAACTATACCAAAATTGACCACAAAATTGAAATATTGATTTCTTGAAACCCATGTAAAGGTGGAACATTTCTTGATCTCCAAGTTGTATGGTTCTCAAAATCAAATTTTGCAATTAAAAACAATTATTTCTGTTGGAATATATATGACTCCATTTCTTTTTCACTTTCTGATCAAATTCTTTTTCGGACTTATGAGTAATTTCAAGATTTTTCAAAACTTTTTCTACGAGTCATGATCTTTGTGCATCTTCTCTACAAGAAAAATATATATATTTTCATATACTTTTCCATATCACGAGATGGATAAACATCCGATATCGATATATCAAAATTTTCAATCGCATAAAAGTTGGTTTTAATTTTCGCCATACAAACAGTGTTTTTCTGGGTGTTCTAACAATTTCCTAGAACCGTGAAATAATGTTGTGTAAAATATCTTTCCGGACATTTTTTCTATTGATTAGAACATTTCAAGCACTTCTTACTAACTCAATTTATGTTTTACAAAGTTTGCACTGCAAACTCAAATTATTCACCTGAGCTGAAATGCGATCAGTCAATTGTGTTTAAACCAGATTTTGCCCGATTATGGGGTAACTTTTGCTCAAAATCTGTTATTTATGCACAAAAGTGAGGAAAAAACCGGTTTCTACATTAGACCAGGGTTATCTCATAGATGTGTAATTGCATCTTAGAGTGTTGGTTCATGAGCTATGAATTTTAAAATAAGAAATAAGAAAACTAAAAATGTTATAAACTCAACTAAAACTCCCCATTTCTTAAATTTTATCCATTGTAATCTAGTTAGTTCGATGGTTATGAAGATGTTAATGTAAACCACTTCATACCGATGTGATCTAGAGAAAGCTACGAATCAGCATATTTTAATAAAGCTTTGTTTTGGATCTTCAAAAACTATCGCACTTTAATATTTGTCAAGAGTAATAAAAATAAACATTTCTAATAGGCCTGAATCAGAATCAGGCCAGGGTTTTTACTACTTTTCAACAAAGATTATTTCAATCTCAAAACTGACATTTAAAAAAACTACGTTTTTTGCAGAAGAAAACATGTCATACGATAAGTTTTGTCCATCTGTTACGAATATCTTGATTTATCCCTGCCAGTTATTTCCATCAAAACGCACTTCACCTATCCGTGGACAGAAGAACTTTACACATTTAATTATGTAAATAATTCAATTTGAACTAAAATACACGTTATTATTGAAATCGACAAAACCAATATGCATATATTCTTTTTTCAGAAGTGTGGATGTCACAGGGGGGGTAATCATATTTGTGACAAAGTGTGACAGAGGGGGGGAGGGGTTTAAAAACCTGAAATTTGATGGACGTTATTTTTGAATCACCCTAACGTGAATTTTGTCATCTATTAATATGCACTGATCGTCGTTCTCTAAAATTTGATCATAGGGCTTCCACGATCTTTTTCTGGCAGTTTATTTCTGTTTAGAACTTTGTTTGGCGTTTTTCTGTTTTTGATATGTTTTGAAGCCATATCGCCGTTGGATTCGTTGAATCATTCCATGCAGGTTCCTGCCTTTTTGGCCAAATCACTTGTTGAAATCGATTTGTTCTTATTGATCAATTTCACTATTGGTCCAATTTCGGGATCTGGCGCCTTGTTTACGTCTAGATCTCGGCAAATCGGATTATCCTACTGTGCATTCAAAATTTCTGATAATCGCGTTTACACTTGCAGGTACTACTGCTACTCGTTTTGCAAGTTGATTAAATGGCACATTTATCGAACCCTTGAGCATCTTGACTGATGAGCTTAGTTTCGCGTACCCGTCTACAAATAATGTGTGTATAAACAAAAGGGCCATCCATTCTCGGTACAACCGCTTCTTAGCTTTGGAATACATGTTTTCGTTTCCTTATGTGTGGTTGTTAAAAGTAGTAGTAGTAGCTGATGTGTCTTTTTTCAATAAATTTGATTTCAGTTGCATCGAATACAAATCATTATAATTTGAGAATGGAAATGACGGAAAATGAAGAAAGAGAGAGAGAGAGAGAGAGAGAGAGAGATTATCTTTAATTTAATGTTTGAGTTTCTGTTTTATTTAATATATGAGTTACATTTTTTCTCAGCACCAAGCTGAGAGAAGTCTTTAATTGTAAATGTGCACTTTTCTAGTGGTTGTTATAATTTTATTCAAACAATTCAAATTACAGAAGCAATGTAAGGTGATTTTTAATGGAAATTTTCGTTTTTGTTTTTGTTTGTTTGTTTCAAACATCATTTCAGTTTAAATCAAACCAATAGCGTTTTTAGAATAAAACAACAAATCTGTTTGTTTTCGAAGCTTTCATAATAAAACAACCAACATAATGGTGAACTTAACTGCTGAATTTAGCGAAACAAATACTCAAAATTTTAGTTTGTTTGGCCCAAGTTAACGTGAAATTCCTGTTAAATGAAACTAGAATATGTTTGCGTTTACCAAAGCGATTTTTTTTCTTTGCTTCGGTGGCTCTCCATTGTGCTAAAGGTTTCAGAGCGTCACACATTCTGAAGTATAGTACGCCATTTATAAGTAAAGTAGGCTGCCATTTTATTCACGTCTTGCTAGCTCTCGGATATTTTTCAAGTGCTAAAAATTTCGGAGTGTTTTTTTAATTACGGTTTTTAAATTATTCAATCTTTTGCTACACGCAGAAAAATATATCGTCAAAACAAACATATTCCAGGTTAATCCAACATAAACTTAGTTTATTCTGGTCGCAACGTTAACGTGCTTTATTTCAAAAATATTCTATGTTTAAAACCAAGTGGCATTGATGTGTGGAATAAAAATCATGTTATTGTTAAACATATTAATGATAAGAATAAACGTTCAAATTTTGGATACAACAATATTTTTTGTATAAATAATATTCGGATTTTATAATTTATGATAGTGTACTGGTTGCAATCTTAATTTATTTTGTTTATTCTATGAATCTGGGTTATCTTAATTTTGGATTAGGCTTGAATTATAATAGGTTTCCTGATTCTAGAGGTTTGTTCAGAAATTCACTATTGGAATCGAGCAAATAACCTACCAATAAATGTGACGATTAGCTCATGTTGCGAGCGTCGAATCTCAGCCTCATATTCTGAAGGAAGTCGTACAAGTTTAAATTCACCTACTCAATGACTGAATTGTTGAAATTAACATGCCTTGTTTTTGATTACAAAATTGTTATTTGTTTTCGAAACATGCTTTCTATTTGTTTTAAGTAATTGCTTTTGTTTAAAGTTGAACATCGATATTTATTATTTAAATGGACGAAATTTGTATCCGTGTAATAGTCTAAGTCTCGAATGTGTTTATGCTTCTATAAAATCTCTGTAATAAGGGTAAAAACATCCACCATTTAACAGTTAGGAAAATTGGCTACATATCGCCACAATTATATTCATCTAGTATGAATATGAGTGCTACAGCTTTGATAATAACAGTCGATGTAAATACGTTCAATTGATAATTTGCTCTAGAATTCATTCGATTTGACAGTACCAGTGAGCCAAGATTATCGGTGTACATTGACTTTACTCTGGAGCTGTCAAGTTGTTACCGGGTTACACCTATCACAGTACAACAAGTGTGCAAGATTTCTTTCCGCACTCCAATTTGAATTCACGACATCTTTGTGCGCCGGAAACTGAAACTGAACATGTCAATAAATCAAAAGAAAACGTCAAATGACGTTGTGCGCACTGGTATTGGTGTGCGAGAGCATTATAAATGTTTGAAACTACTTTTCGATCCACTTCTTATTTGCTGGACTTACCCTTGCAAAATTGGGACACCACGACAAATCGTATCATTTATCGGTGTCTCTTCAGGACGGGGCCATCTCCATACGATACCGTAATTTTTTCCATTAGGCTTCAATATTACCTACAGGAAAAATACCAGGAAAGTTTTTTTTCTCAACTAACAAATATGCTTGCCACGTTTGAAAGCGATTTTTTCTCTCATTACGATTCAATGACGCATAAGATTGCAGTAACGTGAATCGTTCTCTGTAGCACAAAAACCCGCTTGCAAAGATTGAACTACAGTCGCGACATTAGTTGTTAGATTACGACTTGAGTCTGTTTTCTCCCCCATAACGAAAGGCATCTCATTAAGATACGGAACCGGGGGGAGTAGGTTCTCGAAACATGTAACAGCTGACGACTTAGTCAACAAATAAGGTAAATGCAGGTACATACCGCTCAGCTTCACATGTGGTTTGACCGGTTTACATGGAATTTGAAGTGACGAGACGCCGTGCTTTGCTTTGTTCTAGAGAGAGAGTAAAAAAAGTTGGCGGTAATTTTGATTGACACTGTAATGTTCTACCTAGAGCCTGAAGCAATGGATTCGATTCCCGAGTGGATCAAGACGCTTTTCGCCGGTTCACACGCCTTACGTATGAGAATTGATGCATTAATTAGCACGCAAGGCTTGATGTACGAAAGTTATTTGACCATATTGATAATGGGTCTTGAAATAGAAACATGTTTTTTACGCAGCTCATCGTAACTACCAGTAAAAGCTTAATTATGCAGCAAACTACCCCAACATGCTTAATTGTCTGCAAAGTTTCTGACCCACTTAATTAGGATGCAACAGTTTACTATCACGCCCGCTGCCTGCCGTGTTTTCTATAATGAAGCAGCAAGAGCAATTTTCTGATTATGCACAGCATCTGAAAGCTTAGATATGTTGTCATTGCATTCATCCTCGTTCGTCGTCAAGCCGCGTCTGTAGGCAGCCCGGTCCATTATGAATGCAAGATATAACGTTTAGAAAGAAATAATAGCTTACACAATAATCGCAAGAATTCAATTGGATCTACGAGCGCTCGTGCATGTGCAAGGAGTAATTGTGACAACAGTCTTCAACGGTATGGTTTGACAAATCTTCGAGATCACGAAGAATTCCTTTGTTGATTGGAAAACCACCACTTACCCAGTCTTCGCATATGAGTGGTGTGTGAATTTGAATGTCGATTGATGAGCTGCACAATTTGATGGATACATGACATGGCAGCAGTGCTGGCCTTCACACTGATTCTACTACATAGCATATTTCTGTTCACTATCACATTCGTTTGATGGGCATACCGGCATACTATAATGGAAATGCGCTGTACGTGATTAACTGATGATTTAGTGAGCTGAACAGCTCATCATAAAAACGGTAGCCGGTATTAATGGGTGGATGATGCTAGTGACGATTGTTATCTGGATCGTTACATTCGGGTTGTCGGATTACAGTTGTGAAAAACGAAACTTAATAAGCACAGAAAACTATCTTATCAAACTTCCTGTTCGTAAAATTAATCTTTTTCAACGGTTGCCTCTGATGCGTGTTCTTTCACATGTAATGTGTTTAAACTTGACTTGTCTGCTTTGCAATGATCAGCGCCTTGTGTATAAACACAATTAAATATCACTGTCAATCAAAACAGTCCCAAGTATCAAGTTTCCTTGAAGTTGTTGTGCTAAAAATCTTCATGCTTATAATGTTAAGTGATAAGCCATTAATAGTGGATGAATATTCACCAGATTAGCTGTTTAGTGATCCATGAAGTATTACTTTGTTTCACAATGCAAACAGTTTTCTTACTCTATTGCATCTCTTAAGGTGAAACAGCTCGGAATCCAAATTTTAACAAGATAACATCATGTGTAGATAAAGGCTTTATTTATTTATTTATTCTTTATGTTGTGTACAGCACATTCTGACAAATGATAAACAACAAGCTATGGAAATGGAGCTTGGATGTAATAAAGTGACATAAATTTACAGCTTTTATGTTGCTGTTTGGTAAAGCATAATTAACACAGACTAGCTGGAAGCAGCCTAAATTGCACATGAAAGAAGAGGAACGATTTTGTCAACAGTAGTTACCTTCATAGTAGCCAAATCCCAAAGAATAAGCGTAAAGGGTGTTCATATCAAAATTTGGTCAAACAGTAATGTGTGTGAGTCGATCACAGTTTTTTTTCTTTTTTTCTTTTTCAAGTTAAGTTAATACAGAATACAGGAAAAATATTTAGCTAAACTTCCTTTTTACCGAATGCGAATTACCGGGTCTTTCGTTTAACACCTGCCATAAAATTTTGTACAGTCTCCTTGTCCACTTTATTCGCCGCAGAACGCCAGTGTGCCTTGAACTGTTTCTTGCTCACAACAGCTTTTTGAGTCTTCTTAAGGTTCCGCTTAGCGATGGCCCAATATTATTCGATTGGGCGGAGGCAGTGGACGTTTTTGTAGGCATTTGCTCAGATAAATTTCCTGGTTGGCCGTTCCGGTCACAATGTAAACGTTCCTCTGAAAGCCACAGGTACAGATGACGCGCCACATCAGATATTTCTTTGCGAACTTTGACAATTTAATGTGCTTGAAAATATCTGCCACCTTTCCCCATCTGGTTGCCGTATAAAATTCCTATCCAGGAAGCAGTTTAAATTCTGCCTTGACGTAAGTTTCATCGTCCTGTACAACGCAATCAAACTTCGTCAGCATCGTCGTGTACAACTTCCGCGATCGTGCTTTGGCCTACGTGTTATGTTTATCGTTGTGATTTGGAGTCACCACTTTCTTTAAGTCGACAGTCCAGCTGGTTTTTTAGCTTGGAGTATTCCTTGACAGTAACTAAACTGGAACTTTCATTTAAAGCAGACAATCAACAGGGCGACAAATGCTCTATAGATAGCTAAAACAACATTTGGTAAGCAATGGGGACCAAAGCCAACAATGATCCATTGGATTCAGTGGCGTCTCGTCCATACGTGCACCTCGTGCACTGCACAGTCTTAAATTGTATATTTCATGTATTATCAAATTCATCGATTTAATACGCCGTTAATACTCGCAGACTGGGTATTTCAAATGGCGCACCAGATCCTGTATATACCACACGTGGATCATTTGTAGACGTTTTTTTTCCTATAACTTGATTGCCGATGAGTTAGTGTCTGTTTTGTGCACTTTGTGGTCTGCACAGAGTAGTTTTACTCACTGGCTAGTTGCAATGTTATTCTGTTGTTTCGGGACATTGACAAGGTACTTTTTGTGGCATATCACAAGAGACTCGGCAAAGGAGGAACTATGGAGCAAGATATTGTTGTCAAAATTGACGTCCGGATTCGCAAGAAAGTGCACAATCGGTTAGTTTTCTCACGAGACGCCACTGATTGGATTTATTCGGAAATTGTGAAACCCAAGATTACCTATGCTGCATTGGTCGCGCCACTTTCCCACCTTGAGATTTGCTAGCCTGTCAATTTTAGTTTGATGAAACTTAGACTAGGCGGCGTTGCTTTTCCATCGGTTTGCTTTTAAAAGTTTACACAGTAAATTGGGGAAAAAATGTTCGAGCCTGGATGTCTGTTCTCTGTGGCGGAGGGTGTGAGGAACCATTTTTGACGGAGTGCAGGGGAACGAAGTTTGGAGGCGGAGGATGATCCATGAGCTCGCGCAACTCGCTGACGAACCCAGTATTTGTAAGTTGTTCTAAAGTTCTAGTAAATGTAAAAATAGCCCTACTAAGTGGTCCATTGAATGAATATAATAATCATTATCTTTGCCTACGCAATAGAACACCTACACAACGCACAGTGATTCCAAGACGGAAAAAGTCGAAAATCGACTTTCTCACTTGACAATAAATATATTTTTATAATTTTGTATACAATTTAAAGTTTCTTTTCCAAAATTTTATGAAGATTGGATGAGAATTGCTCTCTCACAATTTTTCAAAGTATGGTCGTGATTTTTTGCTCCCATATAAAATGTATGGAGAATCGGAAAAAAAACTTCAACTAAATATTCAAATGTGAGCACACACGCGCACACACTACACACACGAGGCTTATTTTGAAAATATATTTGCCAGCTTTTCGAAAATCTGGGTTTCATCTTGCGCAAACTTGCGCAATCATGGTTCCAGGATGCCAGTGTCTACGAATGTCTGAGAAAAAAACACGTAAATTTTTTTAAAACATAAATCTTGCAATAGATCCAATAGACCACGATTTTACCCTTCTTACAAAGGAGTGTATATAAATATATATACATATGTATATAAATATAAGTATATGTCTTAGGAAATCGCCTAGTGGGCCTAGTGTTACATACAACGAACTCACCTCAATGAACTGAACACATGTCTGTGTGTGTAGTGTATGTATACAACTCAGTTTCTCAAATTTTTAACTCAGTTTCTCAAGCAACTACTGAACCGATTTGAATGAAACAATATATGAAAGGTACTGTGATCTCATACGTCGTTTTGGAAATTTATTGAAATTGGTTTACTGGTTCCGGAGATCCGGGAAGTGGTAAATCTCGGACTTAGATCAAACCCCATAATGTGACACCTCAAATTAAGTGAGAATTCAGAAGTAAGTTCAATGGCAATGATATTACGAGTCCAGAACTACATTGGTCACATCCGAGTTGATGTTCCATCTACTCCCGGGAATGTGGCCAGATTCGAATTTGGGTCAAAACTCATCATGCGACATCAAATAACATGAGAACTCAAAAATAAGTACAATTGTGATGATATCAAGATTCCAGGACCACAATGACCACATCCGAGTTCGTATTCCTAGTACTACCAGGGAAGTGAAAAAAGGGTCAGATCTCACAATAGGAGGATCAATTGAGGTTTGTATTTTAAAATATATGTACATGTAATTCACATGTAACGAATTCATTTCTTCCTTTCTTCCCCAAGCGATTCAAGCTTATTGCTTTCGCTTGTTGTTTCGAACTATGTTTGTTGTTACTAAACTTCAAACCATAACTTGCCATAATTCAGAGCATAAATTGTGCATGACCCTGCAAAGTTCAGTGATACGCTTTTTGTTTTTTTGCTGAAACCATGAAATTCAACTCCGGTCTTCGATATGTAATATGGAATAAATCAATGCTTCCCCACAGTGCAGCCAAACAGGATTAGATGATTTCCTGTCAGTCGGGAGGTAAGAGTGTAAACATAGCTAATTAATCCTCTTTTGAGTTTTAGAAAATCATTCGATTACTTGTGTATAAATAACGCGATATTACTTCTTCTGTTTGCGAAGGCGTTACGAGCGTGAACTGATTCGTCGCTAGTTAGCTCATAAAATCGTAAAAGCGAACGAGTTGACAGAATGTTTGAAGTGTGGAGATGATTGAACGAATGTCAGCGAGGATGATGAGCAGAAATTGAACGATTGAAATCAGAAAAACAAAGGTGGCAGTTTAGAGTGAGAGCTGAATAAAGTTAGTTGCAACTATATTCTAGACAAACCGGCTTCGAGTTCTAACCTTAAATGACTTAATTAGACTGAAGAAGTTTCATTTATGTGAGTAGAAGTTAAACTAAATTCTTACTGTAAACTTTAAAATAATATATCTAAAGGAACACACGAAAACCTATTGAAGAAGTTACAGAGAAGTAGGAAGTAATAAAAGGTCACTGAAATTGTAAGAAGCTTATCTATTTAGCTGATATGAGCTTGAGATAAAAATGATTCACTTATTTCCATCTTTATAGCTCTGCATTTAAAACAAAAATTGGAATTACTGAAAGAGTTTTCGCTTCGTCCATTAGATCATCTTCCTTTTTTGTTATTATTTTACATAAATCCTTATGAATATCCGGCATTATGAATACACCAAATATTGGTAAGCTTCGTTTTAGTTTTTTTTCAAATTGGTCTGCTTCAAATTATTTTCTTTTTTCTTTCCACTTAATACAAATAGAATTCAAAAGAAAAAGTCTGCTGAAACCAACTAAAAGTATTAAAGACCATAGACAAAAACGAAGAAAGATAGGAAACATTATTCATGATCAAATTCAGGATGATGAAGGTGAGGATACAAAACGGATATTGAAATGTTGTTGGGCAGATTATAATCGTCGATGGAAAAAAGCGCAACGGAAAGTTGAGAAGTTCAACAGAGAAAATGTCGACTGGTTGGAAGAGTACTTGATATTTGACCAACCAATGTCTGACACTAGAAACACGAAATTTGGAAGACCCCAAAAGAACATAGACGAACTCTTGTGAGAGAAGTAAGCGATTGAAAGCTACAGAGCTGAGAGCTCAGTATTCAACGGAAGAGCTTGTATTTGCTGAGGAAATGAGTCTAAGAGCTGATGGAGAAACTGATGCTGTCAATATGCTGAAGAATCGCGAGAAGGTTTGTATTAAAGATGATATAACTGTTACAAAATTAAGCATTCAATTATGTTTCTAATGTTCATTTTGGACAATATTGAAAATCTGATGCATGAGATATGTAGATTAAGATCAAATTCACAAATTTCATTTTTTCGTTTTTTTTTAGTTATTTTTGATTTATTGTGCAGATTCGTACCAGAACGACGAACGATCAGTCTCTTGTGGTATTACTGGATGCAAAGTTATCGCAGAGGGACTACCAGGTTATTCGTGAACATGCTCAAGAATCGTATCCTCCGTACAAGGAAGTCTTAGAAGCCAAGAAAAGGTATTAATGGGATTTAGCTTGATTTACGAACTTCTATAACTCTTAATTTATTTTAGATGTTTGCCTACGAACCTTAAAAATAACTGAAACCTAATTCATTGTAAAGCTTCAATCGCTTTTTGATCACACATCAGCAAGAATTGTGATTCGATCTAAGGAAGATATCGTTGGTTCTGGAAACGAGAAAACAAGCAACAACCTTGTATTGATAGTAAAGTATGGTATGGATGGCTCTGGCGGTTTTGTTGAATTTAAGCAAAAATTTGCGATTGCCGGAGACTCGGACTCTAACATGTTTTTAACATCACTTGTCCCTCTACGTTTACTGAAGGACACTAAAGTCGTTTGGGATAACATCCTACACCATCCTCGATCGGCTCATATGCAGCAAATAAAAGGAAAATCCGTGAGCATAATGGAGAAATATAGACGAATGTCAGCTGATATTGCTACGTTGTCCCCTTTCCGTTTCGAGTACGACGGTTTGAAATTTCAAATTGATTACCAAGTACACTTTACTATGGCAGACGGTAAAGTAATTAACGCAATCACACATACAACATCCGCACAAAGATGTTATTTGTGTGGTGACACTTGCTCACATTTCAACGACGTTTAACGATATACCTATCAACGAAGATTTTTTGAAATTTGGAGTTGGTTCACGACATTGCCTTATAAGAGTATATGAATGTATCATTCATATTGCTTATCGCCTAGATTTTAATAAATGGAAGAAGACAGACCACAAAGAGTTATAGGACGCAGCAAAAAAAAAGAATTCAAAAAAACTTTTTTGAAAAACTGGGACTTCACATAGACAAACCAAGATCCAATATTGGTAATTCCAATGATGGAAATACCGCGAGGTGTTTCTTTTGAAAACGCAAAAATATCATCGGAAATAACAGGAGTGGATTTCGAATTAATTGACCGTTTGCGGATCATCCTAATTGCAATTTCATGCGACAGCATCTGATGCTCCATACATCTTACTCCGTGGTATAATATGCCAACCACACTTCACAAAATTCTCATTCACGGCCATCAAATCATAAGCGCGTCAGTACTCCCTGTAGGAAAGATGTGTGAGGAAGCGCAGGAGGCTATGAACAAAGAAATACGTCGGCTGCGTAAAGATCATTCCCGTTAAATCTCCCGGACAGCCACAATGGAGGATGTTTTCAACGGATTGTTGGTAGCATCGGATCCTATTATTTCATCTTATCGGAAGGCTGAGAAAATAAAAAAAAACGAATCGAATTACATGAGCAAGTAAAAGAATTGCTAGTGATTGCTGAAACTGAACAAGAAAGCTCTGAATCTTATTTCAGTGATTAATATCAAATAATTGAACTTTCAACTTTCAGCTGAAAGTTTTTACAGGAGATAAATAAAAAATAAGTATATTTGTTATTGCTCTTATTGTTTCATACACAGACACAGACAGACAGACATTTTCCAATCCTGACTATCTGAGTTAAGTATACAAAATTCGGTCCTCCGGGCCTCGGATCAAAGTCGATCGCGACCTGTACACCCTTTCTTTTGTGATAATAGTAAAAAGGATGAAAGCGCATTTTGGAATAAATCATTACAATCAATATAATGACTTAACGTACATCGTCTGATTTTTCTTAATTGAAATATGCATGAAAATTGTAGTCGCCATTAAAATACTAAGAACTGAACCTTTTCATCAAAAATTTCAATTTAATTTTTCTATGTAAATACTTTTTCTTGAAACTCATTATTCATTGTGGTTCGAAAGCTACAATTCTTGAAAAACTATATATTTGTCTAAAATTTGGTTTTGGACCACTCTATCTCAAAATGGGTCACCCTAAGGACAACATGAAAAATTAGTCCTATATTTTTCGAACTTACCAAATTTTGTGAAATTCTAAGACCCACTTCACACATTGTTGATATAAGACCAATTTCTGAATTGAGCTCAAGGCTCTTACAGATACCATAGATTGTTCTCCACGTCGTTTTACTTACAATTTATGTACAAATGGTTTTGAAAAAAAATCACATTGCTTTAGGGCTCGAGACTAATTAATTTAATCATTTTTTCGGATGTTCCGGATATTCCAGGGGACAATAAAGTGGCCATATCACGGTAGAGTGGCTAATACGACAATTTAAATAGCATATTTGAAATCAGTCGACCCAAAATTACTTGGAAACACATAGTTAGGCTATTTAAAATCCATTTTTAGACTTTTTTCCGCCTTTTGAATGAGCAGCGGTTGATGGGTGGGTTTTCCCAATCTTTTGCAGTTCCGATTTGTATCTTTCCACTTCGAGTAAATTACCAAACGAGTAAATCGTGGGACGGACGGAAACGCGGAACTGTGCTGTATGCACAACTCGAAATAAAACGGACCGAACAGGAATAAAAAACACGTCCGCCTCATACGGATGCTCTGCGAGAGCTGATGAATGAGAATATTTTATACATTGTTCACTGCTTCAAATGAGACCTTCTTTGCTTGCATTTGAAATCTGTGATAGGGAAGTACTGTACGCGTAGTAAATTTAACCTCCAAAACTGAATGTTAAGACATCATTTTTTTGTATTATTATCAAAAGTTTACAATTGTTGAAGAATAATTTTTGCTACTTGAATTGACACGCGAGAAAATTTCCAAACGATGTATGTAAGCATCTAGAAAATCTATCGAGCTTCGATTAAGCTTAAAGCGTAACGATATTTCCAACTTGTAACTTGTAACGTGATGGTTGCTTTTTTTAGATTTTCACCCTGGCGTTGTGAATCAATCAGAAGATGGCCCAAATATGATATCATTTTCGACCAATAGCCTTGGTATATAATATGACATTTTTACTTTCTGGTACTTTTTAATTCGTTTAAACAAATGGGATGAATTAAATTAGCAACAAAAATTGAGCGTAGATGTTCTACCTTTTCAATGAAATACTAATCGTAAAATATCTGTGGGCCAAAAAGGAGAGAGTGTTGTTCAAAATCTCCACTCGAAACGTAACGCAGTCGATTTTAGAAATTTGAGAACGGCGCCCCTATACAGGAATAGAAAAGATGAGACGTAAGTCCTACCTCAAAAAGATTCAAGTCAAGTATAAGAAGAAGGGTTGGATCTGACGATTTCTGATCGAACCATTCAACGACGCATTGCTGAAAATGGTTTGCCATGGTCAGCCAAAACAATAAGGCAAAACTACTAATGTTCACAAGGAAGCATACTAGCAAGCCGCTGGAGTTTCGATATCGTGTTGTCTGTTCAGATGAATTAAAGCTCGCGCTGTTTGAGGTGTTTAGTGGAATACCTGTAACTTGAAATAAGAAACAAATTAGTATTTGCCATTTAATTCCAACTACCCGACCAGAAGGGCATAACATAAAAATAAGAACATTATAACAAACCTTGTTAGAGCTAATCGATTATGATATAAATTTGTTAAAGACGATTTCATCTGGATAATTTTATAACATACTTATAACAAATTATGATATAATGCCCTGAGAAGCACAATCTGCGAAAAGAAATAAATTAATTCTAACACTAGCTGATAGGATTTGGCTACACCGTAACAAAACTGTTACAAGGTCTGTTTTGTTTATGTTAAATCTTTATCATATCTTGCTATAATTGCGTTACCTCTAGAGGACTTTTTGTTACAATTTCTGTTTTTTAACTACATCCGCGATCTAAATTGTAACAACCTTTGTTAAAAAAGCAGCGTAACTGAATAACAAGACTTGAAATAATTTTTGTTGTTTCCTTCTGA